>CM053407.1:34196699-34314199 GCA_028644305.1 Xerus rutilus
ACCAGCTGACTCACTAAGTGCAGCCTTTATGCTACAAGTTCTCTGATCTGCAGTCTGGCATGTTGCTCGAAGTCTAGAAACTGCTGTGAAAGGAACAAAGCCTTGTCAGAATCCCAGGGCAATGCTCTCATTTCAAGAAAACTTTTTTTTAACACATGATTTTCTAAGGCCAAATCTTATTCAAAACTAAAATCTTGAAGGGGATAAATGACGATAGTACTAAGCAAATAAGATGTACTTCTGAATGGAGAAATAGAATTTAATATGTACTGATCAATAAGAGTCAAATACGTACAAAACAGAACAATGAAGTTAAGTGTAAAACAAGGATACTCAATCACTACATATAGGGAAGCATTTAACTGGGAGTGGTGGCACCTGCCTGCAATCCCAGCAGCTGGGGAGGCTGAGGCAGAAGGATCACAAGTTCAAAACCAGCCTCAGCAACTTAGGAAAGTCCTTGGTATATTAGCAAGACCTTATCTCAAAATATAAAAAAGAGTTGGGGGTGTGGCTTAGTGGTTAAGCACTACTGGGTTCAATCCATGGTACCAAACATAACAAAACAAAGTAAAATAAATAAATAAATAAAATATTTAATGAATCCTGCATAAATAATCACACTTTCAAACCCACTGTCTGAGTTAAACTACAAGGTAAGAGAAATTCATCTTTCAGTTCACTCTCAAGAGAACACAAAGCTTGTCTATATTATCCAACTTCATATGCTACTGCAGACACCCTGCACCCTGAGACTGAAAAAATTCTATTAAGGGAAAGTGGTCAGACATAGTCAATTGATAACATTATTTAAAAGGGTAAATAACATTGCCAACGGTTTCTTTTTTTGTTTCTAAAGACTTTTTTTTTTTTTTTTTAGTTGTAGATGTACACAATGTCTCTTTTATTTTATTGCTTTGCATGTGGTGCTGAGGATCGAACCCAGGGCCTCACACATGCGAGGCAAGCGCGCCACCCGCTGAGCTACAATCCCAGCCCGCCAAAGGTTTCTTTAAGATGGCTTGTTCACACTGGAAAGTAATGTATGCTTTAATATCACTGATGACAGAATTAGTTAAAATCACTATGATAAACAGTGAATACTTACAAGAACCGATGGATTATTGGGTACTGAGAGATAAGAAAATATATTTAATGGATATAATGAAGAAGTAAGCATAAATCATTACTTGAGAAATGAATTAAATTTATCAGCAAAATATTTTTAAAACTGCACATATTTAAGGTTTAAAACTGAAATTATCCTGAATTTGGAAAACTCACAAGAGAAATTACAGGAGAAATTATTAAAGTGACATGTTTTAAGGTTGATGAGAAACACTAACTTTGATTAGCAAGTTCAGAAATTTTATAACAAAATTCTTTTCTTTATCTTATTTCTATAAATATTTACTTTTAATCTGACTGTTATGGCTTTGATATGAAGTGTCTTCCAAAAGCTTATGTGTGAGACAACTGAAGAATGGTCAGAGGTGAAATGACAGAATTATAAGAGCTAAACCCTAATTGATAGATTAATCCACTTAAATGGATTAACTGGGTAGTAACTATAGGCAGGTAGGATGCGGCTGGAGGAAGTAGATCACTGGAGCCATGCTTTGGAGGTTTATGTTTTGTCCCTGGCACTTTTTCTCTGCTTCTTGACTATCATGATCTGAACAGTGTTCCTCCCCCAGGTACTTGCACCTTGACGTTCTGCCTCACCTTGGGTCCAGAGCCATGGAGTAGGCTGACCAGTGACTGAACCTCTGAAACCATGAGCCAAAATAAATATTCTTCCTCTAAGTTATTCTTGTAAAATCTTTTGTAACAGCAATAAGAAGCTGACTAATACACTGACCCAGGCAATCAAATAAGATACCTTCATTTCTCTGCATGGGACTTTCAAATTATCCGATCCAAGTGCTTAGATCTTTGTAGTTTTTAAATTAAATGTGTCAAAATAGGTCATTATGTTCTCATATACTATTGTTATTTAATAAAATTTAATATGCTAATAAGGTCACTCATTTTTTCTCTTCCCTAACTTATTTCATTTGATAATATATGTCGAATATATATATTTATCATTATTCTTTAAATAAATCTAATTGTTTTATTAAAAAAATTCACAGGACATTTTCCAAAAAAAGGTGGTTCTCATATGTACATATGATTTTGATTAATGAACAAAAGGTTCAATTTTAGAAGTATCTTTTAAGAGGCTACAATTTTGTGTAATTTTCCCACCTTAAGATTCTAGAGTGCACTTTGGCAAACCTGTTCATCTGTGTTTATTAAATTCTCTAAGACTACTGATCCAAATACTTAAGTGCCACAAAATGAAAGAGAAAAAGAATCATCAAAATACCGTCTCAAGTTTTCATTAATGTTGCTCTCTTATAGAGGATCCATTGTTTAACACCAAAAGTAACGTGGCAATTGAGAATTATATTTAACATTTAATTATACTGATAAAAGCAAATAGTTTTAAGTCAAACATTAACTGAAATATTCATCCCTTGATATACTGAACATAAAAAGTATTCTGTTTCACTTCTTAGTCTCCTTCATGGGCTTAAACCTGCCAAATTATTCCATTTGATTTCAGAGAATTCTCATATGGTAATCTATTTTATTTACTTTATCTTCAATAAAATGGTTCAGTGAGCATTAGCAACTCAGAGACACAACTTTCAATCAGTCTTCGGGCAAGAGCGTCAATCTATATTAGACCTACTGTGCTGTGAGTTTAAGCTAGAAAGTTGGAATAAGGCAGAACAACAGTGAAAATGTGAGCCAGACCTAATAAAGCCACAGTGAAGAGGAAAAAAAAGCTCTCCCCAGGCTCTCACATGCATTGCTTATACAATACCAGGTGCCAGGTTCAACACATGAAGAGCTCCTTAATAATGCTGACAGCTAAAAGGAGGCTTCAGACTCTAACTTTATTTTACATGACACCTACAGTAATAGTCCTCTGTTCTCCAGCAGACAATAGTAAAACCTTGAATTGCTAACAGTTAAAAAATGAGGTTTCATATTCACCCCTTGGAATCATATGGGGGGACTAAAAACATCCAAGCTGCATGGCGCCTCTTCTATAGCATTTTCATACAATTGCAAAGGTAACAGTAGTTTCAATGCACCTTTCCTTACAAATTCATACAACATTTTAAATATAGCTGCTGGATGAGATTTTAACCACAAAACAATCAGTAAGTTTGAGCAACAACTCATTTTGGAAAATGATATCATTAAAGACTAATTCCAAGAAATGTGGGGTAGAACTGTTAGATGCCGTGAAAATGTCTCCCAAAGCACAAAGTTTGTAATAAGTGACGCTGGTTCATATTTGATATGGGCTGTAAAAAGCAGATTATTGTAATGGTCCTCTTCCCAGCAAATAAGACCATTAAAAAGGTACTTAATGTTCAGTTGAATTGAAAAGCAGGCCAGTTAAAATCTATATTTTGCTATTTTGTATAATGGTATCAAAAATTTTACTAGTGGATAGCTCCAAGCCACAACTTGCGAATTATAAATGTAAACTCTAATCTTTATGTGAACAAGGTTGCATTTTCTTTCTCTTTTCTCATATAATGCAGTACTTTTGCCCAGACACTATCATCGTATCAACAAGAGTAAAATTTGGAATGATGGTTTAATGTGAATTTATATAAAAAATGTTGCTCTTTTATTTAATGAATCATACTTCTAAACTTAATTTTCTGGAAACAAAATGTATTATTTTTGTAGTTAACACTTCAAAATATAACATCTCAAATATGTATGCATACTTCTATATGTATAACTCTTATTTGAAACTCCATAAAGGATAATGAAGGAGAACAGAAAACTAATAGAATAGATTCTACAAGGCCAGATCCTGTGAAGGAAAGAGTGTGTTAACTATTTCATACACTCTTCCACAGGAAAATGTGGACCAGACCTGCACTCAGGCCTAGGTAGTCCTGAATCACCCTAACTCTCCAATACCAATATGGACCATGGGCAAGATATTAAGAATCCTCTCTAGGTTACAAAATCAGTATTCCGGGTGAATATAAACATTGCCAATTTTATCCACGATTGACTTACTGGCTTATACATGTGCCTATTCCCTATTCATTGTTTACATTTGTCTAAAATAACATATATTTGGTATACTATTAACTCCTATATTCTTTGTACAGACAAGGCAGTGCTGAAATTTGTGGAAATAATTTTAGGCATAAGATATTTAATAATATATTAATTACCTATTGCTGTAAAACAAATTACTCCTAAACTTAGTAGTTTAGAACTGAAAACATTCAATATTTCATATTGTTACTGAGCACCTGTCAGAAATCCTGGAGTGGTTTAGCTCAGTGGTTTAGGCTCAGAGTCCTTCAGGAAGTGGCAAGCTGTTTGCCTCCTTCCTGGCTGCTGGCTGCAGGGCTTAGTTCCTTACTATGAAGATCTTTCCATGGCAGTTCCCTCCCCCAGAGCAAGCGATGGAGACAGACAGATATGAAGGAAAGAACATCCCGAACAGATGACTTGAGATCTTATATAATCAATCAGAAAAGCAACATAACATCAGTTATGTCATATTCTGTTAGCCACATAGATTGAATCTGGTAAATACGGAAGGAAAACACATGATGAAAAAGTGTGGAGACAGGAAGCATCAGCGACCATGATAGAGGCTGCCTACCATAGCCCACCTTCTGGACATCTATGATTCATGTTCTTCGTGCAATCAGTCTCAAATGTATAAGCTGTAATAAAATCATACAAGTAATTTAAGGATTGCTGAATTACAAGTAATTTAAATATTAATGACTCAATGTCTGAGAAGAAAATCCTTGAAGAACTCTTTCGAAATATGTGTTCTCAAACTGAATACTGACTGAGGGACCATAATTCTAAACCAAAAGAAATTTTATATATGCAGTCAATACCTATTAAGACTATTACACACAGGTGGCAGATGACCTATAGAGAAGTAACATACATCCCCCGATGGCAGGAGGATGTGTCAAATGATCATTGGATTGAATGGAACATTGTATTGAAAATGATGTGGCATGATACTATGCAGACAAAGTCTTGGGCTCTCAAGATAGGAGGGAAGAAATAAAGAGCAGTGTAAGAGAAGAGGAAGATTGAGAAAGGGAAAGAAACAACAGGATATTCATTGACAAAGCTGTGGACAAGTGTAAGGCATATAATTCAAGGTCTACACATGAGAGGTATGGGGAGAAAAGGTTGAGTATTGGATTGTGTCAGATTCTGGAGGGGTAATACCAGATTCAGTTGTATTTAGCCTGGTGGTTTTAGCCAGCTCAAAATAATGGATGAATTTTAGACAGGGTGGAATGATGTATTGGAAGTTATACTGTCAGTATAACCATCTGAGAATACAATATTATGTCTTATTAAATATAATAATTATAAAAATTAAAATAATAGATTACATGAATTTTAATGAATTATTTATTTTTTGCTGTGATGGTGAATTGGACTCAGGACCTATCCATTCCCTGGAAGTGCTCTACCACTGGGCTATATCCCCAGCCCATGATTTTTACATGAATTTTCAACAGAGAAGGTTAACACGTGAAAGCAGACAGACCCTAGGGTGACCCCCTTGTTCATACCCTGTATAATTCTCTCTTAAGTGTGAGCAGGACCTGTGACTTCTTGTCAACCAACAAAATACAGCAAAGGTAATGGGCTGTCATCCTGATGATTATTTAATATACATACATACACATAATATTTATATATGTACATGTGCATTATATATGATTCCATATTGCCAGCATGCAATAGAGATTCTCCTGCTGGCTTGAAAAAAGCAAGCCTCAATGCTATGAACTGTGGGTGGAGAACGCACCTGAAGAGGAACTCTGAGTGGCTTTTAGGAACTGAGGATCTCAGTCCTACAACTCTATCAACTGAATTCAGCCAAATCCAGTGAGCTTGGAAGATGAACCTGTGCTCCAAATGAAAATGCAGACATTTTGACTGTAGCCTATTAAGAACAGACTCAAGTCACACCTGTACTCTTGATCAGAAGAATCCATGAGAAAATAAATGTATATGGCCAACTATGTGGCAATTTGTCACATAACAATATAAAATTAATGTGCAAGCTATCCTAAACACAAAGAACATATTACTTAATGGACCTAAGTGTGTTGCCTCGAAATTTACCTGTTAAAATCCTAACCACCTATTATGATAATAGGATCATTTACATCCCAATGATTAGGTCATAAGAGTGGATCCCTCATGTAAAGGATTAGTGCCCTTATGAAAAGGATCCCAGAGAGTTCTTTCTCTTTCTGCCATGTGAGCACCTGAAAACACAAACAAAAATATTGCAACCTGAAAGAGGTCCCTCACCATAACTGGACCATGTGGGCTGACACTATGATCTTGGACTTAAATCCTCCATTATTATGAGACAAATGTTTCTGTTGTTCTTAAAACGTGTAGTCTGTAGAACTTGGTTACAGAAACCACAACTATCTAAGACACACAATTAACTCACTTGAGCATTTCTTTTAACATCTGTGGTTGGACTAAGGTTAAAAAAACTATGTGAGACATTTGCCAGGTGGCTTAAATAACACATTCAATCTTAGAAATTAATATAATAGGAAATGTAATAGCAACTTTTTTTTTACTGTTCACTATGCCCTCCATAAATAAACTCTGAAATAGATATTGTTACATGTATTTTCTGCATGAAGAAATTGAGAGATAGCTTGTATGACTTGTACAAGGTTTTACAATGGTAGGTTGTGTTAGAGTCATCATTCAAACCCAGGGATCTGATTTCCAAGCTTGTATTATCATCAGCTACGCTCTCCAGCCTCTCTATTTGCATTCTTGCTTACTCTGCTTCTTTTTGTCAAGGAATATCTGTATACTGTACATCTCCATTACTGACTCAGCCTCCTCTCAGACAAACTAGTATCCTGCATAGTTCATTTATTTTCAAAAAATAAATGTTTTAAAAACAGAAACAGTTTTTGTATTTTTTCAATTTGGCGGGGGGGGGGGGTAACAGATTGAACTCAGGGGCACTCAACTACTGAACCACATCTCCAGCCCTGTTTTGTATTTTATTTAGAGACAGGGTCTCACTGAGCTGCTAAGCACCTTGCCCTTGTTGAGGTTGTCTTTGAACTTGTGATCCTCTTGACTCAGTCTCCGAGACACTGGAAAATTATAGGCATGAGTCACCATGCCTGTCCATTTTTTAAAGTTTTAAAAAATAAATGTTCATTTATTTGAAAAAATAGCAAGTGTTTTTCATAAATGATGTCTAATCTTAAATAACTAAAATTTATAGCAATTTTCCTATAAACACATGAATAAAATGTATGTGATATATTGAAATAACCAAAACTGATATTTTTATCTAGATTTGATATTCTTGCATTGGACACTCCAAAAATAATTGAATATCTTTAAGAAAACATGCACACACTCACCCAATTACTCATTTACCCACATACACTAAACCAGGGAAGTTTACATAAACTACTTGAGAAATAAAATCAAATTAAAAATAAACAATTTGTTTGAAAATAGAGTGGGAAGATATAAATAAATTCATTTTAGAGTTTTTGACTTCTTATTTTTGTTTTTCCAAAGAGCAGGTAAAAGGTGGAAAGGGAAGAAGCTATGTAGCAATGCTAAATTTTTACAATAATCCAATAAAAGGGTATACCTGTCCCTCATTTTAATATATGAAGACTGGGGTACACAGACTTAAGGAAATTAATCAAGGTCAACAGAAAGCTAACAAAGATTGTAATGATGCAAACCCATATCATTTTGAACTCAAAATCTACCTCTCCATCATTCTATTCTTATCATATTACCTCCAGTTTAAAGGTTTATAATTCTATAATTTTCCCAGAATAAATGCTCTTACGGAATGTACTTTTCCATTAAAATTAACCCTTGGCATTATGCATATGCATTATTTACACCAATTTATGGTTAGCATTCATTTAAAAATGTAAAAAAAAAAAAACAAAAAACCAAAAAACTCACCACTATAAGCACACAACTAACCAAATTCTCTAATTAACAAGTTCCAGAAGCAGTTTTGAGAACTAACTTCAAATATAATTAAGTACCCTTCTGGGAAGAATATTCTCTTTAAAAAAGTTTCCTACAAGGCTCCATGATGTTCATTGTCAAGTAATTCCTACCTACCTCCCTCTACTTTTAGACAAATAAATATCCTGTCATTCATAATATGAGAACCTACATGTCAAAAGGTCTTAGAAATATGGAGGACATCATTATAACCATTACCTATAGTAACCATACTAGTATCTCCCTCCTTAAAAAAAAAAAAAAAAAAAAAAAAACTAGATGTTAGAAAACATGTGTTCTAATATCTAATTGTTTACTCTAAACCATAAAATTATGACAAGTTATATTTTCTAAATCACTGTAATTCTTTGTTTTAATTTTTCCATGTAACCAAAGAATAGCAACGGCAGCCTTACTAACACTATAAAGTTAACTAAAGAGAAAAACAAAGCAAAAACTGCCAAAATGCTCTGAAAATTTTAAATGCTAGATAAAAATGAAATCATTTCATTTATATATCTGGAAAATTTTAAAGTTGGTAGAATAATGATAAGAACTAGAAAATACATAGGCAAAATACCTGGGAAATATTTGATTATAATTAAAGCAATTGACAAAATCTCTTCAGGAAGTTATACAGACACTATCTTGAGAAAGTTCTAAAAATGCATAAAACCGTTTAGACAGAAAGTGAGGATGCAAAGGCCTGTCCTAATATCATGATGACCCTTGATAAAGAATTTAGAAAATGTCAGGGCACCACCAGGGCATTTGCTCTTTCTAGGTAAAGCTCAGCAAAAAATATGATGAAATTATTGGAAGCTTTGAAATACAACTTCCCTACATAAAATTTCTTTTAAGGCTCTTTCTTAATTATAATTCTATTAATATAGATTTGGAGAGCTGTGATGTACTGCTTGAAT
This sequence comes from Xerus rutilus, assembly GCA_028644305.1. NCBI lineage: Eukaryota > Metazoa > Chordata > Mammalia > Rodentia > Sciuridae > Xerus > Xerus rutilus. The sequence continues at coordinate 34,205,735 of CM053407.1, forward strand.
AATATTATTACAGCGAAAATGAAAAAATAATTTTACATTGAGAATCTTTTGTATGTTGGCATGGTAGATATCAAGGAAACTACCATGAGACTAAAAGATATGTAATATTAAAAAGTAAACAAATGCTTTCTAAACAAATGACTTACTGGGTTACAAAAAGTTTAAAAGGAAAATCAAACTTTGAAAAAAATGATAACTATTAAAATGTTTTCCTCTTTTTTCTTAATGCCTTTAGATCACCCAAAACTCTTAATATTGATTGAATTTAGAAACAATAATATTAAATACTAGCATAATAAAATTTCAACACAATGTTAACCAAGTACTCCAACAGTTGTCCTTGCCTCATTCTCTTCCATATTTCAAAATTTCATATTTCACATAAATGTATACTAAATTTTAAAAAGTGAGACCAAGTTTAATAGGCAAAGAGAGAAGCACCAGCTGGGTGCGGTGGGACACACCTGTAATCCCAGCACTTTGGGAGGCTGAGACAGGAGAATTGCAAGTTCAAAGCCAGCCTCAGCAAAGGCAAGGCACTAAGCAACTTAGTGAAACCCTGTCTCTGCATAAAACACAAAATAGGGCTGGGGATGTGGCTCAGTGGTCAAGTACCACTGAGTTCAACCCCCAGTACCAAAAGAAAAAAAAAAGAGAGAGAGAGAGAGAGAAGCACCGACTGAAATGAAAAGTCCAATAACATAGTGATAAATATACTCCTACTGCCATGCTTGACATGTCTCTGTAGTCTACAGAAACATTTTTTCATCTTTGGACAAAGATTCTTAACCAAAATATTAAAGAACAAAATAAACCCTAGAAAAATGAAAACAAGCACAATCAGCAGAATATTATTAACAAAAGAACACTTACGTATTTCTTCTAGATCTTCCACGAGATTTTCAAGTCAACCTTGAAATGGAGTCCTAGGTAAATTCAGCCCCAGCATCACATTAGAATAGCCCTGTTAACAGAGACAAACAATTGTAATCGCTTTGAAAATTAACTCTGAATTTATGTTACAATTAGTGCAATGACTTCACGGTACAGAATCACATTTGTCCTAAATAAGAATTATTAATGCATTCATTACTTTGTGAATCTTCAAATATGTTAGGAACATACTTTTGAAACATTTTAATGTAAAAACCTTCAATACCATTCTTTGGTACAAATCAAGGAACATGAAGACAGCATAAGATACATTTCAAAGAGATGCAGATTTCATTACCTACTCTTACATGAATTTGACAGGTTTAAACTTTTGATGATTAAAATTTATGATTTATAGAATAAAGTTATTTGTATCTCAAGATTCCCAACAGAAAACATGACTGATTTCAACTGCCTCTGCTGAGGTTTCTAGGCCTTTCTACAATTAACAAATCAGTAGGAATCATTTGAATGATCTAAATTCGTATGGCCCAGACCCAGTTCTTGCTTAACCACTGACTTTTCTAATCTTTTCGTTTTTTAGTCTGAAATATTTAGCTCATACTTTTCTTAGACTAAAATGTGTTGTGCATTCTGAAGCTACAATAAAATCCTAAGACACAGTAATGCATAGTTAGTAAATGGGTTTTGACCAACCACCAAGTCTGATTGATAGAAAGCTGTCTGGAGCCTACATCTGAGTCCACATAAGGAAAAAAATTCTGTGTTCAGTTAATCAAGTGTGACATAGGCACTGAAAGAGAGTGATATTGCATGTCATATTTTTGGTCATTCAAGATGTTTTACTCATTTTAAAAATATTTTCAAGTGCTTTTAAGCTAAAGGCCCCTATATTTCAACGAAACCTTAGTGAAGAGCCAATTAAAGATGAACTATCTAGTTGAGTCAGAACCGCGAACTCTAAATGCCGCCATTACTCCTTCCCTCAGATACCTTTAGCGTTCCACAAAGCCTTGGGTATTCTGCACAGCATAATGTGAAACCATTATTTCAGTTAAGCATTACTATTAAGGTAACTCAAAGTCAGAAATTTAAGGTAATTCAAATTCCTGTTCTTTATAGTCTAGCATTCTTTATCATGTCCACAATTTCTCTTAATGATAAAATTTTTACAAATAAGAAGGCCTTGTTCTTCAGTTTATTTTCTGCCTTTTCTATGCTTCCAGAAGAAAAAGACTTCTAATTTCTTCTAAACTTTTAAATTGGATTACAAATTTGTTTACAATTTGCTATGGTTGGGAGCAGGAGCATATCACTCAGACATTTTCTGTAGCTCTGATCAGTCTTCTTTGAATTGTATTAGATGAAATGCACAGTTACTAGGTAATTCAGTTTTAATTTTTCCCCCCAGGAACTCATTGATAGGAGGAAACAGCTTTAGTTTTTTAATGTTACTTGGAACTCTGTGTTAATATTTTTTATTGTTTTCTAATTAACGAAAAGAAGATATATCCTAAATGAAATACTATCATTTAATCATTTTCTAAATCAAAGAAAAAATTACATTACTCACATTAAGCTCAAGGATAAACAAATATCTTTTGAATTCTATTGCAAAACAGCATGATAAGATGTCAAATGAAGTTCACGATTTAGGAAGAATATTAAAAATTTGAGCCAGGCGCGGTGGCACAAGCCTGTAATCCCAGCACTTAGGGAGGCTGAGACAGGAGAATCGCAAGTTAAAAGCCAGCCTCAGCAACTGCGAGGCACTAAGCAACTCAGTGAGACTCTATCTCTACATAAAACACAAAATAGGGCTGGGGATGTAGCTCAGTGGTTGAGTGCCCCTGAGTTCAATCTCCAGTACCAAAAAAAAAAAAAAAAAAATTTGGAGTACAAAACGTAAAATACATGGTTACCTAAGTCAATGTGTAACTGATGTTCAAAAGTAAAAATTACACTAACATTTTAAATGTTATTTTCATATTGAACAATAAAATTCTTTTGAGGTAATGGTGAGAACTAGGAATTGTTTTATTATCTCAAAACAAGCGAGTTAACTACAGCCCAATTAAAGAAAGTACATAATTGCTATTAGATGTGAAGGCTGATAGTATAAACAAAATTTCAATGAACAGAAAAGAAACAAGAGTACTAGGAAGTCCACAAATGCATATGTTTGGTTCTGGTTGCTGGCAGTGGAGATGTACAATACTGGGATCAAAGAAATACTCATAGGCTTCTGAGGACTGCAGCACTTTTTTTAGGAAAAAATGTTCCATAAATTACTCCATTCCTGCCAAAATTCACTAAAGGCTCAGAAGGCATTCTGTAGCCCATACATTTATATGAGAGGAACATTATTTCATTACCATTTGTATAGATGTTGCAAACAGCAAGACAAGAAATAGTTAAAATTTGAAAAGGCTAAATGATGTGGAAGTTCCAACGAGACCCAGAGTGCTGTCATCTCAGCTCTGATTATAGCAATGTCAACTTAGCATCAGCAGGGATGCTTGTCTGTTTAATATACTTCTGAGACCCACAAACACAGAGTTTTGCAATGGCACACAGTAGGCACTCAATACGTTATAATGAATTAATGCTTTAGGCTGTTGACTAACAGACATTCAAGTGGACAGGCATGGGAATTTAAGAATAAAATTTTAGAAAAGACAGTAAATATAAATCATTATGGTGCTATTACTTATGGCAATCCAAGTTCAAAATTTAATCTAGTGATTTTTCAAAAGAGTTAAAAGTATAGAAACAAATGGTCTGCTGTACTCCCTTAAATTAACATGGAACAATATTAATTTTAGTTTGCAATTTCAAATAACATTACTTGAGGTTATACATTTTGGAGTTTTTTCAAATACAGAATATTGTTTGAAATCTTGAAAAACTCTATGTAACCTCTACCTTAAAAATGCAGAGTTGGTAGTTAACATTAGATCCATATTGTAGTGGTAACTGCTTGTAGTACAAAGCTATGAAGTATATATAAACGTGTAAACATAAACAAGAATTGTAGCTAATATGTAATGAGATTTATTCTTTGAGTCTGACTCCAAAATTATTATTCTGTAATCTTTGTGGAGTCTTGAGGTAAAAGGAGATAATTCAAAGTTCCTAAGGAGAGGTACTTACTTCATTTACAAATTTACTTAAAGTCACTATCTTTTAGCCACATTGGGTAAATTAAGTATTTTCTCTATATAATAGCATGTAGGCAAGCTTTATTTATGTTTGATTGACCCACCCCCTGGTGAGTGGCACCTGACATAAGAAAATAGAGCAAATGATGTTTTAAGGAACTACTACATCCCTATCAAACCATCAAGAAGTTACATTCATACACTGAGCTGAAACAAAAGTATACCGTGAAAAAATCAAAGCTGCAATGAATGTTAAGTTTGCTGGCATGGATGCAGTCCAAAACACACTTATTCAAGGACAGGACCATTTTGGTTTTAGTCATTTTTTATACTTATTGAATTGTTTTAGTTTAACTTAGAAATATTTAAATATCTATATTTTATTGACATGTAATGTTCTATCCAAGAATATAAAGATCAAAATCCATCCACAGGCTAAAAAATACTGGTGAGATAGAAATGAACAGGTAGTCATTAGAGAAAGGAATGATGTGAAGAAAGTTCTTTGTAGGATTCTGCCTTCTTGGACTTAAATCAGAGCAAAAGTAAGAGCTGCCTGGTGGAGTTGTGTAAAAATGTATTACTATATTTACACAAAATAGCTAAAAATATTTTAAAATCTAATTTCAAATGGTGTAAAAGGTCTTTTTCTTTCCAATCACTGCAGTTATTGAACACCTGCTATGTGTAAAGTTTGCTATCTGCTGGAAATACAGCGATAAAAGACACTCTCACTGTTCATTGCGCTTAAGGACAGGGTAAGCATGTAGTAAACAGGCTTCTGAGTGAATCATGTTCCCCAAGGAAAAGGACAGATTATAACTTAAAATGTGATATCATGAAAGCAAAATAAGTGCATAGTGATAATAACTATAAAAGCAATTTGCTATGTGAAAATGATAATTATTTATGAAGCAGGTAGAGAAAGTGACACACCTGTCTGAATCACAACTAAATCAGAATTTCTTTTGAAGCAGCAAAAAGAATAATTTTAATATTCTGATAGCTGAAGAATTAAGTATATTTAAATTTTTCTCCACTTTCTTTAAAGCATCACTTGAAATAAACCATTTTGATGAAATTCAATGTTTAAGAAAAGCTCATCAAATACATGCATCTCACTTTTCACAGAACACAATATAAGTGTAATAAAATTTTTCGTGTTAATTAGAACTATTTTATTAAAATGATTATGCCACTTATTTAAATTAGAACTTCTAAAGTCACAAAACCCATAACCATGTAAATGTACACTGCCATGATAAGCAAATCAAATAAGCATCAAGAACACATGAATGTATTTTAGTATTTTCAATAGGTTGTGCCGAAGAGAAAATAAGTAAATAAAGTAGTACTCTTGACATCATTACAAATAAAGCAAAATATTTAAAACTGGAAGGAAAAACATTTTCAGCAAAAATATATGTGTGTGAGTGTGTGTGTGTGTGTGTGTGTGTGTGTGTGTGTGTGTATATATATGATATGAAAGGAATTTCAGTCCAAAGGTAAAAATCTTCTATAACCATCATAGGTTGAAAACAAGCTTCTGGGTTCAAACCAGGCTGGAGTTGATCCTAGTTCATCCTACAGAGGTGTGTATGCTCAGTGGGTGCCCAAGAACTACACCAGTGAGCCAATAAAAGAGAATTCCTCCCCAGACTGCCTTGGTTTTTCCTGTTATTTTTAACTGAGAGTATAAGACTGAATTAGAGAAAAATACTGAGGAAAAAATTCAAAAAGGCCACTATTAGAGTAAGTAAAGCAGGCTTAAATAGACTCAGATTACACAGGAAGACACACAGGTCTGATTTTCATTCAAGTTCTTCATTGTAGTAAGAAAAATTAAACCTCAAAAAAAAAGTTATAGATTTTTAAAATGTTTCAAATATTTCTTTTTTTCTCATTCCTTCTTGTCTCTGTAAGTCCTTTTCTTTCTTCCTTGAATAAGAAAGCAGGTAAGTCCATCTCTCTTTCAATATTGACAGTTATTTTTACTAATATACCAACTTTCACAGATCAGCATTTTTAATCCTCAAAGCATATCTAGACCTATATTTTCTCATATTCTCTGTCATTTGTCTCATGTTCAGCAAAATAGCCGTGTGCTCAAATCTGTAAACCTGGTTTAGAGAAGCAAGTGTCCAATATAACATGGAGGAAAAAAACTATGCAGACTCTTCATGCTGAAGATGCTTTGTCATCTCTTTTCAAGAGAAAAAAACATGAAACAGAGAACAGAACTCCAATCTCAGGGAAAGTCTTTTTTAACAGGTAAGAAAAATTTAGGATCTTGGGAGTTTCATGACTTCCTAATCAATTGAGGGATACAGAGCTGCAAATATGTCAACAGTCTAAAAACCTTGTGCCTAAAATCCTGATACCCCAATGGACCAAAGCTTAAAGGCAAGCTGCAAAAACTTACAGAAAAGGCAGAAGATATGAATAGAACTACATTTATTATGGAAATTGGATAAATAATTAATAACTTCCAGAACAGAAAACAACCAGGCCCCATGTTGGCTTGCTGGTGAATTCTACCAGATATTTAAGGAATAGATCATACCAATTATATACAATCTCTATTAGTGGATATAAGCAGAGGAAATACTTCTTAAATCATTCTATGAGGCCTACACTACACTAATAACAAAACCAAAGATATCACAAGGAAGCTATAGACTTGAACATGAACGTAAAAATTCATGTTCTCTCATGAACATGAATGTAAAAATTCTCAACATAATCCAGCAATATATATGCAAAGTACACTCCCCAAACACACAGACACACACACACGTAGGGAAATTATATAGCAGGACTACTACACCTAGGTGGGATTCATCCCGGGTTTTTAAGACTGTTTAAACATTCAAAAAATAGTTAATATAATCCTGCATATCCACAGATTAACAAAGAAAAATTGCATGATCAAATCAATAGATGAATAAAAAGCAAGCATTTGACAAAATCAGCATCCATTCATTATAAAATCCTTTCAGAGAACTTCAGGATAGATTCTTCCTGAACTTGAGGGACATAATTCTAAAATACATGTCTTATTGGTAAAGATTAACAATGGAAAGATTAATGGGATTTTTAAAACACATTAAAATGAACTACGTTAACTTATCTAAGAGATACGTGTGAGTAGAAAAATACTACTATTAAATTTTAAAACAAGCACAACAGGATCCTGTTATCTATGTATCAAATATAAGCTATTTACTTCAAGCATAGTGCATACTAACAAGGAAAAAGAGCTCAACCATTCCTTTCATGTTTTCATTCAGCATTTTAATTTTCATTATAAATGCAAAACACTTTCTTATACAAAGTTTCATGACAAATCTTTTTTTTCCTACCACTATTCAAACCATCAACGACAGGACTGCCTTGTAAAACATTTACATTTATTTACAACTATATATCAGCCTCCTGCTACACCACAGGTGCACCATAAGCTCAAAGTCATGGCAAGTTTTTTGTTAGCCCCTTCTCAGCAACTTGTACATAAAGTATATGCCCTCTTTGTCTCCTTACCTAGAGTACCCAGTTACATGACATGACTTCTTGAACTGAAACAACAACAATAAAATGTATTTGTGGAATGTTAGCCAGCCCCAAGAAAATAAAACTTTTTGACTGGTATTTAAGATATCATAAACATACTAGACAATGATTTATATAATGTTTAATTGCTCAGTTATCTCCAAAAAGTAAACTTTTTTATTAGCTCTAATCATTTATACATGACAGCAGAAAAGTTTTTGATTCATTGTACACAAATGGAGCAGAATTTTTCACTACTCTGGTTATACATGAAGTAGAGTCACACCATTGGTGCAATCATACATATATCTAGGGTAATGATTTCCATCTCATTCCACCATCCAAAAAGCAAACTTTTACTTCAACTTTTTCATGTCTCCTATAATTTATTGTTACTATCTATAGCTGTAGAAATCCAGAAACAAATACTAGGAAAGTACAAACACAACGCAGACATGCACATATTCACACACAGAGGCTGGGTAATTCTTTTTATGTTTCTGCTTCTTTTTTTTTTAAAGAATAATATCACAGAATCACGGAACCAAGAACAAGTGACCTACTGACATAGAGATAAAATGTCTTCTATGGATGCTCTGAGAGTCTGTCATTTATTTCCATTTTAGACTGTAAGGAGTACAGACTTTGCCAATCATCAGAGTGAGCACTGGCACTAACAGAACACTCTAAAGAAACAACTAGTTTAAGAGTATCAGAAACAACAGCGCTAGATTATAGTAGAGTACAAAGGATCTGCATGCCCAGACCCAACATGCTGTTCCTTAAGACAGTATGTGTTCACAGATATTTTATCTCTGTTGAAGAGAAAGTCTAACACAGAACTTGCATAGATACTTGAGTAGTAGTTTGCAGAATATAAACATTTGTGCTCTTGATCTGAATTTTTAATGTGAATTCTTATTTGCCTAGATTCTGGTCAAATAAAAGTGTTTTTTTTTTTATTGTTTTAGTTGTAGATGGACACCCAATATCTTTATTTATTTTTATGTGGTGCTGAGGATCGAACCCAGTGCCTCACTCATGCGAGGCAAGCGCTCTACCACTGAGCCACAAGCCCAGCCCAAATAAAAGTGTTTTAATATTAGCCTATGTAAGAGAGGCATCACTCTCATGCAAATACCCTTGACTAAATTATGACTTCAATACCATGTCCTTTGAGTAGCCTAAAAGTACAATATGTTGTTTACTATTATACTTATAATAAATTCTATCTACAGAAAATGCAATTCTAATTTACGTTTATGTTTAATGATGACTATATAAATAAAATGTGGTATATCAATACAATGCAGTAATATTCAGCCTTAAAAAAAAAGATTTTGATACATGCTACAACATGGATGAACCTTGAAGACAATATGCTAAGTAGTAAAGTAAACCTGAAAGAAAAGGACAAATATTGTATAATTCCACTTATAAGAAATACATAATAATAATCAAATGCAGACACAATGTACATTAGTAGTTGTGTGGAGGAAGCTTGCTAGAAGAGGAAATTGTAAGTCATTGCTTCATGAGTACAGCTTCAACTTTCACAGTGAAAACCTTCCTGGAGATGGATGGTGGCAACTGCACATCACTGTAAACATACTTAACGATCCAAAACGACACACCAGAACATGGTTAAGATGATAAATTTTGCGTTGTGTATATTTTTTAATAATTAAAACAATTAATTTGCATGTACATGTAGGAGTAAATCTCCAAACTTAAGACATTTTCACATTTATAAGTTAATGAAAAATAGTAACTGAAAGCAATGGAAAATATCCCTTGAGTTTGGCAAGAATTTTTTTTGAAAGTTGTTATAGGCTTTTTGTAAGAAATATAATGAAGAGAGTTAGTAAAGATTGTTTTCCTCTGGATCTGGAAAGCCAATACCTCTACAGGTTGAGAGGATAGTTCTTTCAGACTTAGTAAATATACAAGGTACATGGTGTAGGAAGCTCCTAGTCAGTGGAAACAACAACAACAACAACAAAAATGGGGCATGCAAAATTTTCCTTTGAAGTATAATTTTCTCTCTAAAGTATTTTCTGACAATATCATTTCCTGAGGAATATTTGCTCATGTTTTTTTCTTCCAATGCACCCTACTTCAGTTTACTGCAGGTTAAAAGACAATTATGACACTTATTTACATTTTTATCACCTACATTTAGCTTCTTCAGAGTCTTTAAAACATCTAGTCTTAATTAAATAAACATTTGTTACATTATCTAGTAGCTGAACAACCAACTACATTTATCATTAACTGAATAATCACTGACTGCTTAAAACATGTAAGGCTTAGTGGGAAAAAAAAGATTAAAAATCATATGGTCCTGAAAAGATTATGCAGGCTCTGTCACAAGGAACTGAGCAAATCTAATAATCCCCCTAAACAGGTTAATACTGTAAACATGATCTTTTATAAAGATAGTGATAAAGTGTTAAAGGTAGTGAACATAAATAATAATGGTTACACACTCTTTTGGGTGAAGAGGAAGATCAGGAAATGCTAAATGAGCAGTTAGCCTCTGGCCTAAATATAAAAGTGTAGATTATGTATACATAGGTGACAACTAGGAAAACAGAACATTTCTGTGTCAAAATAACAATGAGACAGCCACATTTGATTACAACAGAAGTTCTCAAGCTCTTTACCTTTAAAAGTTATTAAGAACCTCCCACTTCAAAAGCCTCTTTTTATGAGGATCATCTATATCTATACTTGAACTGAGAAATTTTCAGATTAAAAGAACAGACAAGTACACCTGCCCTCAGAACAATGACATCATCAAACATCATTTAGCCTTTGGATGACTCTATTGTATATTCATGAAAGAACAAGAGTGAAAAAAGTGAGAAAGGCAAATGGGATCTAAATATAAGTATGAAAATAGTTTTAACCTTGTGACCACCTTGAAGGGCCCCAGGAACCCCCTGAAATTCCCTAGACTCATTGTAAGAACTTCTGAGTTAGTCTTTGAATAAGATAGGCTAAATAGACAGAGCTAGAATACATCCAGTGTTACTTAAGGCCATTTCATACATTTTAAAACAGATAAATATTAAAGATTTTTGTATAAACAGTCATATGTGATTGTGTGTTGACTTTAGAAGGATTCATTTAGAAGGACACAAATGGGTAGGGAGGTATGTAAAGACAAGCTGGAGACCAATTAGAAATCTATAGAAGAGTTTATCAGGAGTAATAATCAATTACATGTGGACAGTGCTTGAAGAATAAAGAAACAGAGGCACTCTAAAGGAGTCAACAAAGCTAGAGAGAATTAAGAGGCAATGCAGAACGGTATATTAAGAATAATAGTGATAATAGCCAAAGGAAAACTAAGTTTCAAGATGGTACTGAGGAATTATGCAAGGCATTATAAAGTAAGAAAATGATCATTAAGAAAAGGAAGCCATGAAATAACTGATGATCTATAATAAAGGAGTACATATGATTGACTAGACTGCAAGGTATTAAGGGGAACATGAAAGGGAGGCCAGTCCTAGCACAGTGTAAATGATTCATTGGAGACTCTGATAATGAAAGAAAGAAGTAAGAACTAGTTTAGACTTGAAGTTGAACGAAATAAACTGGTAATGAGGAAAAGACTAAAGAAATAAGGGAATGACAAGGGAGCAAATTTCAGAGAGACTGGGAAGAAATTAGGTCAAGAGAATATTTAGAGGCTAGACTCCATCCCCACAGACCTCACCCTATGCAGCAGACTTCTCATGCAGTGCCAGCCAAGTCCTAAGACACAATGGTGAAGGTTGGAGAAAATCAATTTGACCATATGGAGAGGCTGCTTTATCTCCAGCAAAGGGTTATTTTCACCATCAGTGATCTCTTTATTGAACTCAACTGCATGGTCTACATGTTCCAGTATGAGTTTATTATCCATGGAAAGTTCAATGGCACAGTCAAAGCTGAGAACAAGAAATTTGTCATCAATGGAAAGAAAGCCCATCTCCATCTCCCAGGCATACAATCTCACAAACATCAAATGGGGTGATGCTGGTGCTGCAAATGTTGGAGAATCCACTGGTGTGTTCACTATCAGAGAGAAGGCCAGGGTTTACTTAAAGAGTGGAGGTCATCATCTCTGCACCTTCTGCTGAGGCCATGATGTTTGTGATAGGCATAAACCATAAGAAATACAATTCCCTCAAGATCGTCAGCAGTGCCTCCTGCACCACCAACTCTTGCCTGCCAGCCCACTGAAGCCAAGGTTATCTATTACAACTTTGGCATCATGGAAGAATTCACAACCACAGTCCACAATCTTAGTACTTCCTAGAAGACCTTGGCTGGAACCTCTTGACACTGTGATGTGATGGCCATGCAGCTGCCCAGAACTTCATTCTTGACTCTGCCATGGCTGTATGCAAGGTCATCCCTGAGCTGAATGGGATGCTCAATGGTACGGCCTTCCACGTGCTCACCCAAAAGTGTCAGCTATGGATCTGATCTGCCATTTGGAGAAAGCTGCCAAATGTGATGATACAAAAGGAGGCAGTAATCCAGGCATTTGTTAGCCCCCTAATTTAAGGGGCATTCTGGAACATATCAAGAACCAGGTCTCCTGTCACTCTTCCAACTTCAATTCTGGGGGTTGACACTGCCCTCACAACCACTTTGTCAAACTCATTTATTGGTATGACAGTGAACTTGTTGAAATGGATAGAGTGGTAGACTTTATGGTCCATATGGCCTTCAATGCATGAGAGTCCTTCAACCAACAGCCAGCGCAAAATGAGCACAAGAGGAAGAAGAGGCCCTCGGTTGCAGATAAGTTCCTGTCCCAACTCAGTCCCCCAACACTGAGAATGTCCCTTCACAATTTCTTTCCTATGTCTCCTAAAAAAGGGGAAGGGCTTAGGGAGCCCAGCACTGTCGCATACCATCAATACAGTCCATTGCACCCAGTAAAAGAGACAAGAGACTAGAGAGAAATGCTTGTTTGTCTAAAGAACAAAAAAAGGGTCTCTCTTTCTCTGAGAAACAGAGTTAAAAAGAGAAAATTTAACTAAGAGTGCAGGGAATTCATTGATAAGTGAAAAATGAGCAGAGGAATGCACAGAATGAAAGTATTATGGAAACTGGCATGGAGGAGATATTGTGTAGAAATAGAAACAAAGTAGAAAGAAAATAAGGAGCTAGGGCAGGAAAAAAAAGCAACACTTCAGTTATGATTAGCGATTAGTATGCTTGATCAACAGGGGAACATCAGAGATTAAAACTTTAATACTTGAGCTGGAATGCTAATAAAATAGTTTCTCAGGACAAAAAAATAATAAGGGCTTATGCTAGATCTGCATTGTCCATAATGGCAGTCTCTAGTCACAGGGGACACTTCATAAAATTATTAAAATTAAATAAAATTTAAAATTAAGTTATTGAATCACACTAGACAGATTTCTAGTGCTCAATAGCCATGTATTATCTAATGGCTACCATAATGGATAATGTAGGTGCTGAACCTTTCTTTCACAATGGTAAGTTCTATCAGATATAGATGCCTATACCAGTTAGAATGAACAAGGCTACATGAACAAGTTAGTAGATGAAAATAAAATATACATGCCATTTTTTCATTTGTTTTTGTTTGGTGCTAGGGATTGAACCTAGGGGTGCTTTACCACTGAGTTACATACCCAATCCTTTTTATTTTTTATTTCTTTGTTTTATTTTTTGAGACAGGATCCTGCTAAATTGCTTAGGGCTTCACTGAAATGCTGAGGCTGGTCTCACACTTGCAATCCTTCTGCCTCAGCCTCCCGAGTCCCTGAGATTTACAAATTCGCACCAACATGCCTGGCTAGCCATACCACATTAAAGTACTAAATTGGAATGTTTTAAACTAGAAAGTGCAAAAAGCAGAGTTATCATAGCAACTTTAAGTCAGACAACTTACTTTATTAGTGGGTTTCTGTCAGGTGAGAAAGTTACTGTTGTCATGGAAACCACCACAATACTACTATTTTGCACTTATATAACACCTTTCATCTGATGAGCTCAAAGAGACTTATAAACATTAATTCATTAATAGTTCTTTTTATTGAAAGTGCATCAAAATTTACCTAATAGCATACAACAACAATTGCAGATCAAACAAAGAGAAATTTTATTGCTCCCTAACAGATTCACATAGATTATACACCATCTCCTGTTATTTAAGAAAAAAGAGAGACAGTAATCTTATACAGTATTCACCTTCTTGTTTCTTCTACAAACTGAAAACCATCTTCTATTGTTTTATTGTCAAAAATATGCAGCTCTTCTTCCACCCACTCTTTAATTTCTTTCTTCATGTGCTCTGCTAATTGCCTGGGAATATCTTTTAAAACACCATTACACACACTTACCTGTGAAGCTCTAACCACCAAGACAGTCATGGGTATCTTTAAAGGATGTATGACCTCATTTTAAATGAAAAGAAAACCACTAAAATATGAAAGGTTTTCTGTGTTTGTATGTTAATTAACAAGTAGAAAGCTTAAAAGGATAAAATCCTTAGTTTTTCAAAATTATTTTTAAGTTGTTAAAATTAAAGCAAGTACTAGTTTCAATATTTTAAAAACATAACAAAATACAAGGCTAGAAAAATTAGGTCAGTGCAATGGTCCATAAAGCATACTACCTTGTTTTTAACAGAATCACCCAAGGATAACTTATGAGATTACAACTTCTTAATTTTATGAAGTTGGCTTCTCCAAAATAACTTTCCTTCAATAACTTACTAGGTTCTATCATTTGAGAATGTAAGCAAACCCTTTGGAATGTGTTTATATTTTTCAGTTGGTGCACTTCACTTTGTTCTCATCAAGGGTCACTTTTGCCATATTCTATTGGCAAAACCAATTCACAAGGCCATCCACCCTGATTCAAGGGAATGGAGAAACATACTGTTGGCAGGAGAAGGTGTAGAGTCACATAGTAAAAGACATGCATTTAAGGATGGAAATCTTAAAATGTATTAAGCTCAGACTTACTGCAAAGGGTAATGTCAAATTTGTGGACTCAAGATTGCTGTTAGGAAAGTCTATCATTATGAAGCCCCTCATTTTATAATTTTGCATCATAAGCTTTGTCCTTTTCCTCAAATGTCAGGTCTCTAGCTATTGTCACTACTTCTGTTCCAATGATCCTACACAACTCCTCTCTATTAAACTTCCTTTCCCAACATAAGTACATATTTAACTTGCTTCTCCTGTGGAAAGTTTGTTTTATGATTGAGAAACCATAGACCACAAAAGCTGTTTGTCTTGTATTCTCTAAACATGAACAAATAAGAAGCTAATAGATACCTCTGAGATTTGGCTAGACTTGGTTACTCTATGTTCCGGTTGTATCTGTCACTACTTTCAAAGAATCACCTTACATGGGAAATGTTATTAAGAGAAATTCTTTTAGAAATTTTTTTTTACCTCAGTAACCAATCTATTTTATGTTAAGCCAATGAATAGAATTGGCCTAAATAAGAATTTTAGGGGGATCCAAATAAGAATTTTTATTCTTATTTATCATTTTATTTATTATAAAATAATTATTTTTTATAATGTTTGTTAAGAATCTTTGAGTTTTGGATTATTTTGCTGTTCATCAATAGCTTTTGTATCTCATTTGTATTCTTCCAGTTATTCTACTACTGTTCAACTGTTGAAATGGTCATCAAAATGTAATAAGTTGATCGAAGAGTCTCAGATATTACTTTAGAATAAGCTTATTCCTTTTATGAAAGATGCATCTGTATTTGACTTTGTAAGATAATAAATTCAGAGAAAACCCATCTGGGACCTCTAACATACTCTTCTACAATATATGAATTTTATACTAAATAAGACTATAATATTCTCCTCTACAACTGGAAGCCACATCCCCACAGGAAATGGAGATGCTAAAATATTAATAGCTTACCCACGTTTTCTAAGCCTACTATGGAACTTTAAACTTCACCAGGGTCTAAGCACTGTAAATCACCATGTTCATATTAATGAAATTCTCTAGATGTTCTTCAGCTAGTCTACTACTTAATGTTTCTGATGTTTTTAAAACAGAAAAATTCTTCACATTTAACCTGAAAAGGCAATGTCAAAATCAATTTATAAGTCAAATAAATATTGTCACAAATATTTTTATAAGGTTAGTAATGTATTAAAGTATTATAACTGTAAAATGATCAGTTATGATAAGTGGTATTACTGATAGTGCTTTTTGGTTTTTTTTTTTAATTTCGTGAATGTGCATATTGATAATAAACTTATTTATTCTTTTGAGATTCTTTGTTTCCTCCTCACACAATTCTGACACTGTGGAGCATTCCATGACAGCTGTACAAATGCTGTCTCCCTATGCTCACTGTTCAAGAGGTGGATTCTATCATACTGTTTTTGCCACTGGATAATTCATGTAATTGGTCAAACTGCTCCTTCTTTGCACAGAGATATTAAACAATCACAAAATATTTACCAAATACAGTACAATGTAGTGATTAAGACACAAAATCCTGCAGCCAATCCTACTTTTTCTACGTTAAAAATACATACAGAATTCAGCTTCTTGAATTACCAACCACACCACTTGCACCTCTGTTATTTAGATCCAAGCCAACATCATCTCCAATCTACATTACTGCAGTACCTTTCTAAATAATCTTTCTGGTATTGCCTTTGCCCCTACTGTCTATTCTCAAACAAACAAACCAGCCAGCCATTAAAAGAGAATCAAAGACCATATTTGAAACCTACTTGTCAAATTACTGAACGAGCTTTGATTTATTAGAGCTAAAAGCTGAAGTGTATACAAGTGTGTCTAGAAACTATTTTAGGCTTTGACTCTTCTCTACCTCTCTGGCTTCATGTTCTACCATTTCTTTTTCTCTTACTAGCTTCCTTCTTGTTCCTTAAGCATATAAATCATGCTCTCCGCTAAGGGAATCTACACTTGCTGATCCACTTCCCTGAAATATTCTTTTCCCAAGGTATCAGAGTATCTTCTTTACTCACTTCCTTCATTCATGTCTCTGCTCCAATATGATTTTATTAAATAGCCCTCTTTGGTTATTCTATATTGAATGGTAAGCACCACTCTTCCCTAACCTAGGTCCTCTTTTCCCCTGCTATGCTTTACAGTTCATCACGGAACATAGAATATCTGATACTCTTCACATATAATGTAACACAGGTTCCACAGAGCAGGGATGCTCTCCTAAACACTGCTACATCCTCTAAACCAAGAAGACCTGGAACACAGGGTAAAGTCAATAAACAGTTTTGAATAATGCATCAATTGGAATCTTGGTTACATCACATCACCTACTTGGCTTTGGGAAAAAATTTAGCCCCTCTGGGGTTCAGTTTACTCATCATTATGTTCAAAAATAATAATAATCAGTAATAACATTGACCTCATTTAGCTGTTGTGAGAATAAGAGCATTTAATGCATGTACTTAAAACAGTGTCTGCAAAAGTTTTACATTAAGCTTTAGATATTACTAATCGTAACAAGTCTATTAACTACCCAACCCATAGAGTGGCCAACTTTTCTAGAATAAAAATAGAACAGAAAAATAAGCTTATCAATAAATGTTCCTGGAGAAAGAAACAATAGAAAAGTAATCTTACCAATATATTTATTTTCCTTCTCTTCAGTCTAATATCTTATGGATATTAACTTTTAAAACTCAGTTGCATAACCAAAAGTACACAAAAAGTCATATATTCTGAATTAAATGACAAAAAACAAATGTTCCAGACACAGAGTTCTGAATTAGTATATATTGACTTGCACTTGATTTTAATTTACTTCCTTTTTTAATACCTTTTTTGTTTGTTTGTTTTTACCTTTATTTCATTTATTTTTATGTGGTGCTGAGGATCAAACCCAGTGCCTCACACATGCTACCACTGAGCCACAACTCCAGCCCCTTAATTTACTTTCATCTGAGTGTGATGGTTACTTTTATGTGTCAATATGACTGGACCATGAAGTGCCCAGATATTGGTTTAAACATTTTTTCTGGATGTATCTATGAAGCTGTTTCTGGGTGTGATCAATATTAATATCTAAATTGGTAGACTGAGCAAAGCAGAGTAGTCTCTAAAATGTGGAGGTGCCTCATCTAATACAAATTCTTTCTTACTCAGCCTTTTATTTTATTCAGACCCTCAGAATTTGCTCCCCATTTTCAATCTCCACCTTAGTTTGAGTTGGGAAATCAATCTTCAGCCTCGAGACTGATATCGTAATTTACCATACTGGTTTACTGTGTTGGAACTAAAATCAGCTCCCCTCGATCTCAGCCTCCATGACCATCGTTTTAGTCAGCTTTTTCAATGCTGCAACTGAACAACTGAACCCGAATAACTGTAGAAAAGGAAAAATTCATTTTGGGGCTCATGGTTTCAGAGGTCTCAGTACACAGACACTTGGCTGTATTCCTTGGGCTTGGAGTTGAGGCTGAACATCCTGGCAGAAGAGTCCAGCAGAGAGAAGCAGCTCACATGATGATCAGACAAATGAGAGAGACTCACTCTCCAGATACAAAATACTTATCCCAAAGGCACACCCTCAGGGACCCACCTCCTCCAGCTACACCCTTCCCACTTTCAATTACCACTCAGCTAATCCCATCAGAAGATCCATTCACTGATTGGGTTATGCCTTAATCCAAGTATTTCTCCTCTAGAACTTCTTGCATTTTCTCACACATAAACATTTGGGGGAAACCTCACATCCAAACCATAACAACTCTGTAAGAAAATGCTTTTTTAATTTTTATTTTTAATTGATAGACAATCATAATATTTCTATGCACAGTGTGGCAATGTGATACGTGTATATAATGCATGATCTAATAAGGTGATCAGCATTTCTATCACCTTTCCAGTGTTTGCTGGAAACACTCAAAATCCTCTTTCTAGCTATACTGAACTATATAATAAATTGTCTTAAGCTGTAATCACCCTACTGTGCTAAAGAACACTGATATTTATTCTTCCTTTCTGATGGTATTTTGGGATCTATTATCCAACCTCTATCCTCCCCCCTATCTTTTCTAGCCTCTAGTGACTGCTCTTCTCTACTTCTATGAGATCAGCCATTTTAACTTCTACATATGAATGAGAATATGTGTTATCTGTCTTTCTGTTTCTGTCTTGTTTCACTTAGCATGCTCCAGGTTCATCTGTATTGTCAAAAATGACAAGATGTCATTCTTTTTATTTTATGAACCAATCTCTCCCTTTACCTTCCATAAATATAAATATATACTTTCTCTTTCTCTGGAGAAGCCAGGCTAATAAACCCAGGTTTATTGTACAGTTAAATTTAATATGGTATCCAAAAACACTTCTCAAAAATATTTTAAGATAAACTTTTCACTCATACTCTTCCTTCCTGCAAACTGTATTGTTATATTTCTTTGTTGCCCGGTACTATACAGTGATTGCAAAGATAATACATCCTCCTATCTTTAAAGAACCCCCAGCCTATGTGTGGTCTGTAACCACATAAAACAAGGAAAACCCACTAATTATGAGGAGATTTATGCTACAACCTCCTGTCCTCAAAGAACTTCCAATACAGGACTGGAGCATAAATACACACAAGTAAAACCCCATTATTTGAATGGGGATTACGTTAGAACCCTGCTTGGGGAATGCCAGACCAAGGATCCTTCTAGGACTTTGGAAGGGCTCATCAAGGAGGTGGCAAGGTGCCAATGAGAAGACCACTGCTAAACAGAAATGATGATTCACTAAAAAGAATAGTAAAGGGATTGAGAAGCAAGGGGGATGAATAGGACTTTGTCACTAATTGGGTGTGTGGAAAGAAAGAAATAAGTCAGCATTCATATGTCTGAATTGGTGTAAAAGATGAGGATTACTACTTTTTCTTCTTGAATTTTATGTGTCTGTGAGATATCAAGGGGTGTGAGACACATAGATAAATGGCAAGATACTCAGGTGAGAGCTTTAAAAATGTTCTGGGTTATAGACTTTTAAGTCTCTATCATATGTTCATAGATAAAAGTTGTATAATGAAAAAGCCCTATATCACATAACATATAGGAAAGATAAGAAAACTTTGTCTAAAATCTTGTTTGAGCAAAGCTATATAATGCTAAAAAGAATTTATTATGAGATTAAGACACACAGATCAAGAAAAAAATGACACCTAGAAAACAACTTTACATGAAATGCAAAGTTTCCAAAATTTTCTTTCAACATAAAGGTATTTGGACAAAGTCACATGGGAAATATTAAAAGAGAGTTCTGAAAAAATAATTCTGTGTGTTATGATGTCCATGTAATTAGAAGGTTTGGACGATCTTAATCAAAGTGCAGTTGATAATCCACTGTACCTTTCTTCTCACATAGTTGGTAACCTTAATGACTTTACAAAATGAGCCAATTATAAGGTCAGTTCACTTGGCAAGGGTTCTATAAGGTTTGTTATAATCCTAAGAAAATTTTAACGAATTTTTAAGAACTAAATTATATTATATATGTATACGCATGTAGACGTGTGTATATACTCCCCCCATACACATGCACACACACACACACACACACACACACACACATGAAGAATAAATACCAAAATGCTTGATTCAGTTGAAAATTACAGATATGTTCCTTAACAATATGGGGGGATAAAAAGAGAATTAGAGCTGTCTAGTCAAAAAGGGTCTAAAGATAAATGACAACTAAAAAAAATTATATTTTGTTGCTGATGATGGTTTCAAACTTGTCACCTCTTGCCTTAGTCTCCCAGAAAGCTGGGATTCCTGGTGTGAGCCACTGTGTCTGGTTGACAGTTAAATTTAATGTGTTATACTATTCGTGGTACAAAAAAAGAGTATTAGGAAAAAAGCTAAGGAAATATGAATGAAAGTATGGGCTTTATGTAATAGTAGTGCATCAGTATTAGTTCACTAGTTGTGATAAAAATGCATTACTGATGTCATATTAATAATTAATAATTATATAATTCCTAATGTCATGTGTTAGTAACAGGGTGAAGGGTATACAGAAACTCTTTTCTCTATTCCCAATTTTTCTCTAAATCTAAAACAATAAAGTTTGTTTAATACTGGAAATATAATGAGTTGGAACATAGAGAAAACTAAATACCATGTATCAAAATTTGGAAACTGAAAACACCATTGCATATAGAAAATGCTGCAGAAACAAAGAAAAGATGAAATATCACCCGATCCATCTGCCAAACAAACACACAACATGCTCTTCACACTGCCCTGGAAGGTCACACTTCATCTGGCTCTGACTCCTTTTGGCTCACTCCAGCTACCCAGGCCTTCTTAAAATTACTCCAGCTACTCTGGCCTTCTTAAATTTGCCAAAACTTCAAAAGATCTTGCTCTGTGTTGCTCAGAATCTCTCTTCCTCTCTTCTTCTCCCCACACCCTCAGATGGAAATTTCTCAGAAAATCAGGAAAAATAATGGAACACAGCCTTATTTTCTCCAGGTCCTTAGCAACACAACTTGGAAAGAGAATAGAAATATTATTTTATACAATGAAATTTAAAATTATAAATCTCAAGGGAAGACACAGAAAAATTCACAGAATCAAAAAAGATCAGTACATAAGTAGTAAAATACAAATATAAAGCCCTATAGCTTTCCTGAAAGCTAAGAAAAAAAAATGGTTCCAAAAATGCAATGCAAAAAATGATCCCATTCTTAATAGCAACCTCCTCCTCCTCCAACTAAAAATACCACTCACACTCCATGCACTAGCCAGAGCATAAAAGTAAACTGTAGACATACAAAAATGTTCAGGATAATCTTCTGGGGTTCTTATTTCAAACTGCACCTGCTTTGATCTATTCTAGTTCCTGATTTAGAGCTCTGACTTTTATTATTCTTCCTCTCCATTCCCTTATATCTCACTCTTTGTTCTTTGTTGTTGTTGTTGTTTTGTTTTTTTCCTGGCTTGTACCTCAACATGTTTATCTGCAGTATGCTGTGCTGTCTCTCTAAAATTCTGATTGCTTTAGAGAGTTATGACCACGTCAATACCAGGACCTAGGCCTTAACTGCAGCCCCAGTTCCAATCCTAGCCCTAGCCAACATATACCTGACCCTCATCTTTACCCTCAGTAACCCAGAATCACTACAATGTAGTATGGATAAAAAGATAAAAATGACTGGCACAACATTTAGCCAATATAAATTGCTTGATAAAAGTAAATGGAATCCTGATAGAATGTCCCAAGACAGGATTCTCCTCTGAGTCCAAGGCCTACAATCGTATGTAGGTGCTAGATATTCCCATCTAAGAATCCCATCAAAACCTCATATTTGAGAAGTTCAAACTCAACTGCATTAGGCAGGACATTTCTACTTAGGAGACATCAGCTTGACATAGCTTAAACACAATGAGGACTTATTAAGCATTTGGAGGTAGGAATGGAGACACACCTTGAGCAGTATGAGATGAGAGTTCAGCCAGTAGGTCTCTCTCTCTCTCCGCACTCCCCCCACCCGCCATCATGCCTGATTCTCTTTATTTGTTGTAAACTTCTTTCTGTAAAACAAATGTCTAGCAACCATCCACAAAGCAAGTAGACTTAAGGAGCCCAGAGCTCCCAAGTTTACACTGTAAGGGTGCTAGCAACAAAGATACTGAAACTTTTGGGCTCTGATCATAAATCCTAAATGCTAACTTCTTGTCCATTCAAAAATGGCCATGAGAGTGCAGTCCAATTGTAAATTTGATTCAAGATTAATCTCTGTAAATTTTTATGATATAGAGATGGGATGACAGAGAAACTATAGAAGGAACTATAAGCTACTCAACTGATTATTATTTACCAGTTCAAACTAAATGTTTATAATCCATTTCTCTAATTTCATTAATTAAATTAACTTTCTCTAGCATTTTAGATTTAAACTTCTTTCATTTCACAAAAGTCATCTTTCATATCTTTCTCTTTATGTTAGTCAACCTTGGGTCACTAAGACCAAAATACTTGCAAGAAAAACATAAAAGAGGAAAGGTGTATATTGGCTCATGGTTTTAGAGGCTCAGCATGTGCTGAATCAATTCCATTGCCCTGGGCCCAAAGTGAGGCAGAATATCATGGTGAAAGGGCATGGTATAGTAAAGCTGCTCACTGCAAAGCAGCCAGGGTGGCAAAGAGGAACCAGAGGGACAAGATATATTCCCCAAGGACATCCCTCACAAGTGGCCCACCTTGTCCATCCACACCCCACCTCACCACCTGTCTGCAGTTACCACCCAATGCAGTAGTCCTTGCAAGTTATTAATCCATGAAATGGATTGATCCACTCACTGGTTTACAGCTCTCACGGTCTAATCATTTCACCTCTGAGTATTTCTGCATTAACACAAGTACATCTGGGGAACACTCATATCCAAAATAATAATACTCTTCTTTCCTTCAAAACAATGATTTATAAGCTGTATTTTCAAGTTATATCCCTTCATACCACCCCCACTGCCATGATTTTTATTTACTCCACATGTCCATCTATATTATTCTTAAAAAAAAAAAAACTATCTACAGATCCTCCTTTCTTTCAATTATCTCTATTGCATGGCTAGAGCTAAGTGAGTCACAGAGAAGATACCAGGTTAATCCTAGAGAGGTAAACAGAAGTTAAAATATCTAGGACACTTTGTCAAATGCAACAAGGAATTCCATGTTGTGTTAAAAATAATCAGAGTTCAGTAGAAAATTCCAGGCATAGGAGTGACTGTAGTAGTTTGGAGAAGAGAAGAGGGAGGAATGAGAATAACATCAGTGACTTGGTCAATAATTTGCTGAAAAGTAAACCATGTACATCTTGAATATTAGGTGTAAAACAAACTAATATTGAAGTGGCATTAACTGAGATACAAAGATTCAAGTAATAGCTTTAGCTAGAGTCCTGAGTCACCATCAGCTACTCAAACAAAATTTAAAGCAAAATCAATTTTATAGGAAGTGCAAAGTCTTTATGTCATGACTACTAGAGAGAAGCAATTTAAACTTTGAAAGAAGGCTATGTTTTGAGAAATTTTTTCAGGAATCTTTGTAGTAAAATTAGATACAGATATTAGAACTATCATTTAAGCAATTTTCTTCTCTAATTATAATAATAAGTGATTAAAACAATCCTCATAGCAACCCTTCACATCATGATGCATACAATGCCCATGAAATAAGAATATTCTCCTTTGGAAAGAAACAGAAAATATAATGAAATATAATGAATACACCCAATTTCTTCTTCAGATGCTTTTTCCTAAAACAGTGGGATTCAAAAACCAAATAATATCACCCTTGATATACAAACATTTGCTAACAAAGCAAATAAAACACCTGTATGTGAGTATAACATAAATAGGGAGGGAAGTTCACATTTTTTAATTTAAGCAAAAAAGACAACACTATCATTTGCAGGGAGTCGTAAAAAGACTAGCAATCCTTCAAGTCCTATAAGTCCTCATCTTCACATTTACTACCTAAACTACTACATGCTCTACTGCATTTACTGTATGAAGGTATTGTTACAGAGGTTACTGAAAGGAATACAAAACTTTTAACACAGGTACTTTTACCAAATCTTCTATTTCCAGTTTCATAAACCAAGCAGTTCTATATACATTTCAATTTTGTGAATCACTACATAGAACATATTACATTTACTTCTGAATGACAAAAAGAAGGAATTTCAAAAATTTAGAACTGGATTCTCCCTCAGTTTTCAAAATTAAACTAAGAAAAAACAGCTACAATAACTTTTGTCTTCTTTATGATTGTTGATTTATAAATTTGTTTACAATCAGAAAATAATTGCTAATTTTTTAATCCAGAATTTTTAAAAGGTATAAAAATTGAAAAAGGTACATGTTGGACTATAAAATATTAAGTATATAAAGAATGTTATTTAATAAATCTTCAAATTTATATGAAGGTAAGATTCTCATATCTATGTGTATAGATATTATTTTATAGTATATATATTTATATTTCAAGTAGATATCTAAGATAAAATACAGCATGCATTTTTCAGTAACTTACAGGACTTACTTTAATTTAGAAGATATTGCAAAGGTTAGTGAAAAGGTTGTATACTTTTGATATAGTACACCAAATCATGTATTTCCAATTTCATAAATCAGGCAGTCTATGTTCATTTCAATTTCTTCAGTTGCCATTTAGTACTTTGGAAAATATTATTTTAAACAAATATTGAAAAGCAGAACAAACTTATGAATAAGATTTCTCCTTCAATATTGATTTTATAAAGAGATTAACTTTTTTTTCTTCAGTGGAAAGGAGAACTGTATCTATTGAAAAATATAATTTATTTAGCTCTTTAAAATATAGAAACATTCATCTAAATTTTATTTTTCAACCTAATTACAGGCAAAGATTTTTTTTCTTCTAGTACAACTAAACTATTATCTATAGTGAATTTCTTAAAAGCTTATATGAAGTGAATTAACAACTCATATTTGTTCAGAATTTTGAAGCTAGTCAAAATTTTCTTTAAAAAAGAATATTTGGCATTAGGAAAACAAAAGTATAGCAAGTTTAAAAATCTCAGCAGTCACTAGAAATAGGTCAAGTTCTAACGTGGGAACAGAAGATACAAGTGAGCTGGGATTCCTGTTTCTTTCTACAAATGGCACATATGCACTTCATAATAACTATTTCTCTATTTACCACATCTACAAACCATATTGCATGAAATAGGTAACTGATTGCCAAAACCATGCACATGCCAAAATCCATTAAGTATTAGCAACATTTTTCCAAAGATAAAATTATTCTAATCTATTAGTTTCCTTGGAATTAAAATGTAAATTTTAGTAAAGATATTAAGCCACCACATATTCAATTTCTGCATAGTAATTCAGTTTTTTCAACTGCCTCAAATGTGCAATTATTCCCACTTTATGCTTGAAAAACTTAATTAGAAAAGTTAAATACATTATTTGTGACAACCCAATTAATACCTTTTTGGAACAAATAATCTCTTACACAAGTCTCTGGCTTCAAATATTGTGATATATTATTTTGCCTCTGATATATTACCTGCAGAACTTGATCTGAAGTTGGTAGGAGAGAATAGTTAAGTCCTGAAAACATCAGTTCTACAAAAAACTCACAGTATGTATGTAATTTATCAGAACAAAATATATTTATTATCTATTCAAAACACGCTTATAGAAACAGCTTATCAAATGAATAAGTGGTACATGTAAGAGACACAGAAAAGGGAGATGAAGAACACTTCCTTTTGTTCTAAATTATGGAAAATTATTGAGTTCCTTACATATTCAAGTTATTATCTCCTTGCCAGCTATAGCTTGCTTAATAGTTTCTCCCATTCAACAGATTACCTTTTTGTTATTTCCTTTGCTGTACAGATTTTTTTAATTTGATGAAATCTCATTTGTTAAATTTTGCCTATGCATTTGGGGTCATATCCAAAAACTCACCACCCAGGCCAATATCCTGAAGCATTTCCCCCATAGTTTTGAGTATTACATTTAAATCTGCAATCCATTTTGAGTTCATACATTTAAATGGCGAGAGCCAACTGTTTAGTTTCATTCTTCTGTATGTAGATGGACAGTTTTCCCACTATGACTTATTAAAGTTTTTTTCCTAATGTGTGTCTTTCACTCCTCTGTCAAATCAGTTGGATGAACTGGGTGCGATGGTGCACACCTGTAAAACCAGTGATTCAAGAAGATTTCAAGTTTGAGGCCATCCTGGACAATTTAGGAAGACTCTGTCAAAGAAGGAAAGAAGGAAAGAAGAAAGGAGAGAAGGAGGAAAGGAAAGAGGAAGGGAGGGAGGAAGGGAGGAAAAGTAGAAAGGACAAAATAGGCTGGTGAGTTGGGGATGTAGCCCCATGATAGAGCAAAAACTGGCCTCACTCCCATTATCCCTCCTCACCCTTAAAAATCAGTTGGCTGCAACTAACAAACATTATGCAAATGTAATCTACTACATAATCGCCAATCAATTGAGAATTTTTCAATATTCATATTTTGCAACTTATCATTGGCTTTTTACATTGTTTAAATAAATAGGATTCCATTTGCTAACTCAGCAAATATTTATTCAGTAACTCCTATGTGCCAGAATCCATGAATAACTCAAAGCGATCAGAAAAAAGATCTTTCTCCCAAGGGACTTGGAATGTATACAGGGAAGTAACCATCAAACATGGGAAGCCGCTTGTCACTTCTCTGTTTAGTACAATCCAGATGCTCTCTTCTATGTATTCATATATAATAATATATGGTGACCACAGTCACCCCACTGTGTTGTATCTGAAATATCATACTGTACCTCATAAATGTATATATTTACTACATGTTAATAAAAGTATTCTTTAAATTTTAAGGAGATAGAAATATTAAATAACTCCCTTTAATTATTACACACTCTGTATAGGTACCAAATTGTATCCCATAAATGTATATACACTTAATTTTTTAATAATTAAAATTGTTCAATTGGGGAAAAAATGAGAAGCTCCACTAAGAAAGGTGAAATAAACTTTCACATAGGGAGCAATTATTTCCTGTTGGAAGTCAAAGAATTCTTCACAGAGAAAATGAGTTGTATATGTTCATTTTCTCCATGTGTTGATGAGAATGGAGAGTAAATAATTAATAGTGAGCTGTTCAGGCTCTTTATTCTAACAACTGCTCATTCTGCTCCTCAGGTAAGCATCCCAGCAGTGAAACTGATATAAAAGGCTCTGCCCTGGGTCCATGATTGGATGCTTAGCCCAAACTTGCCAAATGCTATTTTCTGTTGACTTTCACAGCTTAGAACAGTGATGAGTAGAAAGGACAACTCTGTGACCTAAAGAAGATCATGTCCAAAGTAAATTGGGATGTTTTATGAAAGAGAAATCTGGTATTCAAAACAATACTGCTTATTTGGTGATACAAGAGAATATCTAAACTGAAATAACACCAATTTTGTTAAAATTTTTTTCAGTATCCTGATTCTAACAGCGACTGTACAATAGTTGATCCAGTTGGATTTCAAAGTTCTTTTTATTTTGTTTTACATGGTAAATAACTGATCAAAAATGATTTTTAAAACATTAGAAAAAAATTATATTCATCTGCAGAAGCACGATTTTACCTTCTTTAAAACCAAAACACCAATTCCCTCCCACTGTCTGACAAAGACTATATCACCTGTAACAGTAAATTTTACTGCATACAATAGTATCTGAACAAACATAATTGTTTTTAGTGATGAACACTGGTATGAGAATAGCATATAAACTGAGAAAGCCTAAAAACATTGAATGGCAAGGTTGGCATAAAAAAAGGGGGAACATAATTCACTGAAAAAATTTCATTTAAAAGTAAGCATTTAACGAGAGATGTCTGTTTGAAAAACTGAGACAATGAGATATAGCAACGAATACAATTAGGTCCTTTTCACATCCATCACTGCAGACTAGAGTATTCTGAGGTTATCAACCATTGAACAAATAATTATAAGTGTGATCAGCCTAAGAAAAAAGGGACTATAGAGGGGCTAACCCTAACCTCAAGGTTGTGGATAGCCTTCCAGAGTGAGTGCCCTTTAAACTGAATAGTGGAAAAGAGTAAGATAAAAAGGGGGATAACAAATGTACAGGAGAGGTTGTTGAAAGCAGACACATGTGTCCTAGGCAAGAAAGATGTCAAGGAACTGAAGAAATATCAACATGACCATGGAAAATGCAGGGGCCAATTTAAAAGATGAACCAGTGAAACTGACACTATTCACATCAGAGTAATGAAAAAAGGACAAAAACCAGGTCTGGTGGCACACACCTGTAATCCCAGCAGCTGGGGAGGCTGAGACAGAAGGATTCTGAGTTCAAAGCCAGCCTCAGCAACAGCAAGGTGCTAAGCAACTCAGTGATACCCTGTCTCTAAATAAAATACATAATAGGGCTGGGGATGTGGCTCAGTGGTCGAACACCTCTGAGTTCAATCCCCATTAAAAAAAAAAAAAAAAGGAAGACAAAATTGAGACCCTGGCTCTGCTACTAACTAACCATGGAAGGAAAATCATTAACAATCTGTAGATTTTCTCATCTTTCAAGTGAAGAAGGAAGAGTAGATCAATTCTGAAGCCCCTTTCATTCTAAAACTCCAAGTCAATCATGTAGTAACCTAAGGTTAAATTCTGCACCTGGTTTGGTGTTTATAGGAGGCTGAATTATTAATGTAAAACACCAGTTGTACTTCATTGAGAATGTTTTTAACACTAACTGGATGTTCAGTCATGACTGTGTAAATTATTGTTTTCTGGTTAAAAACACTGTAAACACACCTCATGTACAAATAAATTGGAGTCTTGATCACTCATTTTAACCAGTATTGAAACAGATCTAGAACTCTTTCCCATGGAAAAACCTTAGCCCTGCCTGTAGATGTTTTTCCCTGAGATTCTCTCTCTTCTGAGAGGGAGGTATCTTTTATCCAAAGGAGCATTTGGTCAGGTTCTTAAATTATTTCATCATAAAAACATGTCAAAGCTGACTTTTTACATTTTTCCCATAATATAAACATTTCTAATGTACATATAGAGATATAAAGGAGAAACTGAACAAGAGAAAGAAGAAAAAGCACCTGTGATCTGAACACCCAGAGATAATGACTGGTAACATCCTGCTATATTTTCTTCAAATGGCTATGGTTCACCTGTCTTCAAAAGCACCAATTCCAATTTTATTTCAATTGTGGAAGCATTGATTCAACTGGAACCTTATTTATTTTGGAAACGCTATGTGTCACATCAAAGCGGACATTCTCAGGATGACTTAAGCGTCAAAAGTTTAGCTCTCTACCCAGTCCACTCCATTTCCACAGCTCTTGCGGGGCCTCCTGGAAGGACAGGTTGGCTGCTACTCACTGTTCCTGATCAATGATTCCAATTTTTAACTCACATTTGCTAATCAATAACTGCTTTTAAGCATACATTCCAAAGACAATTATAGGGCTGGTGTTGTAGCTCAGTGGTAGAGCACTTGCCTAGCATGTGTGAGATACTGGGTTTGAACCTCAGCACCACATTAAAAAAATAATAATAATAAAGTCATGTGTCCATATACAACTAAAAAAAATTTAAAAGACAATTTTATACACTAGTACTATAATACCTAATTATTTATTACCTATGTTGTATCTAAGACATTCACAAAAATAGAACTGAAGAGAATGAAGTTGAAATGATGAAATGATTTCATTTTGCTATATAAATGCTGAAATCTTTTGTGCATTCTAAAATAGTGTTGTGAATAATATCCTTATTGAGAACACTGTGAATTAACATGCTTTCTCTTTTCTGTGGTTAACAACACACAAGAGCTAGCTTTTTAACAAATTGTTAAGTGAACAGTATTGTTAGCAACAAGTACAACATTGCACAGTAGATCTCTCGTACTTATTAATCTTGTGTGACTGGAACTTCACATCTTTTAAACAGTAATTCCTCTCCCCTAGCCCTTGTAATCTCCTTTTTACCTTATACTTTGATAAATCTAATTACTTTAGATGCCTCAAATATATGAAACCACACAGTTTGTGTTTCGGCAATGGGTCTGTTTCACTTAGTACTGTGTCCTCAAATATCATCCATATATAGCATGGGACAGGATTCTTTCTATCTTTTTTATGACTGAATAATATCCCACTGTTATGTCTAACCCATACTTACTTTATCCATTTATCATTTAATTGACATTTAGGTTGTTCCACCTCCCAGCTACTATGAATAATGTTCTGATGAATATGAGGTTGCAAATATCTCTTCCAGATCCTGGTTTCAGGACTTTGAAAGAAAGACTCAGAAGTGAGATAGGTGAATTATAAATACCTTTGTTTTTAACTTCTTGAGGAATCTCCATTCTGGTTTCCATAGTGGCTGTATCATTTTCTGTCCCACCAAATGTACATAAGTGTTTCAGTTTCATCAAAACTTCACCAATGTTTTCTATTTTCTGAAGGATGATATCTCATTATGATTTTGATTCACATTTCCCTCATTATCAGTGATGCTTAGTATCTTTTCATATACTTGTTGACCATCCGTATGACTTCTTCAGAGAATGTTAATTAAAGTCTTTGTTCATTTTTAAATTGGGTTACTGCCTCCCCCAATACTACCCCGACATCTGACAGCATAGCATGGGGCAAGACTACATTTGCTGAAGGTATGACAGGGTAGACAGCATGAGACTTTACTTTGGAAATCAGTCTCATGAAACTCAGTACCATAGATGCAGCCTTTAGAAAAGTCCCAATGCCAGGCAGAGACACATGGTCACAGAATATGGAATTTCTGTTTCAGCCAGCACTCCCTATGGCTGTTTGTAATGGTTTGGGGACAGGAACCTGCCTCACTTATAATAGGTACCATTAAAAAAATTATATACACACACACAAACACAAATGCTTCATTTTTGGGATTTCTTTCATACATATGTCTGTCTTTATGCCAGTACCATACTGCATTGATTACTGAAACTTTGCAGTATATTTCAATATCAAGAAGTCCACCTATACACTTCTTCTGTCTTTAGGCTCTTTTGGTTATTCAGGGTCCCTTGTCATTCAATATGAATTTTAGGATTATTTTTTCTATTTCTGTAAAAAAAACTTAATAGGAATTTTGATAGGCATTGCACTGAATCTGTACATATATTGAATTTGTTGTCAAATATGTTGAAATATTAAACAACAAAAGAAGTTCCAATCCATGAACTTCTGTGTCTTTAATTTCTTTCAGCAATATTTTATAGTTTTCAACGTGCAATTCTTTTCTGTTCTTGGTCATGTATATTCCAAAGTGTTTTATTCTTCTTAATTCTATTGTAATAGTGTCATTTTCTCAATTTGCTTTTTAGATTATTCCTGTTAATATACAGAAAAAAACTGCTCTTTATGTTGATTTTGTATCCTACAATTTTGCTGAATTAATTTGTTAGTTTCAACAGGAATTTTCATGCAAGAATTTCATGTATTATTTGCTCACAGAGATAATTTTACTTTATTTTCAATTTGAATTCCTTTTGCTTCCACTTGCCACTGCTCTGCCAAGGATTTTGATTACAGTGTTGAACAAAATGATGACAGAAGCATCCTTCCCTTATTCCTGGATCTTGGAGAAAAAAATTTTAGTTTTTAACCATTGAGTATGACATTAGCTGTGAGCTTGTCACATAAAACCTTTATTGTACTTTCCTTCCATTTCTGGTATATTGAGAAAAGTGTGTTGCATTTTGACAAACTTTTTTTTTCCCCTGCAGCTATTGAGATGATCACATCATTTTTATCTTTCATTCCATTATTGTGGAGTACCTTATCTATTGATTTGCATATGTTGAACCATCCTTGCATCCCAGGCCACTTGTACACTTGACCATGGTGTATACTTCTTTTAATGTATTGTTGCATACAGCTTAATATACAGTTATTTGGCACATAACAATGATAATTCATTCTCAGAAATACATCATTAAGTCACTTTATCATTGTGTGAACATCATAAAGAGTGTACTTACACAAATGTAGGTGGTATAGCCTACTTAGAAGACCTAGGCTATATGCTGTATACCATTGTATATGTGATGTCATTGTCCAAAATGTCATTATGCACCACATAATTGTATTATGTTGAAGAATTTTCCATCTATTTTCATCAGGAACACTGGCTCCTAGGTTTCTTATTGAGTCTTTGTGTGGCTTGGTATCAGGGTCATACTAGTCTCATAAAAATGAGTTCAGCAGTGTTCCCTCTCTCTTGATTTTTTGAAAGAATTTGAAAAGCACTACTATTAATCCTTTAAATATCTGTGAGGATTCACCAATGAAACACCTGGTCTTTTCTTTGTTGAGAGGTCTTTTCATTGCTGATTTAATCTCCTTTCTGGTTATAGGTCTGTTGAGGTTTGGTCTGGCTGGGTTGTATGTTTCTAGGATTTCTCTGTTTTATCAAAATCATCTGGTTTGATAGAGCATAATTGTTCATAATAGTTACTTCTACTTCTTTTTCTTTCTATTCCATCACTTGTAATGCATCTCCTTTCATTTCTGCTTTACTTATCTAAGCCTTCTCTCCTTTATTCTTCTTTCCAAAGGTTTACCAATTTTGTTGAACTTTTCAGAAAACTCTTGTTTTGCTTTTATTCCATTTCATCTCTATTCTCTGATTTATTTCATCATTAATTTTATTATTTCCTTCTTTCCACTAATGTTGGGTTTAGTTCTCTTTCCAGTTCCTTGAGTTATAGTTTGGTTATTTCAGGTTTTTTATGTTGACATCTATTCCTATAAACTTCCCTCAGGTTGCATCCTATAGGTTTTGTTGTATTATGGCTTTACTTCCATTTGCATCAAAATATTTTTCACCTCTATTTTTATTTGTTCTTCTGCCAAATATTTATTACAGATGATGCCATTTAATATCCGCATATTTATGATCTTCTGGTTTTGCCTTTATTTTTGGTTTCTAGTTTCATTTCATTTTGTTAAGAGACTTAGTAATCATTTTAACCATCTTAAATTTGATAAACTTTTTTATGACATAACGTGATTTATCTGCAGAATGTCCTATGTATGTTCAAAAATAATCCATATTCTTCTGCTGTTGGATAGAATATTGTATGTATGTCTACTACGTATATTTGATCAATATTGTTGTTTGAGTTCTGTTTCCTTATTGATCTTCTGTCTGGATAGTCTACCCATTATAAAAAGTGGTTACTGATATAACCAACTTCATTTATTCTATTAGTTTTTTTCAATGTTTGCTTCATATATTTATGCTCTACTGTGCTTCATATATTTGTTCATATATTTGCGTTGATATTGGAAACATATATAATTTTATATCTTCCTGGTGAATTGACTCTTTTATCATTACATAATGCTCTTCTTCGCATATTCTGCAAGTTTTTTATTTAAAGCCTAGTTTTGTCTGATTAGGTATGTCTACCCCTTCTCTCCTGCTTGCCATTCGTGTGAAATATCTTTTCCTATCTTTTCACTTACAGTCTACAGGGGTCCTTAAATCTAAAGTGAGTCTTGTAGATAGCATTTAGATGGATCTTGCTTTTAATCCACTCTGTCATTGTATGCATTTTGATAGATACTTTAATTAGTTTAAATCTAAAATAAGTATTAATAAAACTCACTATTGTCATTTTGTACCTTTTTCATTCTAATGCTCACTTCCTTTGGGTCTCATTGATTTTTCTTTCCATAGTGGTGCTCTTTGATTCTTTTGAATTTTCCTTTGTCTGTCTTCTATATAGTTACCATGGGCTTACATACATCTTTTAATAGACAAGCTGATGACAGCTTAAATTCAATTGTATATAAAAACTACACTTTTACTGCACCTACCCATAAATTATGATATTAATGTCCCAAACTGTACTTATAATGTTATACATGAACATTTTTAATAAAGGTTTTTGTTTTTGTCTTTTCACTTTTATACTAGAATTTAAATTTATTTATTGCAACATGAACCCAGTATTACAGTATTCTACATTTGTGTATCTGTTTACTTTTACCAGTGAGCTTCATACTTTTACGTGTCTTCTTGCTGCTGTTTAGTGTCTTCATTTTGAAGGGCGCCCTGTGTCATTTCATACAAGACAAGTCTACTGGTAATTCATTCCATTAGCCTTTATTTGGGAACATCTTCATCTCCTGTTCCTTACTGAAGGAGATTTTTTCCGATGCATAGCATTCTTAGCTGGCACT
Organism: Xerus rutilus; assembly: GCA_028644305.1. Taxonomy (NCBI): domain Eukaryota; kingdom Metazoa; phylum Chordata; class Mammalia; order Rodentia; family Sciuridae; genus Xerus; species Xerus rutilus. The sequence continues at coordinate 34,240,143 of CM053407.1, forward strand.
TAATTAGGATTTCGAAGATAGTATCCCATATCCTCTGGCCTGAAAGATTTCTTCTGAAAATCCTGCTGATAGTCTTTTGACATACCCTTATATGCAATCAATGGATTTTTCTCTTACTAGTTCCAACATAAAGTCTTTACCACTAACTTTTCAAATTTTGATTATGTATTATGTATTTTCAAATTTTGATTATGAATATGTATTGGTATGAACTTCTTTGTATTCAGAAAATCCATCTCATTTTAGATTCATTAAGCTTCCTGAATCTGAATGTGTACTTCCTTTTACATATTTGGGGTGTTTTTGATCATATTTTCTTTAAGTAATCTTTTGCTCATTTCTCTCTATATTCTCTGAGAACCAGTCTCTTCTCTCTCTCTCTCACTCTCATATATATATACACATACACACAAACACACACACACACAGAGACACATATACACATAAATATATAGGTTTGCTTGATGACATTCCAGAAATCCTTTAAGCTTTCTTCATTATTTTGATTCTTTTTGTTTTTTTTTTCTTTCTTTTTTTCTGCTCTAACTGGATACTTTCAAACGACTCATCTCTCAATTCACAGATAGTTCTGTTACTCAATTCTGCTACTCAATCCCTCTAGTCAATTTTTCATTTGTTACTGCCTTTGTCAGTTCCAAAATTTTTGTTTGCTTCTTTTCAACATTTTATCTTCGTTAAAATTCTTATTTTGTTCCCACAACATTTTCCTGGGCTCCCTGAGAATCTTCATGATGGTTATTTTAAGTTTTTTATAGGTAACATATATATTTCCATTTCTTTGTAGTCTGTGTTCGGAGATTTATGTTTTCACTTGGATTGAATCATGTTCCTTGTTTGTGTTCTTTGTAACTTTCCATTGCTGTTTATATGCATTTGCACAAACAGTCACCTGGATTCTTCCTGTACAAAGAAGACTGGCTTTGTATAGGAAATAACCTTCAACCTTCACCAATCAGTCACACTCAAGATTCTTCTCATACCTTTTCTGTGAATGTGTCTCCTCTGGAATTGTGAATGTAGATTCATCATTACGGAGCGGGGGGCATTTTGAGTGTGCCAAGTCCGTTAGTGTTCTGAGGCAGGTGAAACAGAAACCAGTTCCTTGAGTAGCCCCCCAAAAATCTTGTACATTTTATGTAAACTCTTGTCTTTTTCCCTGAGGGAGAGATCATAAAGCTATTCTGGCTTTTATCTGCTATATCAAAAATCTGGAGCAACAGAATACTACCCAGGTCTTTAGTTTTCAGCAGCTCTCAGACTAAATGTGCTAGGGATAAGTTCTACCATTTTCTCCTAACTTCCCCAGAAAGAATCCAGGAACTTTAGGACTGACTTTCCTTCTCATGAGGTGGCAATGTTACACGGGCAGGGACTATGACAAGAGGATGCTATGAATTTCCCTCTTGACTTTTCTGTTGCTGGTTTGTACTTACTTGGAAGTCAAGAACCTCTTACCTAGTTTCTGGATCCCTCATAAAGACAATTGTTCTGTGCATTGTTGCTCAGTTGGCATTTCTATGGCAGAAAGGAGGGTTTGGGCTTCCTATTCCACCCTCTTACTGATATCACACCCAACCAAATTTCTTTTTCTGAAAATCTTTAGGTTAGCAAAAACTAGAAGTGGATATAAGTTGTTGGAATATTTTTTTAAATCTTTAATTTCATATTTGATTTCCTGGGTGCCATAATTTTATAAAGATAACATGGCTTGAAATGAAATTGTACCTTGGACTGTCTTTTTCTGAGTCATGATACTATTTTCCAGTTTACATAAACATTTTGTTGTGTTTCATCTAGTAAATTTTGAGTATTTTTTTACAATTAGCTTTGTTTGCAAACTAATTAGTACATTTATGCTTTGACAAATGGCTTCAAGTCTCATGAAAACATTTCATTTTGTAGATTATAAAAATAAATTTCTAAAAATATTACCAACTGCTTTAAGTACACAAATATCTGAGTTTTTATAAGTGGCAAATTAAGTCTCCTCAGCAAACCATTATAACATTTAAAACATTCCAAAAATCCATTTTCAAAAGTCTCTTACCACTGAATAAGTTTCTTTCGATGTGTATTTTTCTCACTCATTAATTCACTTAAAATTTATAAATAATATCTTCCAAAGCACATTAAATATATCTGCAATTTCATTCATTATATAAAAACTTCTGTGTCAGAAGAACAAGAGTTTATATCAGAGGATATACTTTTTGTCTTTTGCTAAAAGAACTACAAAGAAGACTTGAATATCATTATGTTTAGTGAAATTTTGTTGGATACTTGACTAAGTATCAATTGAACTTAAGTACTGCTGAAAAAACACATCTGTTTTATATTGTGGATATTTAGTTTTTAATGTATCAAATAAACTAAATTCACAATATGTGCTATTTCAATGCACAACAGGTTCATATTTAATGATAGTGGAAGTACATCTATTTCAAATAGTCTAAGAATAAAATATTGTTGAGTGATATCTTGTAAAATCAGTTTAGATTGATTTTTGTTTTATACCTGTTTTGTTAATAGTAAGGGCTAAGAAATGTAAGGAATGGTCATTCTTTTTTCTCTCTCTCTCTTTGTTCACCTTTACTTGGTTTACTACTATTATCTTCATACTGTTCTTTCTTTAAGTCACTTATTTTGTGAGAACTGGTTTAGGTAAAATGAAATTAAGCATTCCTAAAAATCCATTTCACCAGCTACTTTTCAAGTGTGAAGAACTAAACAGTAAGGTACCACTATGCAATCCTGTACTTTATAGGACTCTCTTTCTTATTTCATATAATTCTTGAAACTAAAGGCACCTGATAATCTAGCAAAGGCATCAAGTGAGGGAACCAATACAGAGAGTGACTCTGGTGAAGATTTTTATTTTTATTTTTTGCTTTTATTGAAGTTTAAAACTAAATAAAAACACAAAAAGTCCTACTATTCACTTCCAACAACATCCAAGATATATATGTATACGTACACATATACATACATATGCACATACACCCACACTTTCTTGTCCTCATTTTGGAAACACATGGTTGAAAAATCTGAAGTTTACCCTGTGATTTGGTCAATTGATCAGCCAGTATTATGTAAAACTAGAATGCTTTGATCTTTCAAAGAACCAAATCTGCTGATAGAAGCCTTTAAAAATATTCTATTAGAGTAAATTAATACACATTACTGAAAAAAATCCCAAAGTAACATTCTTGCATTTAAGGTAGTAATGTTATTGAAAGCATTTAATTAACTATGCATTCAGTGTGCATAGTACCACAAGTTCGTTGTGATATTACACCGACTGTATGAATCACATAAATTATCCTATTTCTCCTTTAGCATCTGTGTTTTGTATCGGGAAGTACACTAGACTTCATGCCGTTCCTGTATGTTAACATTGCTCCTTTTTTCAAGTTTTGTTTGTGTGTATGTGTATGTTTTTCTAAGTTATTTGCCCTCTTCTTGATGTCCTCATTTCGTAATTTTTGTTATGTTGAAATCCATCTCAAATATTTTTGGAAAAGGATAGAAAATAAGTTATTATAAAAATAAAAATGAAACAATGCAATGTAAAATAAATACTCCTCTAACTTTGTAAAAAGGAACTTTAACTATAAACGTGAAGAAATTTGGAAAAACAGGTATTCAAGAAAAACTTGCAACTCTCAAGTCGTTGTGTTGAATTACAACTGCAAGCAATATATTTTTAAAGTGTTTATTCAAGAAAAAGAAAGCACAAAGTGTCAGGAAAATAAATGCATTAGGGACTAGAAGAAAGACAAATCAGAAGGTTGCTTAGGTATTCAGGGTCTTTGCTCCAAGCATAAAACTTTTTTCTTTCTCCTAGAAACACTAAATAAATAAATTAATAAAGACTGATTTGAAATATAAACCCTCAGATAGAAGGGAACTGAACCTCAACCCTGAAGTCAGGTCATAAACTCTGAATTTCTTCTGTGCACACGGTGATTTCACTATTAAAAAATAATGGGAATATTGTAGCCTGCCTATAAAAGCTATAAATATTGTAGCATTTTAAACAGTATTCTTTATTTTTATCATTGCAATAAACAATTATTTATTCCAAGCCCAATTCTCAATATTTTGTTTGACTGTCAAAATCTGACATTTTAAAACAAGGGTTTAGTAAAACAAAGTTGCAGATTTAAAAAAAAAAATGATTATCTTGTCTCTCCTGCAAAGATTTCAGTGGCTCAACACATTGGAGTATATAATTTCAAAATAATCAAGCTTCTGTAGATAAAATGGATTTCAATGAAGTCTGTGTTACTGCAGCTTAATACTAAAATAAGTAAGAATTTCTATCTAGGTTGACTCAAGCAGAAATCAATACTGGGAAAGACTGTAAGAGAAATGCATACCAGTGACATTGTTTTCTGCATAAAATGAAGAAATCATCAAAATAACAAAGAGCTTGATTAAGATAAATATGACAGACATAATAATGATATTTGCACTACCTTATCATACAAAAAAATGGAAGATAGATAATGAAATGGCAAACTTTCAAAAGCTGAAAGCTTAAATGGCAACCATGAATACTTCTAAATTAAATATCCTGGAAAGCTGGAAATTCTAGTTTTCTAATCTGCTAAACAAAGAAATTCTAAGAGCAAGCTGTTCTTGCTGAAGCACATTAAAATGAAGATGAGATCAAGTAAATATTTAGAGGAACATAAAACAGCCTAGCCATTGTATAGAAAGGTGCCAAATGTTAGTGGACATGTAAAAAGTGGTGAAGAGTTTCAATTTTCACATGAACTGTTCCATCTTCAAGGGAGTGGCTGAGAACAACCAATAACTATATTTGGGGAAGAAAAAACATCAAGTCATTGCACAAAAGCTTCCAGAGTCAACACACTATGTTCCTGTGAGTCAAATAATGATCTGAGGTTTTATTTGGGGTACAAAAGGAAAAGTTACAATAAGAATATTTCATAACAACATTTTCTTAAAACTCAAAATAGAATGTATTAGAGTTTTCAGTAACCGTTATAAAAATGTAAACTGAAGTGCTTTAAAAATGTGCTTCAAAGTCACAGATGGAAGGTAAAACATTTTAGGACGTAGGTTTTTTCCCCCCAAGTTGACTTTCTTTCCTTCTAGCCAAGAACTTAATGAACTGAACACTATTATTGACAACATCAAAAATCAGTGTACTATATGTACAAAATTATCATTTTATGTCAAGGGAAAATTTCTCATATGTAACTGACATATTATACCGACTCCATCCCCGGCCCACAGAAACTTCGATGAATATGCTTATATCTCGGTATCTAGTCTCCTTTCCCTGAGAAAAAAGCAAAAGGAGAGATGAAGATACTGTGTCTGAAAGGAAGGGAGTAATATGAGACCATGTTCAGAAAGTATCCTCTGGGTCCTACACTCAGGGCTCAGAACTTCAGGGAAAATGATAGGCCGGTACTTGGACCCCCTTCTTCTCAGTGTTTATCAAAGCTCAGCTCCACCACAACCTCCACAGCTAGGATGTTAGGGCTGCTTTCCCCACAGGAGCACTTCTCAGCCTGGTGCAGCTCAGTTCACCTAGCCTGTAGATCAGGAGCCTCACTTGCAGTGTGAATCATGGTGGACATCATTCACATAATCATTCAGGTGCTTGAGCCTGCTCTATTCCTCTGTCTCTACAAAGAACTGGCAGAGCTACTTGATGATTTCTATATGGCTCAGGCCACATTATATCTCCCCACCAGGACTCCATTCCTCATATTTGGACAAAAGTTGGACTTCACCTGGGATACTGGATCCTACCACTATCACATGGAGGCTGCCCTGCTGAAATGTGAATGACTGAAGCAGAAGGCATGCCAGGCATGTGATGATTACAGAAAGGTTAAAAATAGCCAGCCAGCCAGCCATGTTACCATAGGAGCTGCAGGAAGGAAGTACCATAGGAAACTGCAATATGCCTTCCCATAGGCTTCCTGGTGGCCTCGCACCCAAGCCATTCCTTGATGATAATGTCACTAGTATCAAGCATGTAATGGGTGAGAATATCAAAACTCCATGGCCTTGATGTTGACACCTTAATTGCCATCTCTGGCTGTGAATGTCCAAATGGGCACTTAATTTTTTTTTTTTTTTTTGGTACCAGGGATTGAACTCAGGGGCACTTGACTACTGAGCCACATCCCCAGCCCTATTTTGTGTTTTATGTAAAGACAGGGTCTCACTGAGTTGCTTAGCACCTTGCCATTGCTGAGGCTGGCTTTTGGGCACTTAATTTTTTTATGACACAGGACTTCATGTACCTCACAGCAGCTTCTCTCCTGATGGGCTGAAACTCTTGGGAGCTTAGTTTTGAAGATCCCCAAATTGACACTTTTAGACAAATATCCCCAATTACTTTCTTCAACTCAGGAATTAGAAAATGAATCTGGTGTCCTACTGACAAGAGTCTGTATTATTCTAAAAGTTAGTAAATGCACTTCACTTCAGCTGCACTACCAACTATGCGACTTCTATGATTTATTTACTTACACTCTCAGAGTCTCTTTCTCACAAGTGAAACTGGAAAAATAATGTAATGATTTCTATAAAGTTTTTATTAGACTGACTGCACATTGCAAGCCTTTACTAGAAGTAGGGGCAGAGGACAATTCAGTGAAAAAGAAAAGAATAATATGAACATTAGGATAAAATAATTCAAAATTTAGACAAAAATTAAAAATTACTTTAAAAATGTGACTTACTAAAGAAGAAAATTAAAATGAAAATATGATGAATCAGTGGTTATCAATGTTTTGGAAGGAAGAAAATAAGGAAAGAATGAAGGAAGGAAAAGAAAAGAAAAAGCTACACAATGCCAAAATGCATTTAAAGGAAAGATGGAAATTCTATTAAACTTCAGAGGAAGTGTTTTTCTTCCAATTTTATACACTATATTGTGTATACTACAAATTAAAAAAACATACACACACACTAATACTCCCATCGGTAGTACTCTGAACAAATACAGTAGAAGAAAGAAAAATTTTAGACAAAAATTCTAAACAAACATTAGCAAACTGAGGCCAGCAAAGAATAGCTTATATATTATAATCAAATAGGATTTAATCAGAAAATACTGAGTTTAATAAAAGCAAGATATGGCTTCAATTCAATAAAAGAGGGAGAAAATGCTCCACAATTGCATAAAAACATTTGATGAAGCTCAACAGCTCTTTAGTTGTGTAAATCTCATAAAATTTCAGTAACATAACATCTTTAGCCTTATAGATCATCTTCCAAAATGATTGGAAACACTTCTGGTAAAATCAGGAAAAAAACCAAAGATGCCCCCAATGCTTATTTAAAAACTGTAGTAGAAGTTCATGTGAACTGAGAAATAGGGGAGAAGAACAGATAGATTTGGAAAGAAAGCAATAAAGCTGTCATGATTTGCACATGAGATAAACATTGACATAGGGAATCTATTTTTGTTTAGTAACTAAAAATTATAAGGGGAGTGAGAAAAATCTTTAGAAATCATTACATGATCTTTACACAGAAAACTGTAAAACTTTATTAAAATATGTTAAGAATGTATAAATAGAGAAGAATAAAAAGTTCATCAATAGAAAGACTCAATATCACTCAGAATTCTCCCCACACTGATTTATGAGGTCAATATTATTCCTATGAAAATCCCAAAGGCTTTTATGCAAACTTGAGGAGCTGACTGTAAAATTCATATAGAAAGCAACATCCTGGGTATAGCCAAGATACTTCTAAGAAAAGTTAAATTGTATAAAACCAACAGTAACTAAGATAGTGAGGCTAAGAGGTAGACTAATCTACAAACAGAACAAAGCCCAGAAATAAAACCATACTTAAATGGAAACTTGTAACAAACTGCAAGAACTAGTCAAAAATGAAGCCAGAATTACTTATCAGTTATACAGAATAAAATGAAATGGATCCCTATCATACCATTCACAAAAAATACATTCCCAATGTAAAGAAGGCTCAAATGAAAAAGTTCACTGTTTCACAACTATGAAAAAATTCAAACTCTAACATTCACAAAAACAAAAAAGAGTCATTTGACAATTTTTGGTGAGCATGTACAGAAAGAGGAAGTCTAAATTGATTTATCCATTTTTTACCGTAATTTGGCAGTTTTCTAATGCTGAACATGCAAAGCCTATGACCAAGCTAATCCATTCCTAAGGGAAATCCTAGGGAAACTCTTGCATGTGTGTACCAACAAAAATGTATGAAATATATAAAAACATCACTTATATTCTTTTGTATCAAATATTATAGAATAAAAAGGAAGAAGTAAGAAAGGTAGTATCCATAATTAAAACAACTCCTTGCAGTACAATATTTACTCAAACAGGAAAAATTTTTCCAAAATTTTCACTAGAATTTTCTTGAATCTGATCAAATGTTGAAAAGCACTAACAGCTAACTAACTTACATGAGTTTTTAATGCAGACATTGAAAATAGAGCTGTCGAGGATAAGAAGGGTATACTGAAAACACTGATGTCCCAGCACAGGGGAATACAGAGCACATGGACATACAGGATTCTACTGCAGTTCACTGAACAGGATCTATTGTGTTGGTTCCCAAGAGTGCTAGGTAGCTTTCACTTGCCTGTCCAGAGTTGCTTTTCACTCTATTCTCCTGTCTTTTCTATGAAAGCAATTTACACCAAAGGCATTGGAAATCACTTGTGAGTTCCTAGAGCAGAACAATGGTCAGAGAGCAGGAGTACATCCTCAGGGTAACTATCACTGAGTGTTGCATAAGCCCCTAGGCCTTCCCTATACTCTGCATACATCTTGGTGTAGGCCCTTTATTAACTCTTCTTGAATTAGTATGTCATCTGTTTCCCACCTTTTGAACTTGTTTATTCCTATTTAATCTGTTATTGTGACTCTATGATTAAATTAAACACTAAGTGATAAAATGTGAATTAAAAATAAAAGAGCAAAATGCTTTGGAACCTAAATTGAATGCTTTGGAAAAACTCAATAAAGATAAGTGAATTTTAAAAACCACTGTTAACTTAGATAGGGAATGAAAACTATATTTAAAAAAAAGGTAAAGTAATAAAGACCTTGAAGAATTCTTATCTCAGAATGCTTTGAAAGGATCTTTAGGTTCTAAGGCACCATTTAAAAACACCCTTACTAAATCACAGATGATAGGCTAGGGGTACAATTTTCATCCAAAAACCAAATAGAATCACACGTGCAAGTTTTTTTTTCAAAGAAAATATCATAGCCCTATTATAAATAACAAAGATTACTCAAGGATAATATTACAGAAAAAGTGAAGATATCTGAATCTACATATCTTCATCATTTTAAGTTAAATTATATAAATATGCCTATAAAGAGTAATTGAATAAATTTTAATATGTTTCTACTAAAAATATTAAACTTACAAAGGTCATTAATATGAAAAATATCTCAACTAATAAATATAGAAAGGAAAAAATAAGTATTTACAGAAGAAAAGAGTAAGAAGTACTACATTTAAGATTCAAAGAAATTTTACAAATTCAATATTATAATCCAAATATATATGAACCAAAATAGTATTTCTAGAAGAAAATATTTTTAAGTTTATCTCCACTAGCAAAGATATATAAATTTAAACTTCAACAAGATTTAATTTTTGTTTATTCAGATAATAATAAATATTTTAGCAAAGCTACAGGAAAATTTATATTCTCAAATTCAAAAGAGTAATCTTCCCTTCAGTTATTCAACACTCTTTATAGGTCTCTGAGAAGAGTACTCCATCTCATGTTCTAATTTGCTTCTGGGCAACCCTTCCCTTTCATTTTGCAACTCCTCCTTACAGATTCAATTCAAATGTCTCTTCTTTCACCATTGTCCATCCTTAGAATCATTTTATAATACTATCTTCATGCTCATGAAGTAACTCATGCATAGTAACTCATGCATTTCATTTTAACATGAAATATATCTTACCATAAAAATATTTACTGTTCTACCGTTCTTCCATTACAACCTTACAGAAAGAAATCTACAGAAGGTGAGGAGGTGTTTATTCCACCAGCATGGTAAATAACTCTTGGCACATCGTAAATATGTATATAAATAAACATTGTGATAAATTATTGAATGACCAAAAAAATGAACCCAATATCAGAATAATATCTGGGATTATTACCAAATCTTAATGTTGTTCCTGAAGATCTCTTGGGAGACTCACCTGAAGGGGTCCATTTCTGTCCTGGAGGATATGACTAGACTGATTCACAAGAATGAGTGTAGCCCCTTCTGCCTTAAATTGTTTCTATCTGATTTAGCAGTCAATAGTGTATCACTGAGAATAGTATAGAATAATATATCCATAAGCATCCAGTGGTTTGGTAGAGTGGTACTGGGGAAAAGCTTAGGAGAAGAGCATGAAGTATAATCGCAAAAAGCCTTTGGAAGGATTATTTATGTTGGTTTATGGACAGAGGTCTATCAGTGAAGCCTAAGACAAGAAACCTTACACTATCACTAATTTACCATATATTGCAAGTAACTGAGTTTAAAGACCTATGATAACACATAAATTATGCTTTAATTACAGAAAAGAAAGAAATACTACAGCAAGAAGCACAGAAAATTCTACTTCTAAAAGAAGAGGCTTTATTATATAGTGTATAGCCTTAGGAAGACATGGGGCCTCTAGGTGCATGAGAGAGGAGACAGATGAGAACATAACCAATGGCTGAGAAAAGAAAAGGGGATTAGTATAAAATAGAAAGACAGACACATCAAAAATATATTACTTGCCAGTTTTCTCTAGAACTAATCCTGATATTCTCTTTTCCCTTAGCTCTTTTGGACCTAAGTATAGTAAACTCAAAGATTTCTTAGAAAAATATCAGAATTACTTGCTTCTAAGCTATGAATTTTTGTTGAAGTGCAAAATATGTCTTGGCAGTACCCATTTCCCCTGACTGATTTCCTGGAAATTGTGTCATGAAATAGAAAACCACAAAGTAAACTGTTTTTACCCATATGAAGGATATTATAATTCAGAGTTGAATTCTGACTCAAAGGCTTAATATCAAAGTTACGAAAAACAATTAGAGAAAAGCAAGTCCATAGAAATAAAATCAGTCATAAAATGTGATCATTTAAAATCTTAAGATTAAACCTCAGTTACCAGAGATTGGTGACAGATGTTTTAAAAACTGTTTATACAATGTTCTACAAGGTACACAGAATCACCTGATACTGTCAAGTTACTTATCGTAGTGTTGTCCTAAGACTAACATACTGCCACGCTCCTACTGCTACTACTGCTACCACGATGGTCATAGCTAATCCTAATTTCATCTAGATTTTAGAAGGACTTTTAGAGAATTTTATTTTAGTCCAAAAGAGTTTGAGTTGAGGCCTGCTTCAGGTAATCTTTCAAGAAAAACAGCAAGCAGTCCTAGAACACCACAGTCCACTAACCTTAGGACCACCTCAGTGAAAGCAAATATTTCCTAGAGTTGTTACTGTGAGGGTGTAGGGATGAGAATGTTGGTGTTTCTTTGACTAAACAACCACTTAAAACAAAGTCCAAACTGCCATTTTTTTCCCCTTTTCATTTCACAAAGCCGAGACAACATGAATTGGATCAAACATGGGATACTACCAAAGTGTGAGGGAAGCTACTTGAAATGTTGTCAACTTCAGGAAAATGATTCTACTTGAAGTAACATTTACTTGAAGCAAATTCTGATTAAAAGATGAAACAGTACATATTCATTTAAAGAAATACATTAAAAAAGTAATGTTCACAAGGTAAAGGAAAAAAGTTAGACTACAAAATTATATATAAAATTTATATTCGTATATGTGGAGTCCCTATAAATATATTCATTAGGTAAATACAGGTACAACAGATATTGATATGTAACAATATATGCAATATTGTAGACATCAATATTTTCCCATATCATATGCTAAAAAATATCATAGGCTTGTTGATTTTATTCCCATTGTTTTTTTAATATTTTAATATTTTTACAAGAATAAAAGAAACAACCATGACCAAGTCTGGTCATCAAATATTGACTATTCAAAACAAAGAATTATGAAAACAGAAATCTCAACAATGGCTACAATGTCAGGAATGACTACATACTTATGTCGCTGTGCCTAGACAATGAAACAAAATCAACATGTGGATCAAAGGCAGGAATATAAATCAAACAGAAATGAATGAAGGAGCAACACTTTGAAGATATAAAACTGGTATGCTTCTCATTAAACATAACTTAAAATTTTAATGAATATATGGTACAAATACTACCAGTCTTGGTAATAAAGCCAAATAAGTAAGTTTTAAAAACTGTATTATTCACAAAATAATGTGTCTCAAAACCCAAAGTAGAGTAAGTTTTATTTAGAAAATTAAATGGGTTAAAGTGCTAGCAACGGTTAAAATAAATAAAGCTGTTGCTATTGATAAAAGGAACTCAAAAGCCGAGAAAATAATATATTTTGATATGACTACACTGTGTATTAAAATGTTAAAACTCCTAAGTTTTAACATTTTACAGCTAGGGCTGTAGCTCAGTGGTAGAGCACTTGCCTTGCACCTGTGAGGCACTGGGTTCAATCCTCAGTATCACATAAAAATAAATAAATAAGGGTATTGTGTCCATCTACAACTAAAAAGAAAAAAACGTTAAAACTCTCATAAAAGAGAAAGATCATTATATCCTGTTAAAGTTGTTTCTTAGCCAAGTCTAATAAGTAATAAGGAACTACTGTTTTGTGTACTTCAGTATCATTAAAATTAAGATTACATTATGTTTATTATTAGGAAATGAATTTTTACCATTAAAATGGATCCATGATTTAAATGATGGTATGCTTTTGTATTTGGAAAACATTTATAAAATTAATAAAATGGATAAGTATATAAACTACTTATGGAAATTAGTATGATTAGTCTATTTTAAAACTAGTAACTTTTAAACTAAAATGAAATGGGAATTAAATTGGTTGGATTCAATCTCAGTGCTGAATATAAAGTTATATGTCAATTAAAATATTACTTGCCTAGACTGGTACTAAGAAAGAAGTCAGGTGGTGTGAGGCAGAAACTTCCACTAGACGGTAAATATACACAAACTTCTATGAGTTTAGGACAGGAACTCAGACCAAAATACATCAAGCATAATTTGAAAAACAATATATAATTGCATTAAACATGTACACTGTTGCTATGGAAATGTGGTTGGTTGGGATAAATAATTCTATCCTTAATGACTGACACTGTCCAATATGTGCAACTTAAACAGCACACAATAGAACTCTGCTATAATTCTGTCAGATGAGAATTATTCTTTCGTAGCTAATGTATTTAGTGCTTCACATTATTAGGATTTTGCTTCACTTAGATTATTTTTATTTGTTTTTATTCTATTTTATTTAGCATATCAATCCTATTTCTGCTTATTATGCACAGGAATAGAGAATGTGGCCTTCCTGATGAGCATCCTGTCTTTAAGTACCACATGGCTCCAAAGAATCTCTCCCAGTGTATGGAAACTATTATTTTCAGATGGCCCAGGGGCATTTGTGTACAATCTACTGCTTTCAGAAAGACCTATATTTAAGAATTGCCTTGCAATTCTTGTTGCTTAGTGAGCAGAGATGTAGTAGAGAGGAATTATTCTGGGTTTAAGGCTGAGGACCACCTTTACTACTCTATTAATATAGGTATTTACTCCATGAATTCGACAATGGGTGGACAGAAGGTATCAGGCCACTTTCAGAGAGTAGAGGGTTCTGTGACACAATTACATTAAGGCTTTTAAAAACCGAGGTTAAACATTTAACATTTTTATAATAAACACTGAGAGTATGTATTCTTTTCCAAACTTAAGATCACTTAGCCAATTTTTATGAACTCTGACATTTTCTTAGATATCGGGGATGAGCACTCATGGTCTAGTGGTGAAAAGATGTACCATAACAATGAATTGTAATATATGTTAGAGAGGATCAAACATGCATCAAGTATGATCTTGAAACCGTGCATATTGTAATAAGCCCCACTATCATGCCCATCAACACCTAAACTGAGAAAGGGCCTTATGCAAAGAGGAACCTAGAATCGACACAGGTCAACACTTTTAAATGTTCACTAGATAATAAAAATTTTCCTAAACTCTGGGAATTAGTCTTAATGAAAATCTATCACTCCACAGAACAGCCTTCAAAGTTTGATTTTTTTAATAGAGTTAATTGAGAATGAGGGTTTTGTGTCCAACAGTGTCTGTCCTCCATTCATTTTCTTTGACCCCATTTAGTTCTTACAGAAACCCTATGGGTAAAGTATTATGGACTCACATTTCTTATTAGAAAGATTTCATGAGACCCACTTTAAGTATATTATCCTGCCATAACAACAACACTGTTAAAATTGGTATTATCATTTTCATATGCAAATTAGGAAGCTGAGGGTAAGAAACTTCACTCCAGAATTAAAAGCATAGTAGGTAGCAGATACAGAATTTGAATTCAAGTGTCTGACTCCAATTTCAACCAGTTCCCCAACTCCATACTGATAAGCAATTGAGGATTCCACCCTGACACCTCTTCCTTCCCTTCCACAAATCACACAGTCCAGACAAATCACATCTCTTCACATTTCAACATGCTACTATCTATGCATGTGGTATTACCAGCCTTTATGCTGGTTCAAGTTTCACTCACCACCAACTCACATGTTACCACCTTCCCTAACACCCCCAAAGAAATTCCTCATTCTGGCTCTCAGGGTTATGTAGTTTATACTTTTATGAAAGCACTTTCATGGTGAAACTTACTATAGCATATGATGCCTCTCTAACTCCTGGGCTGGGAGCTCCTTAGAAGGGCAAGAACCACGTCTTAAACATATTGTCTGTGCCTAATAGATGGTGATATCCCATTAGGTGATCAGTATGGTTTAATAGTTACATATTACTTCACATATAAGAACTTTCACATTATGGATATAACTTCTATACTCACTCTTCTTCAAGTGTCCCATTCTCTAGAACCAAAAGACCACTTGATGCTTCTCTCAAAAGTGCCTCCAAGATTTTGCTTTACAAACCTTCTCCCCTCTATACCTGGTACCATAGCATATCATTTTCAATGCTAGCACTCATCTATAGGATCCTGGCTACCTTTCAAGATTCAACTTCATTGCTACCCTATCCAGAAAAAAAAAAAAAACCCTGTCGACTCAAATATTGCTCGTCTATACTCAACACTCTATATGAGAAATTGTTAAATACATTACATACAGCTTATACAGTGGTGACTATAAGCATTCTGAAAAAGAGATTCATGTTACTTATTAATTGCCAGTTAAAGTACAAAACCCTGCCACACTAAACATTTATTTGATGTTAACTTGACAACTTGAATTCCTTGAGTGATAAACTTCAAGGCTGTATAATATTATAATTACATGAAATAATTCTTTTGTCTCCTGATATTCTCCTCTATTTTTCATTAGCATATACTCTAGCAAGAATTACAATGCATTATAATTATGTTTATAAATCCCAAGGCAAAGACGAGGTTGGTCAATCTTAATGACTGACACTGTCCAATATGTGCAATGGAAATAGCACATAAGAACGATGCAATTCTGCCAGAAAAGCAAAGATTATTCTTTTAAACTTAATGTATTCAGTGCATGCATGACACTATTTGGATATTGTGCTAAAGTAAGATTAGTTTTTATTTTTTATTCCATCTCCTTTCCCATATAGATCTCATTTTTATGCATGAAAGCACAGAGGAAAACAAGTAAGAGATAACTGAAAATGCTCATTTAAGCACTGTCTGGCTAGAGCATTTTAGACATCAGAATTAAAGTACTCTGCCCCTAACCAGCAGGAATTATAATAAGTAGATTTCATTATTCTGATCGCAGAGGCAAGACCACGTCTACTATGGATACAGCCACATCAGATTTTCTTGGCCCAACAACATAAAATACATGCTATGTCATCCTTTTTAAATTCTGATTCCAAAATCCTCAAGTAACTTTGTGATTGTGATTGTTATTTAGCTTCCAGTACTTTTCTGCCTATAGGAAAAAAGCCTCAACCAAATTCCTCACTTTAAGTTAATAAGCTGAATTGATGAACATCAATGGAACCCACAGAACATATGTACTGTAAGCATTCTGTCCCAATTCAAATGATTTCTCACAGTAAATCAACAAATTAAACATGTTATTTTAAAACACTAATTCCATGAGCTTGTTTAACATGAGTCTGTTCTGAGTGAAGAGAATCCTTTTACAAGATAAGGACCAGATCCCAGAACATGACAGGAAACCTATGGAAAGTTTTGCCAATACCCTTTGATGACAGGAAACTGAAAATACAGATTTCCACAAATCATTCATTTTTCTTAATTCCAAGGTACAGACTGGAAGGTCATATCTCCCACAATGAACTAGCTTACAATTCTACCCTTTACATAATTGTTTCAAGACAATAATTACTTGTCCTATTTTGTGATAAGTAACATCCAAACTGTCTTTATAAATATACTCACCAACCTATCAGAGGTACTTAATGTCAATATATTATCAATTCATAATATTATATTTTAAATGATAACAGCTATGATTTTCACCCTGTAAAAATAATTTATTTATGCTGTTTGGATAAAACTAGATTTTAGAAATATATTCTATTTACTTCACAAAATTTTATTTTGCTTCACCTTCTTTGATATGGCAAATGAAAACAAAGAATGTGGAAAACCCAGTGTTTTACCTCACAATAATGAACCACACAAAAAAAGAATACCATTTCAGCCACCAGAAATTAGAGATGTACACTTACAATATAAACCTAAGAAATTTTTATCATGCCAGCTATAAAACATGAAGCAAACATGTTTAAAATTCTCTATTAGACACCAAAATTGCAGTGAATTTATATATATATATGTATATATGTATATATAACATATAACACACATATACATATAAAACAGGAACATGACAATGCTTTCCTTACTAATTTTCTTAAACTTACCTTATATAAGCTTCCACTATATTAGATTAGTTCAATATTTACCTACACTGACTACCATAAGATCCATTATGATTAGCTGCAATGTTGGCATGTATAACAATTTAAATTGATCTTCGAAATAGCAAACAGGAAACCTTCAGGAAAAATAATTAATAGTATAAGGGCTGGAGGGACACAGGTTTAATTAGAGTACCTTTAGGGGATCCTCTGTTTCTTTCTCCTCTTATTTTTATAAGGAAATTTTGATCAAGAAAAGCTATTGCCTTCAATTCTGTCTCTTCACTTACTTCTTTTTTTTTTTTTTTAATATAAGCTTGTATATAATTTATAAACATGAAATTGATCATACCTTTCATGCAACACAATGCATAAAACATCTGTTAGTGCAACAATAGATGTAGAATGTATGTTACAACTTTAAAGAGAAGACATTGCCAAGCATCTAAGGATGGCACCATCCTTCAATCACTTTGAAGAACAAAAGAAAATGGAGAAGAATAGATTGTAACAATCTTCACTTACTTCTTACTGTGAGAAGGGCAGAGAATCATCTGGTGAGTTTAAGAGAACATTCCAAACAGGCGCAGGTCAATTCCTTTCTCTCAGATGAGTTCTGCCTGTAGAGAAGATGCATTTGGGCTTGTTGATGTCCATCCTTCTCTGGCAGAGGACTATGGATGTCCAGCTATGTCAGTGGCTAGGTAGATATGATGTCTAATTTAGAGATAAAGCCTATTTTATCTGCACATATAATGCTTTTCCTTCAATTCAGCCTCTACTGGTAATATAACTGCTACTTTGATGTCCATCTGCCTGGCACCTGTGTCTTTCTCTCAGAAGTTTCTGAATTCTAGAGGAAACATATTTGATTTTCTGAGTGTTTTGATTAAATGAAGGTAGAGTTGTGTATTGTAAGACTGTCTATTCTTATTCATTCAGTAAACATTTATTGAAAACCTACTATGTACTAGGTACTATTCTACGTGTAAGGATATGGCTGAGAGATAAAACCCATGATCTTAGGAAATCAATACTAATCACACACTATGCAGTGGGTACAACAACAGGGAAAGAGAAAGAAGGAAAAACACATGTTTCTTATTCATAGATATCAGAATATAAAATATATTATTGTAATATATTTGTTATAAGAAAAATTAGTAGGCTAATATAAACTGAAGATATTCAACCATTTTGACCTATAAAAAGAGTGACCTTCATATAATGAAATCTAGAGATTAATTTGACATACAAAAATAAGTAAGCAAATTCCATCTTCTTGGAGTCATATAAAAGACCATATAAATATTGAAAAATCTGCAATAATTTTAACTTAACAAATTATTATAAACAGAAATAGGCTTGTTGTAGGAAAGTCATTTCTGCACATTGATTGGATCTTATCAGTTCTGGATCCTAATTATTTTCTTCCCCATGCTAAAATAACAAAAGAAACATTACTTTTCTTTTAATACAGTTGAACATTAAGTATTCATGTAATAACAATACTTAGCCCTTCTTTTCACATCTAAGTTACTTTAAAAATATTAATTCTGAAAAATTGTTAATAGTGAAATCCAAGATAGATTATTTTCATATGCTTCAAATATAGTCTATAACCAAAATGCTTTTAAACAATTGAAAACCAATGACTTTACACAAATTCTTACAAGTTGTCAACTAGCCAACAAAGGTGGAAAATATAATGCTATTTTTTTTTATCTCTGAAACATTATAAATACTAGGATATCATCACTCAAAGAGGTAGCATTTTCCTAACTGATCTGAAAGATGTACTGCTCCCGAGGAAATGAACAGATTTTTTTTTCTTTTAATTATACACTCTGTCCACATATGCAGAGTTAGGGACTGAAAGTAAGCAGAAAAAAAGAATAGTTTGTCAACAGGAAAATGGAGAAAGCAGTCACCGGGCAGTGACTCCAATGAAGGCAAGACTTCATGGCCCTCCATCCCAAAGAACCTTAGCCAGTGCCATATCTTGACTATACACACTGAGAAGAGGACGCTAATTTATTACAAGTATCTGAACTTCCGTAGTCACAATAAGTGGGAAATAAGATGACTTCCTAAAAAGCAGTAAGACACTGCATCATTCTTCAGATTATTTTAAGCCCCTAGTATCTTAGATTGGATTTGATTTGCCAAATAATGACCTTAAGAAATCAATGAAAAGTTATTAATTCTACTTTTGGTGTTTGATTAAGTCATTATTTCATCTTTTTAAAAAATGTGTCCAATTATGTGTTGCATGATAGCTAGTCAGATGTAGTTTAGTCAGATCTTGGTTTCATACCCTCTCCTGTCTATGACTTAGGCTCATCATTTAACCTCTCTGCATCTAAGTAAAATAGTGATAAGAAGAGTAATAACATGAAGAGGAATGAACAACACACTGACTACAAAGAGTATAATCTCACATAGAGCAAACATTTAAAACAATTGGTCATTTCAGAAAAGTTTTAAAGACTAGAATGGTGATAACATTTCAGGAAAATACTGTCAAGTTCTATAGAAATTTGTGGCAATACTGGATCCTCTCATTTTCCTTCCCACAAAATTAACTGAGATGATCTAAAATTACATTTTCTCCTATAATCTACTTTACTTAAGAAATATTTACTATATCTGTTGCTAGGAGAGAGTTCCCTTGTGGTTTAAATCACGACATCTGTGCTCATCAAGATTTGCTAATGTTTACAGATTTTTCCTGAAATTAATTCTTATGAATTTTTCTAATACTGAGAAACATTTCAAAATTTATAATATCATATTTAATTACTTTTCAATCATTTTTAATCATAGCATCCAAGTGGAGCTTCAGTCCAAATAAATAACGTGGTTCAGGTAACTAACAGTTGGGTCATATCCAAAAGTATTTAGAAGACAGACTCAGAAAAATACTTTGAGTTTAAAACGACCAAGTCAGTTGCTGTGAACCTTCATATACTTTTGAATGCTTTGTAGAAAAGACTAGAGGCTGGGAATAAAATTCAATACATAAGAAAAAAATTAATTTTACATATTTACAAACAAGTAGTTCCAATAGGAATGCAGATGACATCAACAGGCATTACCTAAACCATTCTGAATATTATTCAAGTAGCCATAAAATGTATATCTCTTGATATTCAGAATCTTGCACATCAATGTACTATATATTTATGAATTTTCAATTTTCCAAAATGTACTTTTACTTTCATTTAAGTCCGGTGAAGACAATATTCCAAATGGACAGCAAATGATTATGGTGCAGCCAGCCTGCAGATGCAGAAAACTTAGAGGCATACTCAACCAGGCCAGCCTATGACTTCCTGTAACACTCCTAGGATGAGTCATTTTCTAAACATACCTAAATAAATGAGTTAATAAGCAGTTTGGGAATAAAATGTTCAAATATAGTGGAGATCAAAACAATGGCATAGTGCTTATAACAAATATCATTAACAGAGAAATCTAAACTTCCTGTTTACCTTTTAAGAAAAACAAAAATGTTTATGCAGCTCAGTGACACTGGAATGGTGGCTGTAAAGTTCATCAGTAAACTAACATCAGCAATCATTTACTAACTGCTTACCACATACAAGACACTATGCCTGGCACTTGGAGGAAATAAGACTTCGCTTTCTCACATATATTATGACCAGAGCTGGCACCAAGAAAGCCCATTTACTTCCACAGTATTCAGCTCAAATTTTTTCCAGTCTCCCGGCAATATTCACTTACAGGATGTTGTTGTTGTTGTTTTTCTCAGAAAGACCTTTCCCCACCCTTGTTTTTCTGCCTTACTTTATTCGTATTTTTAATTTATGCCATCTTGTGTTTTATGCATCCTAAGTTGCTCTAAGACCATTCTAGAATGAGACAGGGCGTACATAACCACAGAAGAAACAAAGAGCATTTAGAAGACAGTCAAGATGTCTCAGGACATCTTAAAAGTCAAATCTGGTTTGCAAATCAAGTTCTAACTTTCAAAATCCTTTTTTTTCTTTTCTTTTGTTTTCTTTTTTGTTTGTTTATTTTCAGCTTTCATATCAAAGCTGGAGTCAAAATATCTAAACTGTAATGCTACAGATATGAAATTTTAGCCATGATTCTGACTGTCACAAGCCTGTTTTTTTGTTGCTCTATGAGGGTAAAAACAAGCACATCACAGGATGCCGTTTACAGATCAGATCAGCTGGCATGTAAGTGGTGTTCAACAAAAATCAATTATTTCTTTCCTTCACAAACTTGTTAGCTCTCTTGTAATTAATATTAAAATAAAATGTTAGTCAACAATATGACATGTCTTGTTAGCAAAAACAGAACAGATATAAAAACAGAAAACAGAAAAAATAACACAGTAAGATAAATTCAAAATAAACTTAAAAGATCCTGCCCACATTTTCTTATAGATAATATACCAACCTCAAATTCTTTGAAGAAATATACAAAGTATATTTTAAGAAGAAAAGATATATTAATTTCATTAAATATAATTGAGGCTATTGTGAATGGGGTGGTTTTCCTAATTTTTCTTGGAGTAGATTCATCACTTATGTATAGAAATGCATTTGATTTATGGGTATTGATTTTATATCCTGCTACTTTGCTGAATTCATTTATTCTAGAAGTTTTCTGGTGGAATTTTTTGGATATTCTAAATATAGAATCATTGTCATTAGCAAATAGTGAGTACCCTTCTTAGGGTACTCATGACCCCCAGAGGATACGTAAGAAACCACAGCATACGCTTAATGCTGCTTTATTTTAGAAAAAAATTGCCTACATGTTATACCAAAATAGTATATGTGCATCATAAAATCAAATTCAAGAATCCCTTGACGTTTTTGGAAAAAAACTTAAAATATCAGTTATAATTTCATTTGAGATGGACTCTTTCATACAATTCTCCCCCAACATGACCTACATATTAAAATTAAACCCTACCAAAATCTCAGCAGGTTTTGCTGATATTGTTGATTTGGACACAATGAATCTAAAGTGTACATAGAAATTCAACACTTAGAATAGCCTAAGCAATTTTTTTAAAAAAGCAAAAAGCTGGAAGGATTTAAACTATTAAATTGTTAAGTTGCAGCAAGCAATTAAAACAATGGTACTGGTATAAAGAGAAACATGGAAGTCATTGAGACAGATTAGAAATTACAGAAATGACTCCTCAATATGTAGACTCAATGAATTTTTGACAGCAGTGTCAAGGCAATTAAAGGGAAAGGATAGTCATTTAAACAAACTATCCCTCCACATCATGTGCAAGAATTAATACAGAATGGTTCATCAATGTAAATATAAAAGATAAAACTATAAAATTTCAAAAAAATATAATAGGAAATCTTTGTTATCTTATATTAGGCAAAATTTATAGATGGAACATCAAAGTATTATAAATTGATAAATTACAAATTGATAAATATGCCTTCATCAAAATTAAAATATTTTATTCTTCAAAACATCATTATGAAATGAAAAATAAATGACAATAAAAAAATAAAACAGACACCAGTAGGAAACTTTGGGAACTGCACATCTCATCAAGAACTTGTATCCAGAATATATAAAGAACCTCTACAATTCAGTAACAAAAAAATCAAATAACCTAACAAAACATAGGCAAAAGATTTACTAGATAATTCACCACAGAAGATATAAAAATGGCCATACGAATGTCATTAGTCTATGCTAAGTGCAAGGCCAACATCATTCTAAATGCAGAAAAATTAAAAGCATTCCCTCTAAAAACTGGAACAAGACAGGGATGCCCTCTTTGACCACTTCTATTCAACACAGTCCTTGAAACTCCAGCTAGAGCAATCAGACAAAATAAATTACAAGAAAAGAAGAACTCAAACTATCACTATTTGCTAATGACAATGATACTATATTTAGAATATCCAAAAAATTCCACCAGAAAACTTCTAGAATAAATGAATTCAGCAAAGTAGCAGGATATAAAATCAATACCCATAAATCAAATGCATTTCTATACATAAGTGATGAATCTACTCCAAAAAAAATTAGGAAAACCACTCCATTCACAATAGCCTCAAGAAAAACAAACTACTTGGGAGTCACTGGCAATATATAAATTAAAACAAGATACTACTATATACCCACTAGAATGGCTCTCATCAAAATGACTAAAGACACTAGATGCTGACAAGGATACAGAGAAGGCAATTCTCATACTTTGTTAGTAGAAAAGTCAAAAACCATTTTTGAAAAGTTTCAGTTTAGTGTTTTCTTAAAAGATTAAATACAAACTGATCTTAGAATCCTATAATTATACTCCTAGAAAATCACCTAACCAAATAAAAACATTTATCTTCATTTTAATCAGCTTTTTCATTGGAGACAAGAACTGTCAAGAACAATTAAAGGGGGAAAAGTTTATTTGGGGCTCACAGTTTCAGAGATCTTAGTCCGTTTAAGGCCTGCTCCATTCTTTGGGGCCTGAGATGAGGCACAATGTCATTTACAGAAGAGTATGGCAGAGGAAAGCAGCTGAGGACATGATGATCAGGAAGCAGAGAGAGAGAAAGCTCTGCTCAACAAGGATAAAATACATACCCCAAAGGCATGCCCTCAGGGACCCACTTACTCCAGCCATACCCTGTCTGCCTACAATTACCACCGAGTTAATCCCTATCAGGGGATTAATGTACAAATTAGATTAAACCTCTTATAACCCAATCATTTCATCTCTAAACTTTCTTGCATTGTCTCACACATAAACTTTTGGGGATCATCTAATATCTAAACCATAACAATACACAAACATTTATATACAGATGTTCGTGGCACTATTATTTATTACATCCAAAACCAGGAAGCAATCTAAATGTCTATCATCTTGTAAACCAATAAATAAAATGATCCATACAATGGAATACTTCCCAAAGATCAAACGAATTAAATTTCTAAACATGTTACAATATTGATGAGTATCGAAAAATATCATGCCCACTGAAAGAAGTTATAAAAGATTCCAACTAAAAATCTAGAAAAGGCAAAGCTGTTAAAACAGAATGCAGATTATTACCAGGTGCCAGGGCTGGTTGTGGTAGCAGTGATTTAACAGCAAATGAGCACAAACTTAGGGAGATAGTGAAGATGTTTGAGAACTGAACCATGGTGATGACTATACAACCCTACATATTATAAAACCACTGACTTATATGATTGCAATATGTAATTATTAGGATATAAAAATTAAAATTCATTAAAGCTGTTAAAATAAAAAAACTGAGTATGAGAAGTTCTAAATTAAAGCCATACACCATCTTTACATGTAATTCAACAAATTAATAGTTTGATATATTAAACACAAAGATGACAAACTGACAATAACTATTTTCAAATACTTGATGATATGCAAACTGCCCTTCAGAGTACAACTAATACTAATGGATCTTAATTTGAACAAATAAATTAATAAATGTCTAAATGCAGCTCAATACTCTTAAAAACTCTCTAAAAGCAAGAGCTAAATTTTCATAAAAATGAGAGCCAAAGTAAATAATAGAGCCATCCACAATGCTCCATGAGCCAGCCTGTTTATTGTTATTGTTGAAAACTGCTAACTAATTACCTATTTAGGATTATTCAGAGCTGATTCTCACATAGAATGAAACTGAAATGTAATTGGAATTTAAAGATAAACTAAATCATCTTTAAGATTTCTTTCAAAAAAGAGGAAACTGGCTGGAGATGCAGCTCAATGATAAAGCACTTGCTTATTAGCACCTGGGCTCAATCCCTAGCACAGTCAAAAAGAAAAACAAAAACATAAAAGAGAGCCATAAGTAAATACCAGAGTACAGTTCAGGGCCAAGGGCAAAGATTCTAACTGGTGATAACTCAGATGCAGAAAGGATCTGGAGGTGAATCTATTAAAGGTTTTGATAAAAACAGGGAATTCTAAATTGGCAGCTATTAGGGAAACAGTCTAATTGTACTGGCATAGCAGCTTCCTTATGGCCAGGATCAACTGGTTTTTTGACCTGATGAATTTTGGAATACATATTCTCAAAAAATAATAATAATTGATTTTTAAGTAGGTAAAGTACTTATATGAGACTCTTTTGTTCATTTTTTCTTAACAAAAATAACATTTTAAGCTGTGCACATGCCTGTAATCCCAGCGGCTCCAGAACCTCAGACAGGACGATGGCAAGTTCAAAGCCAGCCTCAACAACTTAGTAAGGCACTAAGCCATCAGGGAGACCCTGTCTCTAATAAAATACAAAAAAGGGCTTGGCAACTAGCTCGGTGGTCAAGTGCCCCTGGGTTCAATTCCTGGTACCAAAAAAATAAAAAATAAAAATTTAACATTAGAAAATGATTAGAATTATAAGTCTATTCTATCACTTGTCACTCGCTTCTTCCTCTCCCTTTTCCCCTCCCCTTCTTCCCAGCTGCTGCAATGTTCTGCCTTACCACAGGCACAAAAACAATGAAGCCAGGTGACCATGTACTAAAACTTCTGTAACTATGAGACAAAAATATTCTTTCCTCCGTTGTTTTTCTCAGGTATGTTGTTCTGATTTTTCATAAGGGAAGAAAACTGAATAACGAAAGAAAAGTATTGTCAACACGGCTGTAAACAAGGGAAATCCACATGCAAAATAATGAATTTGGAATTCCATCTCATGAGATACATAAATCATAGAGTCAGATATAAAAGTTAAAACTATAAAACTCTCATAAGAATATACAGGAGTAAATCTTTGTGACATTGGATGATGCAACAGTTTCTTAGGTAGGACACCAAAGGCACATATGACAAAAGAAAAAAATAGATAAATTACACATTGCCAAATCTAAAAATTTTATGTTCAAAGGACATCAATAAGCAAGTGAAAAGATAACCCATAAAATTGGAGAAAATGTTTTAAAAGCAAATATCTGATCAGAGATTAGTATCCAGAAAATATAAATAAATAAATTTATAAATAAGCCTTTATTTATATATAACTATATATTTGCATTTATTTATAAAAACATATGTACAAATATATTTTATGTAAATAAATATTTTATATATTTGTTTATGTAAGTATATAGTTTTTATAATTCAACAATAAAAACACAAATATTCAAATTATTAAGTGAACATAAGATTTAAGTAGACATTTCTCTAAAGAAGATTTAAAATGGTCAATTAATATATGAAAAAATGCCAACATCATTGTCCATCAGAGAAATGGAAAAACTAAAACCTAGTGAAGTATCACTTTATATCTAGTAGGATGATTAAAATTAAAAAAAAAACCCACAAGTAGAAACTTCCTACATTGTTAAAATTAGAGCAGTCACTTTGGAAAATAGTTTGGCAGTTCTTCAACATGTTAAATGCAGACTTATCAAACTCTTGAGTAAATCCCTAAGAGTACTACCAACTGACAGGTCAGTGTGTCTACAACATATTCCTACATTTAAACAAGAATGTTTACACAATTTTTTTAAAATTTTTTTTAGTTGTAGATGGACACAATGTCTTTATTTTATTGCTTTGTATATGGTGCTGAGGATCGAACCCAGGGCCTCAAGCATGCGACGTAAGCACTCTACCACTGAGCTACAATCTCAGCCCCACAATTATTATTTTAGTAGCCAAATAATGTAAATAACTCAACATTCCATCAACTAACAAATGGATAAATCATGGATGGAATATTATTTGGCCACAAAAAGGAATAAAATACTGATACTTGTCACAACATGGATGAACCTTCAAAATATTACACTAAGTGAAAGAAGTCAGAAACAAAAGACCTGGTATTATATTACATATAATATATAAAATATCTAGAATAAGAAAAATCCATAGAAACAGAAAATAAATAGTGTTCACCAAAAGCAATAGGGAAGGGGACACAGTGTAAATCTACTATTGGATACTGGGTTTCTTGTTGAGATGATAAAAATGTTCTAAAGTTTATTAGAATTCACAGTGGCACAAATCTGTGAATATAGTAAAATACACTCAAATAACACTTTAAAGGTTAAATTTCATGTTTATATGGGTCTCAATAATTCTGTAATTAAAAAACAAGGCAAAGCAGATAGGCCATTTAAGTTAGGTCAGGACCTTCATTTTGTAACATACAATAAAATCTGTCAAAGATCTATCATATTATATAAAGAGGCATGGAGTAGGAAAATGACTCAGGAAGCATTGGTTGCAACAAGGAGAAAACGGCAAATATAAAAACAAACGATTAAATAAGATACTGACAGTTTATAATAAAGTCCATTAGGGAAAACAGTGATGTGACCCAGGAAGACTACTGAAAATCTATCTTAAAAAGGTAGGAAGGCTTCCACAGGGGTTTGATCTAAAGAAAGAAAGAATCACATAGAAAGTAAAGAGATGTGCTTTTCTGGCTGAGGACACAGAAAACACAAGTGTCCTTAACCAAGAGATAACTTGATGTGTTTGACAAACTGACAGGTCAGTGTGTCTACCACATAATATGTGGGAGGGAAAGCACAGCAAGAGAATGTTGCACAGCCAGGTAAGGATAACATCAGGCACAGGCTAAAAAACACAATGAATTTGGATTTTATCTTCCCTTCTTCAGATACAGTTGAACAATTTTAGGCAGCATAATGACACTAATTGATTTCCATTTTTAAAGCTTGCTTTGTCTCAGAGGACAACAAAGCAAAAGGGGGCTATAACTGTAGTTCTGGAGAGATGGGTAGATTAGAGTCTAAGTGTAGAGGCTGTTGTGATATTTTGCCCAAATATGCTTCTGGAATGAAGGACTTTTTTTGCCAGCCACCGTGTCACCAGAAGAAAGACTTCCTTGGAACAGTCTTCATTCAAGGATCAGTGAAGAGATACAAAGGCCCAGTCTTTTGCTTGAATGAAGAACCTACGGGTCACCCAGCCTCATAGCTTCCGTAATGTGTGTGACGCTTTCATTGATAGCATATCTTGCTTCTCAATTCTTTTTTTTTAATTGTTTTTTAGTTGTTGATTGACCTTTATTTATTCATTTATTTATATGTGCTGAGGATCGAACCCAGTGCCTCCCACATGTAAGGCAAGCGCTCTACCACTGAGCCACAACCCCAGCCCCCTGCTTCTCAATTCTGATTCCTTCCCTTCTCTCCAAAAAAGTTTTTATCTCCTAGTTTAATAACAATAAACTAATATCAATAAACTTTAAATGGTAACATATCAGTTTTAAAAAATCTTAATGAAGTGATGTTTTACCATTTTTGTTATAGCCAATCAGTGTCTCATGTATTTTAAGTAAAAAAATTTTTCATAAATATAACTTAGTGGTATCTTAGCAAAAATGCAATAGTAAAATTTAATAATGGTCTTAACCACTTTAAAGAAACTAAGGAAAAAGCAGAACAAGTTTTCTAAAGGTCTCTTATTGTTAGGTAAGAGAACAGTATTATTTACAATTGCTGATAGAATTAATTAACATGGATGATTATATTTGAAGCATATTGCTCACTCTACACTAAGTAAAAGTAAAAATCCAGTGGTGCAAACAAGAACATTATATCTTGCAATCAGAAAAATCTTAGAAATTTGCATATACAATTCTGTTCTTCCAAACAAGGGTTACTGTCTATACTCCATGAGATATAATTTAGGAAACAATTGGATGGATATAAAAATTAACATATGATCAGATTTTAATTATTCAGAATGGTAGAAGAAATGCATTATTTAAATCTACAAATATTTTAAGACCTCATTTAACCTACCAAATATAATATACTTGCTTATCAAACAATTTTCAACACTGCTTGCTAGTGTTTGAATAATGCGGGTTTTACTCTTTTCCTATATGAAAAAGGTTCTAAAGCATCAGTGAAATGTCCCAGGAACAGCAACATGAGGAAGTTAAATGAGAAGCAGCAAAATCCCTAAACAAAACCCAAAGTATTCCATGCTTTAATAACTAAGAGCTGACTATTGGTTGTGTTTTCAAAAAAATAAAAATGATTGATCTTTTTCTCTGGAATTTCAGTCCAGATCAGAATTTTATTGCCTTTTATCCAAGGCCACTGAAGACTTTGAGAGAACAAAGAGCATACTATGCTCCTTAATCTGAACTATGAAGATCATAATAGAGCAGAGAGGATTTCAAAGATTTAAAACTCAGTAAAATTTCTTACTGAAATTTAGGGCTATGTCTCCATATTTAAACTTTAATTTATAAAATGATTTTAGTCTGTTTTTGAAATGGCCAGGCATTCATTAAGTAATGTATGACTGTGAGTTCTTTGAGGGTGGAAAATGTGACTAGATCCTTATATTTGTGTTCTAACATAGAACACTCAACAAAAGAAATAAAAACAGAGGAGCCTTTAAACCAGTGCTCAAACCTTGTATGCAAATTTCCTGGACTAAAAATGCACTTGGAAAACAAATAGGTAAGTTGGTAAAAATCAGATGGCCATGGGGAGTCAAGTGTTCATTTTTTAAACTTTATAAAAGCTCTGTGATATTATCCCATCTTTTAAATGTGATGTGAACTGCAGAGTCACAAGTAACTTTCCCCAAATCACAAAGCTAACAAACAGAGCTGGAAGTCAAACTCTTTCCTTACTGACTGTGTAGCTGTGCTGCCCAACATAGGAACTGCTAGCCAATGTAGCCCCTGAGCACTTGAAATGCACTAGCCTGAACTGAGTTGAAATAAGTGTAAAACATACATTGGATTTCAAAGACAAATGTTAAAAACTATAAAATAACTCACTAATAACTTTATATCAAATGCATGTCGATAATATTTTGTACCTATTATTTAAATAAAATGTACTATTAAATTCAATTTCACAGGTTTTCAGTGTGACTATTGAAATACTTTTGGTTGCATATGTGATTTGTGTAATATTTTTATTAGGAATTGAATAGGTAAAAGTAGATAAAGAGATGCTTCCACTGGGGAATAAGATTGAGAAAAGGAACGAAGTAGGATTTTTTTTTTAAACATGAGTGTATATAAACTATTTACAATAGAACAGATTCAGTATGGGGTATATAAAATATTATGATGATAATGACTAAGACTACCCATACCCTCAAAATATTATTTTAATTTAGGATGTTAAGCTGTGTTTTAAGGAATGACGAGAAGTAAAAAACAAATAAAATATAAAGTGTTCCAGATTGAGGGAAAGCTTACCCAGCAACAATGGAGCATGGAACAAGGCAGCTGAGTAAACTGAAAGACAGAACAGAAGGAGAAAAGAGCCCATAATATCAAGTTTGTAAATAATCAAAGGTATCTATCATTTATTCAAAAGATTTTGAAGACAAGCTGGACCCAGTGGCACACACCTGTAATCCCAGCGGCTGGAGAGGCTGAGGCAGGAGGATTGCAAATTCAAAGACAGCCTCAGCAAAAGCGAGGCACTAAGCAACTCAGTGAGACCCTGTCTCTAAGTAAAGTACAAAATAGGTCTGAGGATGTGGCTCAGGGGTCAAGTGTCCCAGAGTTCAATCCCTGTACTGAAAAAAAACAAAAAACAAAACAAAAGATGTTGAAGACAGAATCTTTTCTATAATCTACAAAGACAACTTGCTATAGTTTTGATCTTACATGTGCCCTGAGGTCCATAGTTTAAACACTGGGCTCACAGCATGGCATACTGGGAGGTGGTAGAACCTTTAGGAGGCTGGGCCTACTGGGAAGCTTTCCAGACACTGAGGGCATGCCCTTGCAGGGGATAATGGAGCCTTAGCCCCTTCCTCTTTCTTTCTTTTGATTTCTGGCCATGGAGCAAGTGGCTCCACCCCACACTTCTATGATGATGTGCTGCCTTTCCACCAACCAAAACAACAAGGCCAATCAGTCATGGACTGGAGACTGAACAGTAAGCCAAAAGAAATATTTTCTTGGTATAAATTGATTATCTCAGGTATTTGTTACTATGACAAAATGCAGACAAACAGACAGCTCTCACTAGATTGTACAGAGCACGAGCACACTGGGGTAAGGAAAGACCAGGAATGGCAAGGAAGGATGCTGAAGTGTTTTTGCCTGCAGTATATGCTTATCCTAGAATGTGGTTATCTTTGTTCATGGATGAAAAAGCTCAAAGAACAAGAAAACATCTATGCCCACACAATTTATCCTCAGAACTCAAGTTCAAGAAGATAAGCACTGAAAAAAACAATTCCGGAAGAAGCAGTATGGAAGTTTGGTGGAATCTTGCCTTCATTTTAATCTATAAACTAACTGATAGTATCCCATGAAGCCTAAAGGTCCAAAATTAATAGGGGTTCTGAAAATATTAGAAAAGAATCTGCAGCAGTCACTGAAATAAAAGGAATAGAAGAAGCTAATAGAGAGAAAGTCATAAAAGGATCTGTAAGAGTTGTTAAACATCCATTAAAAAGAAATAAAACTAGATAAAATTTATTGAGTTCTTATTATGTACCAGGCACTGGTTTAGCATTTTATATGCATTGTCTCATTTAATCCTCAAGACATCTAATTAGGCAAGTATAATTATATATCCCTATATTACATATGCAAATTAGAGATTAAGTAACTTGACCTTTCATCACACGGGCATGATTTAAACCCACTTTTATCTGTCTCCATCTACTTAACCAGGTCTCCAATGTCACTGTGATGTTAATCTGAAATCCCATTCCGTTACAAGGGAAGAAAGCCCCTCTTTTTAAACACGAAGACATGCTGAGGCCTGAAGAGCTTGAAATGACTTTTCTAGATCTCCAATCTAATTAATGCCAGTGCCACACCTGAAATATGGGTTTCAGAATTTCAGATGCAAAGCTCAGGTGTGAATATGCAATAAACTGGCTGTTTCAAAAATCTATCCAAATGGCTAGACCAAACCTGAAACAGGTGACAGCATTTATGAATCCATCAAGCCTGAAAGGAGAATATATTAGCACAGTGACTTGAACACAGAAAGAAATCAATATTTCTTATAGGAAAATAAAGAGAAGGAAGGCATGAAAGGAAGGAAAGGGAGAGGGAGGAGAAAGAAAGAAAAAGGTAGGAAGGGGAAAAGGAGAGAAAGCATTGTATAGTTCTCAGGGAAAATGTTCCATTTCTTACAAATTTTGTGACCAAATTCTTTGATTCAGAACTGACAAGGCACTTGTGCTCAAATAATTGACTATTTTAGGGTACTATCAAGTACAGTCTCAGATTTATAACAAGGCAATTGTCCTATTTCCATACTCCTGCTGGTCACGGAATTTTCAGCTATTGCTTAACAACAGAATTCTAATGCTGGATACAGCGGACAATTCACATTTTATATGACTGGAATGTAATATGGTTGCAACCATGAAAGTGACTATAGCACTATATTATCAGGTGCATGCACCTAGAAATGCCTTAATCAAAGTAAATCCTGATTGTACATATTCAGAAAAATGTAACTAAAATTCTTTTATGAGCAAGGTGGGTAAACTAATGAAACAAATACATCTGTAAAATTAATGGCTATAGATTTTCTATATTTCCTTCTTTTCAAATTTCTTAGATTATCTTAATTATCAAAGATATCAGGCTTTGGGAAAAGGTGTTTTGAGTATTAGCGTCATATAATAATCACAATACCGAGGGGGAAAAAAGACTGATAAGAACAAACTGAAGGAAAAACCTAAGATTCACAATCTTATATAATTTAACTGAAGTCAGAAGAGATATGAGGCTGAAATATGTCACTGCTTCCTAAGTATTGGTCAAATGACATGGACTCTGAAATTCCTGCTTTTGCACTAGCCAAGAGAAATGATACAAGTATCAATGTTGGTATTAGATGAAATTGTTCCTCAACTTCATTTTACATAAATCATAGGCATTATGAGATCCATAAATGTTGCTTTTGAAAAAAAAAAGCATCAAGGTTTAGTAAATAATGCATTCTTGTGGTGTTTCCTGTTTCCTATCTGCCATATGGAAATTCTCAGATGTCTCAGTACAATTATATCTAGTACAATGGATGTGATAGGGGGTCCTTAATAACTTTGGATAAATTGCTCGAGGTTAAATATTATATCCATATCAGAATCAAGACTCAGAAATATACAGTTGTTTAAAAAAATTGTAAAGAATTTGTTACAGCTTGATCTTATTCTTCAGGTCATATGTTGGCAGCAACCTATCCACTGAGGACTTGTTTGCTTGACTAAGCGTCACTATCTTATCAATCAGCTTATCATTAAAGATTATCACTTGAAGTTATTAGTCCATAGTTACCTGCTAATCATTTTTACTTTCAAAGTCAACTGAACTAATTTAATTGAAGTCTGATTATGTGTGAACAGAACAGAGTAGAGCATGAAAATTCTAGTCTAATGTGAAAGAAAAATAAAATTTTAAATTATGGAATACTTACAATGCAAGGCTTCATATGATTTAAGCAATAAATCCACTATAATAGCATACTTAAAATAATCTTTATTTGATATAAAATGTTTTACCAAGAGTAGATTATAATGTGTCAAGTTTATCTTTTATCCCATATCAGTCAACAGCTGTGTTGAATGTACAATATGTTTCAACAATTCCTGTCTTCTTTTGTGTGGTATTTTGACTATATACTCATCAATCTATCTCTTAAGTGTCTTTTACATCCTATACTTTAAAAATTTCTATGAAAATCACGGACAACATTATATAGTCATGCCGTTAATTTTCATCTTGCTATTGTCAGATCATTCTGCCAAAATCCTTGTTGGGACTCAATTTGAACATTCAATGTAGCAGTCACTCTTCCTCAATGTGTGCAGTTTTGCTGATGTGAACACTACAGCGGCAAGCCAGATGTAACTGATACTCTGTATACATGGACTCCATGTCATTGGATTCAACCAAATGTAGATGAAAAAGCTTCCAGGGGAAAAAAAATAAATGTACTATACTGAACATGTAAAACATTTTTTTCACTAATCCCTAAATAATGTAGTATAGTAACTATTTACAACAGGATTGTGTGGGCTATATGCAAATACTAAATTCTATGCTCTTTTATATAAGAGACAGCAGCTACAAATTTTGATATCTGCAGGGCACCCTGGAACCAACCCCTCATAGACACTAGAGACAATAATACAGAGTTCTACAACTCATTATTGTGTCTACGAAATGAGGTATTCTATATGCACTACTAATAACTTCCATTTCTAAAATTTCCACAGGTTGAAAAGAAGTTGAATCTGTTTCTCTTTTTAGTAGTAGGTGAAGATAAAGTATCTCGTATTGACATTTATTTATTCATTTATATATCTATATGTTGTATGTTATTTTCATATGATTTCAAAATTTGAAGGGTTACAAAACATATTAAAAGTATAATTAACCCTAAACATTATGGGATGCTATAATGGTAAATTATATGTGCCAACTTTTGCTAAGCCATGATACCCAGATATTTGGTCTAGATGTTACAGTGAAAGATTTAGATAAGATTAAAGTTCGAGTAAAGAAGATTATCCTCTATAATGTTACTGGGCCTTACCTAATCATTTGAAAGCATTAGGAGAAAGAAAAAAAAAAGATGACTCAGGGAAGAGAAAATTGTCTCCAGGCTGCCTTCAGCCCAGAGCTGGAACACCAGTTTCTTAATGGGTATCCAGCCAGCTGGGCTGATTTATAGATTTTACACTTGCAGGCTGGGATTCCTTAATCCCCCTCCCCACCTCTTCTCTTCCTATTTCTCTCTCTCTCCACTTCTTCCCAGTTTCACTCCCCTCAACTTTTTGGTTTTGTTTCTCTGGAGAACCCCAATTCAGGGATTGACCACATTCAAAAAAATCTTACTCTAAAAGAGGCTTCTGCATAAGACAGAAGATAGTATTGATGATCTCTATGCTCTTTTCCAATGCCCCCTTCATGACTTGCAATTACCTATCTTTTTTCCAGTTAGCAGAGTTTTTGTGTCATAGTGCATTTATATTTGCTTACAGTTACTAAAACATAGGCTAACACATACAATAAAATAATGACATTTCATACAACTATATAATGTTGGAGCCTACATACCATTCTTTTACTATTTCTGTCACAAATGGATTTTCCAACAATCCAAAACACATGTAGTTTATATATTTATTATAATTTTGAGCAATGACACCAAGATGAAACAAAAAGACTATTAGTCAAGGAAGGAACTAGGACTAGACCTCGAATGTCCTTTTACTTTAGCATCACCTCGTTCTACATGAGGAAATAAATCAGTGGAAATTGGCCTTCTAGGAACTCCACTGTGTTCTCTCAATATTTATACATTGTACACTCCAGATGATAGCATTTGGAAATGCACTCTTAGGGAGCTGAATAATCTAGGTGGAACCTTAGGGTGAGACTTCATGATGGTATTAGTGCCAGTATAAGAAAAGATACATGAGCTCTCACTTATTTGTTCTGTCTATATTGCCCAGGACAAGAACTCTCACCTGAACCCAACCTGATGTTGGACCTCAGAACAGACTGTCTAAGTCATCCTGTCTATGGTACAATTTGAACATCTCTAATCTGAGCAGTATCTTAGTGCTCCCAAAAGTTTCATATTTGAAACTGAACTGGATGTTGAACTGGCAAAGTCTATGCAAATATTCTGAAGTTCAAAAAGACCTGTGTCTAAAATTTATGGTTCCCATCACTTTGCATAAGGGATACTCAATGTGTATTATGTTATGACAATACAAGTATACAAAATACATGAATTTACAAACTCTGGGTATTACTAAATCCTAAAACTCACTCAAGCACAATATATATGTTAAGAAATTAAAGGGATACAAATAGGTAAATAATAATTCAAATTATCACTATTTGCCGATGACATGATTCCATATCCAGAACATCCAAAAAAATTACACCAGAAAACTTCTAGAACTAATATATGAATTCAGAAAAGTAGCAGGATATAAAATCAATACCCATAAATCAAACACATTCCTGTACATCACCAATGAATCCACTGAAAAGGAAATCAGAAAAACTACCCCATTCAAAATAGCCTCAAAAAAGAAAAAATACCTAGGAATCAATCTAACAGAAGAGGTGAAAGACCTCTACAATGAAAACTACAGAACACTAAAGAAAGAAATTGAAGAAGATCTTAGAAGATGGAAATATTTCCCATGCTCTTGAATAGGCAGAATTTAGTATTGTCAAATGGCCATACTACCAAAAGCGTTATATAGATTTAATGCAATTCCTTTTAAAATCCCAATGACATTCTTCATAGAACTAGAAAAAGCAATCATGAAATTTATTTGGAAAAATAAGAGACCCAGAATAGCCAAAAAACTCTACCACTGAGCCACATCCCCAGCCCTATTTTGTGTTTTAATTAGAAACAGGATCTCACTGAATTGCTTAGTGCATCACCATTGCTGAGGTTGGCTTTCAACTTGCGATTCTCCAGTCTCAGCCTCCCAAAGTGCTGGGATTATAAGCATGTACCACCACGTCTGGCTAGCCAAAGCAATCTTTAGCAAGAAAAGTGAAGCAAGAGGCATCATAATACTAGAACTTAAACTATACTACAGAGCTATAGTAACAAAAATGGCAGGGTATTGGCACCAAAACAGATAGAATAAAAGACACAAAGAGAAATCAACACAAATACAGTTATCTCATACTAGACAAAGGTGCCAAAAACATTCACTGGAAAAAAAGATAACCTATTCAACAAATGGTGCTGGCAAAAGTGGAAATCCATATAGCAAAATGAAATCAACCCTCAATCTCTCACCCTGCACAAAATCAATTCAAAGTGGATCAAAGACTTAGGCACTAGAACAGAAATCCTGCTCCTAATAGAAGAAAAAGTAGGCCCAAATCTTCACCATGTTGGCCTAGGATCTGACTTCCTTAACAAGACCCCTACAGTGCAAGAAGTAAAATCAAGAAGCAATAAATGGGATGGATTCAAACTAAAAATGGTCTTCTCAGCAAAGGAAACAATCAATCATGTGTGGAGAGAGCCTATAGATTGGGAGAAAATCTTTACCATATGCACCTCAGATAAAGTATTAATCTCTAGGATATGTAAAGAATTCAAAAAACTTAAAACCAAAAAGAACAAATAATCAATAAATGGGCTAAGGGACTGAACAGACACTTCATAGAAGAAGAAACACAATATATCAGTATCTCCAGCAATTATAGAAATGCAAATCAAAACTACACTAAGATTTCAATTCACTCTAGTCAGAATGGCAATCATCAAGAATACAGGCAAAAATAAATGTTGGCGAGGATGTGGGGAAAAAGGTACACTCATACATTGCTGGTTGAACTGCAAATTGGTGCAGCCACTATGGAAAGCAGTATGGAGATTTCTCAGAAAACTTGGAATGGAACCACCATTTGACCCATTTATTCCACTCCTCAGTTTATACACAAAGGACTTAAAATCAGCATACTACAATGATGCAGCCATGTCAATGTTTATAGCAGCTTAATGCACAACAGCTAAACTATCGAACCAACCTAGGTGTCCTTCAATAGATGACATTAAAGAAAAATGAAATTATGGCATTTGCCAGTAAATGGATGGAGTTGGAGAATATCATGCTAAGTGAAATAAGCCAATCCAAAAACCCAAAGGCCGAATGTTTTGTCTAACATGTGGATGCTAATTCACTATAAAGGGATGGCACTAGGGAAGAATAGAGTTACCTTAGATTAGGTTGAAGAGAGTGAAGAAGGGGAGGGGAGGGGAAATGGGCATAGGAAGGATAGTAGAATGAAACAGACATTATTACTTTATATATATATATATATATATATATATATATATATATATATATATATATAACTGCATGACCAATGTGATTCTACAACATGATCAGAAAAATGAGAAATTATACCCTATCTGTGTATGATATATCAAAGTGCATTCTATTGTCATGTACTACTAATTAAAGCAAATACAATTTAAATATATATATATTTTTTTTTTAAGAACAAGCAAATTATACTACAGAAGGGAAGGTCATATAAATAAGTGGTACTTGGACATGCAGGTACTTCAGAACATACGAAGAGTGGGTTATAGCACAGACTGCTGACTCCAGATTAGAGTCTGTTTCAACATGTCCAGGATGGGGTCCCAAAATGTAAACTTCTAACAATAACTTTCAAACAATATTGATGCTAAATCATATCTGGCAAATGACCAATAAACACAATAAAAGGTACAAATTACAAACCTATGCAGAGCAGTAAGACTACATATTAAACAAACATATACATATACAGAATACCAAACTGAATTTGCACAATTTTACCCCCAAGATATCTTGTATGGCAAATTGTATCTAAAAGGATTTTTAAAAATTTCTCCATTTTATTTTAATAATCATGAAGTTTAGGAAGTAATTGTTTGAAATTATAAAACCAGCAAAGAAAGTAAGTTTCACTCCTTCAATTAGAAAAAAAAAGAAAATGAAGTTAAGAAAATTTTACTTATTAAAGGACCTTTCATAATTTTCTTAATGTGAACAGAACCAAACTACAAAGTTTTTATTTCTAAAGTATACTAGTTGTAAAAAAATAGTTTGTTATTTGGAATATATTTGATATGCATCACTAAAATCCTGTCAATAGTACCCCCTTACTTGGTAAGCCCTTTCTTCCTAAGCAGAATAAATGTAAACCAATCTAACTCTAAGCAGATCATCACCATAAAGAGAGATGAACAAATACAGCCACAAATTTATCTGAAAAAGCATGTGAGATCTTAACAATGTCCAACTGAAAAGAACAACTCCAGCAGTTACCTTATAAATAGCAATCTTTAATAATGTTTGTTCAACAAAACTAACTTTAATTTGACTTTTAATAGTTAATTTTAAACAAGTATTGTTTCAAATATCAATAATGAGCTATATAAAATGGACAATATATATGTTAGTTGTAAATTTCATGTAAATATCATATATATAAAGATATCACTAGCTGCAATGAAAAGATGCTTGATGATGTTATATTTTGTCTATTAAATTATCCCTATTAAATAATCAGTAGTCAAAATTAAGCTCGAATATGAACAGAAATAAAAATGATAGAATATATTAATACATGTTAGATGTAGGGCGAGATAATGAAAAGTCAAACCAAAAACTTCCACTTAGCTCTGTGTAATCTAAAGAAATTCACCTTATCTGTTTAGGTTGTGCTTTGTTCAACTACCTAATGTCACTCAAGAATTTTCTTACTTGAAGCAGAAATGAAGCACCCAAGATTTCAGGCATTTCTGCTTTTCCTTACAAAACTCCTTTGCTCCTTTTCCTCTGTGAAAAGTGTGAGTGTAGATCTCCACCTCACAGTCATTTTTGTACAGTGTCCAAGGACAGACTCACAAACCAGTAGCTAACTCCATTTAGTTGCATTGGTTAAATGTATCTGCCTCAGCATTCTCTGAAATTCCAAAAAAAAGTGAGTTATAGGGCTGGGGTTGTGGCTCAGTGGCAGAGCGCTTGCCTAGCATGCTGAGGCACTGGGTTCGATTCTCAGCACCACACATAAATAAATGAAAAAAATAAAGGTCTATCAACAACTTAAAAAATATTTTTAAAAAAGTGAGTTATAAAATTAATATCAAAAATATGTATGTAGTGGCCCAAACATAAAAATTATTTGGACAAAATAATTTTTTAAAAAAGTAACAATCATCATAATCTTTTATTTTGGCTATGTCTTAGATCTATGCTTATTTTTTTTTTTGGTACCAGGGATTAAACTCAGGGGTACTTGACCACTGAGCCACATCCCCAGCCCTATTTTATGTTTTATTTAGAGACAGGGTCTCACTGAGTTGCTTCGTGCCTTGCCATTGCTGAGGCTGGCTTTGAACTCGCGACTCTCCAGTCTCAGCCTCCCAAAGTGCTAGGATCACAGGCATGCGCCACCGTGCCCATCTAGATCTATACTCTTAATAGTAATATAAGTGTGTTCCAGTTAATTCTAAAGATTTAATAAAAGGCAACATTAGTCCTTGTTAGCAATAAAAAAAAAGACTCAAAAGTACATTGTGTATACTGTTAAAGGTTGCATACTAGAAAAATGAAAAATAACTGAACGTGGTATATATGAATATGTCAATTATTTGGGCTTTCATTCTAAGCTAAAAAGTAGTGGCAGAAAGAAACAAAAACAGGCAGGAGGAAGAAAATTTGTCACATAAATCTTTCATTATCCATGCAATAAGTTTGAATAAATGACTTTTTTTTTATGTAGTAGGGAGGATTTAGTAGTAACTCTTCTCATTAATTCAATTTGTGTAAGTATGGTAGGTTTTCCTTATATACAAAGGAAAAACAAAATTAAAAAAGATAAAACAAAAAGAAAAAATCAATGAAATAACACAATGTTAAGAAGTAACGTTTAAGAGGAAATCAAAGGAGAGGAGAGCGGCTAAAAAGACTGAAAGAAAGATAAAGGGCAAAGGATTTAAAAATTAAACAGAAGGGAAAAGATTAAAGAAGGAAAGGCAAAAAGCAAGGCAGCAGGATTTAAGAAGCCAGTAAAAAGAAAAGACATGCCGCGATGACAAAAGAATAACAAGTGCCAAAGAAAAGGCATTCGAAGTAACGAAGAGCGCAAGAAAGTAAAATAAAAGCAACTATAAATTAATTTTAAAGCACATTATAGGAAAGATACAATGTAAGAGGGCTTCCAGTTTTTCATCTTTGCTCTGTTATTGATAAAAAGAAAAATCAGTGTTTATACACTGCAGTGTTTTAGCAAAATTTCCAATGTACAAGGTTGCAGCATGGTTTACAGTGCACTGTGGCTGGCAAGTCTTGTAACATAGCACAGGTGACTTACATTGTTCTAGCCCACACTACATCTATTTTCTAATTTACTTGATGGAGCAATCCTCACCTAACTTCTGATTTCCTTAGCTGACTAATGCTGTGACTTTATTTATAATTTAACACTGTCTCTGATTTCTGAAGCCCTTAACTTATGGTGAAATCAAAGATGCATCACAATGGACAAAGTGAATCAAATGGATTCACTTCTAAGTAATCAAAGGCAGCAGTTCTCAACAATGATAGTGTCACTGAGTATTTCAAAAAATTTAGGGGACATTTTTATTTGTCATAATAATTGAATGGAACTGCCTATACTTGATAGGTAAGGACAGGGATGTTAGATATCATGCAATTTCCTGAAGAACACCTTTTAGGTATAAATATGTTCACAAGTCTAGTCCCTAAATCCATTTTCCATTCAAATATAATGTTATTGTGTATTTTCATGCACACTAAATTTTCTGAAAATTTAACAAATATAAATCAAAAAATATATTTTGTGTTGCCAGAACTTAGCCAAGTATTGTTCACTATTTCATAAAATGAAATCATCAAATGAACACCAATGATGTTCTTGGAATTTTAGACTCCAGTACAAAGCACTGATATTAGTATGAACTTACAGTCATCGCACACGTGGTCATTCAATGTATGCAGGGAAACATTTACTATATAAATGTCTGGGCATTTAAGTCAATAAAGAGTTACAATAAATTGGTAATACTTTATACAGCTTCATTCAAGATATAAAGAGGATGTTGTTAAACACATGCTTTCAAGAAAGTTAATATATCTAAGAGATGTGAGGACCACTGGTCTAAAGGGTAGGAACTGAAATATGAGAACTCGTTAAGATCAGGGACCACAGGTGCAGAATGCATGTTTATTGAATAAGTAAATGAGCATAAAGCAAATAAAACATCATCATTCCAGCACAGCCCATAGCTCTTCATTTATGTATGTTTATTTCTATTCAGGTGTAGAAAATTCTTTATGTGGGAAGTAGAATATGCTGATGTGATTACTTCAAACTTAAACTGCACCATCTTTTTATTAAAATCTCTCTTCTAGCAACATTAGCTTCCATGCAACATTAAACAGAAATGTAGCGGTAAATACTAAAATAATAAAACTTTTACAATAAGATTTTACTTGCATAAACAATTATAAGTGGAATACAAATTACTATTGGTTGCGCTATACACTGCTCTATAAAATCTAGATTATTTCTAAAATATAAAAATAAGTCAATGTACAATCACTTTGCAAGACAGTTTGATTGTTTCTTACAAAGATAAACACATTCTACCACACAGCCCACAAATGGTGCTCTAAGTACTTAGAACTGAAAACTTATGCCTACATGAACACCCACACAAAAATATTTATGGCAACTTTATTTATAATTACCAAAACATCAGAGCAACCAATATGTCTTCAATAGGTGAATGGGTAAACAAACTAAAGTAACTATATAATAAAATATTATACAATAATAAAAAGAAATGAACTCAAATCAAGAGAAGGCACGGAGGAACTTCAGAGCCACATGACAAGTTAAAGAGGTCAGTCTGAAAAAGCTATATACTGTATTATTCCAACTACATCAATGCTCTAAAAAAGGCAGAAATATAAAGACAGTAATAAGTCAGTGGCTGCCCATGGCTCACAGAAGAGGCAGAGACAGAGATACAAATAGTTAGAGCACAGGGATTTTTAAGGCAGTGAAACTACCCTGTAATAGTGGATACATGACATTATATTTGTTGAAACGTACAGAACTGTACAACACAAAGAATGAACCTAATGTGAACTCTGGATTTTAGCAATAATAATGTATCATTATTGGTTCATCATTTGTAGCAAACATACCACTAATACAAGATGTTATTAATGTGTGTTATGGGGAGCAGATAATGAGTACTCTGTACTTACTACTCATTTTTTTTCTATAAACCTAAAACTACTTTTAAAAAGTCTATTAATCAAAAGTGAAGGAAGTTAATAAGTCAGGTTGTATGTTTATAATCCTTCAAAGGAAACATTTTATGGACAGACCCATACCATATGCACTCTGAGACTTTGTGTGTAAGTATCCAGTGGTATATGTGCCTCTTGTGAAAGCCCAAGGTTTTTATCCTCATCTTCACTTCTAATTATACTCCAGGAAGGTAGAAAACTAATAGGTACGTGTGATATTGAGTACTTTTATTAAGCCAAAGAGCATGGACTCTCCTTGGGATATGTGTGCGCGCATGCACGCACGCACCTGAGTGCTTCTTTCTTTCTTTCTATGTGTACAAGATATCTCATCATTCTGTGGAGAATAAAGGAGATCTTTCGGTTTTAATCAGAAATAAAATTCACTTATTTATTTATGCATTTGTTCCTTCTATTTTTATAAACCAATAAAAAATTAGAAAGACATCAAATAAGAGTAAATCTAAAAAATATACAAATTTAAGAAAGAAGCAAAAGCAAAAATATTTGGGAAGCTGGAGGGATAACACATGAGGTAATCCTTGGTTGACAATGGAGAAAAGTAAAGAAGCTACCTGGCCCCATACTTTGGAAGCCCCAAAATCGCTAGTACTAGGTACCTCTGGAAGAAGTATTGATTTAAATTGTTTAAGAAGAAATTAGACCTTCCTGCATCCTCTTTCCCACTCCACACAATCAGACCATACTCTTTCCCATCCCAAGAAGAAATTCATTTCATAGTTGACAACATGTTATATTAATTGATGTCTTTACACTTTTTGATATTGAATGTATTTGGAAGAAGGACAGGAATGGATAGATAAGAGGAGGAGGGGAAAAAACAAGGTAAGAAGAACAAAGGTAGAAATCAGTAAGATATAAAAATATTAGGGACTTAGATCAAGTATGCATTAGTCTGGGTTCTTCAAAGAAACAAAACCACTAGGAAATATTTGTCAGCTTTAAAGAATTGGCCCATATGTTTATGAAGGTGAAGACATTACATGATTTACTGTCTTTAAGCTGGAGGACCAAGAAAGCCCATGATATAATACAAACCTGAAGGTCTGAGAACCAGGCGAGCCACTGGTATAAGTCTCAATCTGAGTCTAGAAATCCAAGATCCAGATGGGCAGGAAAAAATGAATGTCCCTGCTCAAGAAGAGAGCAAATGGGCCATTCCTTGGCTTCTTTATTCAGGACTTCAATGGATTGGATGATGTACATCCTCATTACTCAGTCTTTCTCTACCAATTTTAATATTCATCTCTTCCAGATATTCTCACAGATATACCCCAAAATAATGTCTTACAAGCTATCTTGTCATTCCTTATCCCAATTTGACAGATAAAATTAACCATTGCAAGACATAACTCAGTTGCACTCATTAAGGAAACAAGGAATAGAATTAGGATGATGGTACTTACCCTTAGGTTTTTAGGATTCAAACAAGAGTAAAAAACAGTGGGATGCCCCCAAGAGTACATATACTTCATTTTTCCTTTTTGCCATCTCCTAACTAACCTAAAGTAAAACTATTTCAGTAAATATGTATTCATAAGCATGCATCCATCTACATGAAATAGTCTACAAGGAATCAGTACAGGTAAGAAAAAATAACGAGACTAAAAAACAAAAGTGATAATCCCAGCACTTTGGGAGGCTGAGACAGGAGAATTACAAGTTCAAAGCCAGCCTCAGGAACAGCGAGGTGCTAAGTGATTCAGTAAGACTCTATCTCTACATAAACACAAACACACACACACACACACACACACACACACACACACACACGACAGGGCTGGGGATGTGGTTCAGTGGTCGAGCACCCCTGAGTTTAATCCCCAGTACCGCCCCCTTAAAAAAATGTGAAATTAGGAAAAGTAGTATCTTGAAAATTTATTGAAATAATATGAAATGTAGTGATAATTAAAGTATTAAAAAATAAAGTTCTTATAGATCATAACACATCATCTCTTCAAGAAAATATTTACCTAAATTTCTGGCACAAAAAG
Source organism: Xerus rutilus (assembly GCA_028644305.1). Lineage (NCBI taxonomy): Eukaryota > Metazoa > Chordata > Mammalia > Rodentia > Sciuridae > Xerus > Xerus rutilus. Next base: position 34,285,039 of record CM053407.1, read on the forward strand.
TATCTTCCAAATAATGATCCAATATAAACTATATTTGAGGCTGGGGCTGGGGTTGTGGCTCAGTGGCAGAACGCTTGCCTAACACAGGTGAGGCATTGGTTTCAATTCTCAGCACCACATATAAATAAATAAAGATCCATTGCCAACTAAAAAAATTTTTTAAAAATATAAACTATATTTTATTGTCATCTTCATTTTTATAGACCATGATATCATCCCAGATAAAATAATCACTGATTATTTAATAAGGAAAATATTTTCAGGTTACTATTACAAAGAAAATTCTATACACAAGACATTCAATAATTATATTAAATAATACTTTCTTCCCAAAAGAGAAAGAGGGGAAATGGGCAAGTATGTATTTGTGGAATTCATTTCCACATGTAATTAAAAAGTTTACTGTCCAAATCTATACATCACTGGAATGAACCATCCATTTAAAGGGAAAAAATCACCTAAATAATTATGCTTAAGTTCTAGAATAAAATGACATTCATGAACTCTGCAATAGTATCCCAAGTATTTAGGCTTGAGATATAACTTTCTATACAAATGGTAAAATACATTTTTTAAATGACAGGAAAGAAGTTAAATGAAGACACACATGATTTTGGCAAATGTTCATCAGATGGATCAATCATAACACAAAGGTATGAAACACAGCTAATTAGATACAGGCTTAGGATATGGGAGAGGGAATGTAATAGCATATGAAAAAAAGTTAAGCATATTTTTCAAATTCTGATTTTCTGGGTGGTTCCCCTTGTCGTATAATGAACTATTACATTTCATTCCTGAATAACTGAGGAGATTAAAGCATTCAACTGTAGCTCATGAATTACTCTGAAGGCTGTTCAGAATTGATATGTTATAGCTGGTCTCTCATTTTTCATTGTCTAATAAATGAGTTTATGAATAAATAAACAAGTTCATATATTCCAAAGAGTAAACCATTCATAAACCCCCAATCCATTAATTTATTCAATAAATATTTACTGATCTAAAAAGTTGAACCCTGTACTAAATGACAGCCTGCACAAGACTCACACATCTTATGCCTCCATGGAATTTACAAAACAGTATGGAAACAGGCATAAGACAAACCTTTATTTGTCATAAAGAGTTATGTGGAATAAGCTGTAGAAAAGAACAAGAGAATAAATGAGTGAAGAGTTACTTTAGAGAAGGAGGTCAGCAAAACCTCACAGACAAGGCATCATTTAAACTAAGACCCAAAATATGAGGAGCACACCACACACAGCACAAAGGGGAAGACTCTAAGCAGTGGAAACAGCAAACACAAATCCCCTGACTCAAGGAGGAGAGCCAGCAATGGCAGAGAGAGTAAGAAAAGGAAAAAGTAGTTACTGACAAAGTAGGAAATTTGGTCAAGAGCCAGATTACAGAGGGCCTTTCAAAACTAAGATAAGAAGTTTGCGTTTTATTTCAGGTACAAGTAAAGGCCTTGACATTGAGGAGTGATCCGAAGTGATATACAGGTTTCGTAGAACTCTATGTTCTCCTAAACTCTACTCCGCGGAAAATATATAGGATTCCTGATACCGACACTGTGATGGTTTGGATATGAGGTGTCACCTAAAAGCTCCTCTGTTAATGCAGGAATGTTACAGAGGTGAAATTAGTAGATTGTGAGAGGCACACCTATCCAGTTTGAATGAACACTGTGTTAACTGTAGGCAAGTTGGAAGTAGCTAGAGGAGCTGGGTCACTGGGTCATGCCCTGGAAGAGTGCATATTCCCTGTGGCCTCCCCCCGTGCCCCTGCTTCCTGGACACAGGAGTGGAGCAGTACTCCTCCACTACACCCTTCTGCCATGATGTACTTGGGCCCAGAGCAAAGGAGTTGGCCCATCATGGACTAAATATCTAAAGCCATGAACCAAAATAAACTTTCTCTCCTCTAAGTTATTCTTGTTAGAATTTTGGTCACAGCAATGCAAAGCTGACTAATTAAGAAATTGGTACAGGGAAGGGGAGTCATTGCTGTGACTCAACTAACTGTGTGGTTCAGAAGCATTAGGAAGGTGTTTGTAAAAGATTGACATTGGAGAAGCTTTAGAGCTTAATGGGAAATTCTGGGGAGAGCTCAGAAAATCATAATGGAAACAATAAGGACTGTCATCACAAGATTTTAGAGGGGAATGAGGACTCTAATGAGAATTGGACTAGAAGCCGGGTGTAGTGGCTCATGCTTGTAATCTCAGCACTTAGGGAGGCTGAGACAGGAGAATCATGAGTTCAAAGCCAATCTCAGCAATGGCAAGGCGCTAAGCAACTCAGTGAGACCCTGTCTCTACATAAAACACAAAATAGGGCTGGAGATGTGGCTCAGTGTCGAGTGCCCCTGAGTTTAATCCCTGGTACCAAAAAAAAAAAAAAAAAGAATTGGATTAGAAGCCATTCATGTTACATTCTACAAAGAACTTGTCTATATTTTGCCCATTTCCAGAGATTTCATGATAGGCTGAATTTAAAAATGGACTAATCAATCAGTTGGAGGAAATTTCAAGGAAGCACAGCATTCAGGTAGTACCTCAGATATCACTGGCATTTTTTATCCAGTTGTGCTGTGAGAATTGGTAGCAGAGATATAGGATTTTAAAAACTTGCAATTTAGCCAGAAAAATGCATGTAAAATTGGGGTCATGGAAGTGTGGTTGTTGAAAAGATTATAGCCACTAAAGAGATTCTAAGTACTCTGCAGAGACAATAGAAAAGATAGCTTGCAATCATCTCAGGAATTTGCCAGATCATAGCCACTAAAAGCTCAAGGGTCTCAAAGGGAAAATTCCTTTGAGAAGTTATTATGAGGGTACCATGCTCACACTGAGGTGCCTAGAAAGTTGTTTCACTGTGCTTAGTCCCCTAGACACTCAGAGGCCACTGTAGCCATAAGGCCAGAAAGCCCATGTACTACACAAGATGGTAACAGAACTTGGCATCATCCATATGGTAATGTGGTGCTGGTTCTGCAAGAATGAAAGATGCTTGAGTTAGGGGTTCAGGAAGCTACCATCAAAATTTCAATGGAAAGCCTGAAAGTCCAAACAAACTGTAGGAGAGTCAAAATTCTTGAGGGCAGCACCTGAGAGGGTGATGTGTGAGTGAAGCTATAAAGAGAGCCTGTTTTTGCTACACTCAACAAGGCCAAAGGGGTGGGACTGCACAATACCTTTGGAAAGCACATCTCAAGACCATGGGTCTTAGATCCTACTAGGTTTCAGTCTTGTTTTGGTCCTGTCCTTTTCTTCTATAATTCTGTTCCTCCCTTCTGGAATAGGAATGCTTGCTCTGTGCCACTGTATATTGGATACATTTAACTTGCTTTTTATCTTTATAGGGGTTAACGGTCAATCTCAGATGAGATTTTGACTTGGAATGTGGGGACAATCAATGCTGGACCTGTTAAGATTATAGGGATTCTTGGAAATGGACTAAATGTATTTTGCATTGTGAGATAAACATGAATTCTGGGGGGGTTAGGTAAGGGGAAATGTTATGGTTCAGATAGAAAGTTTTCCCAAAAGCTCCTGTGTTGATGCAGGAATGTTTGGTAGTGAAGAGACTGAACCATGACAGCTGTATCATCATGAGTTAATCCTGGTTTGAATGGACTGGTGGAAACTATAGGCAGGTCAGGCATACCTGGGGAGGTGGAGTTTACAAGGGGCACATCCTGGAAGAGTTTATCTTCCCTGTAGTCTCTTCCCTCCTTCTCTCTGCTTCCTGGCCACCATTTCCTGAGCAGCTTCCCTCTGCCACACCTTTCTGCAATGATGTGCTGTCTCACACTGGGTCTAGAGCAATGGAATTGGCCCACCATGGACTAAGTCTCTGAAACACTGAGCCAAAATAAACCTTCCCTCCTCTAAGTTGTTCTTGCCAGAAATTTTGGTCGCAGAGACACAAAGCTGATTAATACAGATTCTTAGCTATCTGAGGTGCATGAGGCTTTCTTTGAGTCTACTAAAGCCTACTGCTGGGTTGGAATGTCTGTCCTTTCCAACGCTCATATTTGAAATTCAGTGTCACTCTTAAAAGTATTACAAAGTGGAACTTTTAAGAATTGATTGAATCATATGGGCTCCACTCCCATGGGGCAGACTGAGAAACTTTATCTATTAGGTAAATCCAAATTTTTGAACATGTATAAAATGTATACAAGCATATGTATTTTCCATATAAAAAGTTGAATTAAGCCTCTCCCCTTCTTCCTCTTTGCTGTTCCACCATGTGATGACGCAGCAAGAAAGCCCTCACCAGAATCAGCACTTCAATATTAGACTTTCCAGCTTCCGGAATTGTTAGCGAGTAAATGTCTGCTCATTATGAATCCTCCAGGCTATGGTATTCTATTACAACAACACAAAACAAACCATGATGCCTCAAATCCCCCTGTGGTACAATATAGTTGAATGCATAAAGCAAAACATATAGAATTACAAAGGAAACTAGCTACAGGTTATATATCCCTAATTTGTAAACCTGAAATCTGAAATGCTCCAAAATCTGAAACTTTTTGATCACTGACATGACACTACAAGCAGAAAATTCCATACCTGACTTCATGTGACAAATCACAGTCAAAACAGTCGTATTAAAAATATTGCTTAACTCTACTTTCAGGGCATCCATAGAATGTGTATATGAAACATAAATGAATTTCATGTTTAGTCTTGGGTCCCATCCTCAAGATATCTCATTATGTATATGTAAGTATTCAAAAATTGAAATCTAAAACATTGCTGGTTCCATGTATTTCCAATAAGGGATACTCAATTTGTACTCTGAAATTTATTTCTGTCTAATATGCTTGTAGGCAAAAAAGAAACCTCAGATTTAAGAATTCCTGCCAGTGAGCATGAATGAAAACAGTGTTAGAAGACCAGGTATGGAAAGGTGTAGAAAAGGTATTTGAATTCTTTGTTTATTAGATAAATCTAAATTTCTGAACATGTACAAAATGTGTATGTATGTGTATATATTTTCTTTTTAATAAGTCAAACTTCTATGAAATATTTATTTCAAATAAAGCCATATTTTGTTACATGAAATCCAAGTTTAAACTAGAGTTTTGTTTCTAATAAAAACTGTTCTAATGAAAATTCATCACTCTGAATATTTATTGATAATAATGATAAATAATGACAAAATAACTAGTATTTACTGAGCACTTACTATATTCCAGACAATAAGCAAAGTGCTTTATATTGCAATGTCTGGTGTAATTTCTATAATACTTTGAGATAAGACTTTTTCCTCTCTCTGCAAATGAAAAAATAAAATTCAGAGTTATTAAACATCTTGTCCACAAGCACACAGCTGGTGATTGTCAGAACTGGGAAATGGAGTCCTGGAAAACTATCCAGAACCAGAACCAGGAGTTACTGAGTATCCACTAAGTACTCAGTGCTAAGTTGGCAATAATACAAAATGAAAATACAGGCCAGGGCCCAGATCTTGAGGAGTCAACAATCAACTTCAAAGAATAACACTCATACAACATTAGTGGGATATGAGAGACCATAAAATTATGTGCTAACTATGTAGTGTCAGCATTAAGCCTTCAAAAAGAGAAGAGTACTATATTTTATGGGGAATATTTTAAGGAAAATACATGGAAGACTTTAGTTGATTCTTTCAAGCTAGTAGGTAAGCTTTTGATATGCTGAAAGGTGAAGGAAGCATAATTTGGCAAAAAATTATGAAGTTACATGGTAGAGGCAAGAGATGGTCTTGATGACAGATAACAATACAAAATTTTAGATTTTTAACCTGCTACCTGTGAGATTTTAGAAGTTATCAAACTTCTTTGTTACTTAATACTTTTATTAGTAAAATAGTTTAATATCTACTTTTGAAAATATGTTACAAATCAAAAAGGCAGTTTCCCTTGCAGTTTTGTATATATATGAAACAGCACTGGAACTGTTGATATTACTTTGCCAAAAGTCAGGGAGATCATACAATGTTTTATTTGTTTGTCTTTTGCCAAACAGCACCAATAAGGAACGCATTGCATGATTCTTTTCTGCATGTCTCATTTGGAACTTAATTTCTGTTCATCAGCAAGATGTTCAAGACCATCCTCACCAGCATCCCTTCCTTCCAGTCCACCTCTTCTTGGAACCCAGCTTGATAATACCAGCTCCTGAGTGATAATGGTAGCAGCTAGTAATGCTTTAATGTGTTATTCCTTCCATAAAGCATTCATGCTTAATAATAGCACCCAAAATACCATAGCCAAAAACTGGAAAAATAGAATAATGTCATGTCTTATAGAATCATAAAGAGAGAAGCTGAAATTCTGGGACTGAAGGGCCTTTGTGTCTTCTTCCAATCCCAGTATTGACCAGTGGTAGCCATTGTAAGGGAACGACATTAACTAGTCTAATAATAAATGAAAAGAAATTATCAGTTAAGAGCCTTAGAAGGTTTCTGTCAGCTAACCAATTAAGAAATGGGTATTGCAAGACTGAAATAGAAGACTTTTGTCTTTCAACATTCTTAATAAAGAGATGTTAAATAAAAATGGCAAAAGAGTAACATCTTTTAAATCTGAATGGTGGGTACATGGATACTATCAAATTAGTTTCTCTCCTTTTGTATGTTTTAAGCATTCCATAACTCCACAGTGACAAATCTTATAAATAAAAATTAAATAAATAAGTTCTTATTATAGCATACTCAGAAACATTCAACAAGTAATTCCAATTTTAATGTTTCTCTCGTTTTGCACCATGCTAACTAAACTTCTGGCAACTGTGCATGACAGACTGGATAAAGCACATCTGGACCCAACAAAAGACTTCATCTCAAATTCTTGTGAATTCAAGAGTAGGTCAAGATAGGGCTTTGGGGGGCTTTTCCTAAACCCCCAAATTATAACAGAGCATCACCAATTAACTGTTTGTTTTTAAACCTAAGAATATAGCCCAAAACTATGTTGATATACTTTGCCAAAGTTTGATATAATATAAAGCACACGCATAATATCACAGATACCAAACATTTCAAGAAACTAAAAAATGCTAATTTATATCAGTTTTATAGTTTTCAGAGAACTTTCAGCTACATTGTTGCAGCTAATCATAAAAATTAAAAGTGTATATTCCGTAGGGAAATGGTACATGACTTCAGCCCAAGTCTTCTCATGCCAGATGAAAAGCTACCCTCTGGCATATTTTCAGTTAAAGCAAGCTCTCTTTAAGAGTTTTTGGATTAACTTGATGAAATTGCTTAATATGATAATTGTATAGATGATTATTGAATATATGGTAGGGATATGTATTTATATTTCTTTAGAAAGTTTAACTGATAGTTTAATACCCAGCAGATCTGTGCTTCCACAATGGGACATGTAAACATGATTCTCAAGACAAATTATGGAAGACGAAGAGGCAGGAAAATTCAAACAAGAATGTCCTCTGATAACTATATAGCTTAAAAACTAATGCAGAAGTGCTAAATTTAAAATAAACTTCAACAATGTGAAACTAATTTCTAATCAACTTCTCAAAAAAACCTTTGTATTTCTTTTCCTTAAAAAACACACAGCCAGACAGCCTGGAATTTGTGATACAGACTTCTCCCATCACCCGGGATTCTGATGATCCCTGCAGGCAACCAACAACTGCTATATCTGTGGAATGTGCTCTTTGAACTGTACAAAAGCCTTCAGTCTTCCCTGCATTCAGCAAACAAAAACTGCCAAGTGCAATTATTTCTCTGATTTAACATAATACAAGTGTTACTTTCTCCCACTATACTCCCCCCAAGACTTTCCTAGTGCCAGTAATGGCTTACAATGTATACACTTATAAATATAAGAATCATTATCCTAATCAAAATTAAATGTTTTAATAACACAATAGTTCAATTAAACATAATATAAAATTCAACAGACACCATATTCCCTTTTGCGTATATGTTTTAAGAATTCTATTTCTACAGAAAGATTCAAAGATTGAATGGGATTAGTCCTTTTAATTATATGACTGTGATCTTCAACTTGAAATCTTTCTTGCAAAAAAGGACAAATACAATAGTTGTTTATATGCAATTCATTTACAAAAAAAGTTCACTGGAGCTAATGAGAATATGTCCTTCCAAATGTGAATATCTCTTGGCATTCAAAAAAAAATGAAAAGTAAAATGTTAAATAGTTGCAAGATAAGAGTTGCATGTATATTTAAGCTCACCTTCTAATAAAATGTTAGAACGGAGCATTCTTCTAGCCTAGATCTAACATAAAATGCTTTTGTCAACTGAGTATGTCCTTGACTTATGCATACCTAAGTATTTTTTTCAAAAAGACAATATTAAACCCAGTACTGAAAAGTTACTTCCATTTGTACATTAATACTTCCAATGTGGGTGTGTATAAAATAATTATCAGCTGCTTTACTGTATTTGAAAATATTTGAAGTTTTGTTCATAAAATTAAGTTATGAAGAGATAAGACATCATCATTTATTTTATACACAAAAAATAATTTTCAAGTAGAATTAGATATTACAGGAGACACTAAGAAAAGATAAGGCATATTTTTCTTCAAATGAAGCTAATAATCAAGTAGAGGGGAACAGGCACAAATGCATAAAGCAATTAAAGTATTAAAATATGACATACATTTGCCCTTTCTAATTAAACAGAATCTGTTCATCCATGTTCTTTTTTACTGAAGTTCAGCTTTATACCAGTTTTGAAAGCCAGAGGCATTGTAGGGTGTTACACAACAAGGCTGAATCTAATTGGCTTAGCAGTTGAACTATTCTACAGATAGAGATTTCTCTTCTCCTCTCTCTTTATCATATCCTTATCTCCTTTGTTAGGTCACTTTTTCTCACTGATCCTATAAAAGCCTTTTATTTTAACCAGTCATGTCATATGGACTTTATCTTTTTGTTGATGCATTTATTAAATAAATATTTATTAAGTAACAACTGTACCAAGCAAAGGATAGTCAAAGAATCAGTTTAAAATCAGACATGTGAAAGTTCAAATTCCAGGTCTGTCACTTAGCAACTGAACAAGCTACTTAAGTTTGTATTTAAGGTACATCTTCTGTAAAAGGTACATAGGAAGCTGTCATCAACAATTATGAAGGCTCAAGGAATCCCAGAGGAAGCTGTGTTTCAACTGTCTTGAAGGGCAGTATGGATTCATCTGCCACATAAGCAAGGCACATAGATACATGCAGCCCACTAGGAAATCACCATACAAAGTTCTGAAACATTTTAGGCTGTAGAAGGTTAAGTTATAGAAGGCTTACATGCATATTATACTTTATTCATTTTTGCATAACTAATTTACTAGCATGAAGTCTATAAGAAAAAGCTAAAAGGCAAGAATTACCAAGTTTAAAATTTTGAGTTCATTCTGATCTTTTTACCCATGCATCCATTGTCTAGTCCAGAGAAGGAATACTGTGCAAAAAGGGTCACAAGGCATAAAATACATGAATCTAGCGATTAATGAAATTACTATAGAGTAAGTGAAGAAATAAAGAAGAGTCAGAAGTATGCTGAATAGAGAAACATGATGCTAGAGAGGTAGGCATGGTCCAATTCTTATAGGTACTTTGGACCAACCTGAAGACTTATTTGCATTTTATGGGAAATGCAAATTACAAGGGAAAAACAGCAAAATGTTAGGCAGAATTTAAAATATCACTAAAATTTTTGAAAGGATATTCTTACCACCTAGTGAACTGGAAGGGAGAAACAGTGTAAAGAATTAGGTAAAGCAGTTATATCACTGCAGGGGTCCAAGTGAAAATTTTAGACTAGAATTGTGGCAGTGAGGTATTAAGATATGGATACATTCTATACCTACTTTGGAGGCTGAATCTATGCGACTAGGAAACATTTTGAGTTTTTTTTTTTTTTTTTTTTTTTGGTTCCAGGGATTGAACCATTGAGCCAGGGGTGCTCAACCACTAAGCCACATCCCCAGCCCTATTTTGTTTTTTATTTTAGACAGAGTCTCACTGAGTTGCTTAGCACCTCACTGTTGCTGAGGCTGGCTTTGAACGCACAATTCTCCTGTCTCAGCCTCCCAAAGTGCTGGAATTACAAGCGTGCACCACCGTGCCCAGCTAACTAGGAAACATTTTAATATGAAGATGTAAAAAAGGGACATGTCTAGAATGACCTCATAGTTTTGACATAGGCATCTGAGTAAAAAATGGTGTTTATCATTCCCTAGGAGAAAATACAAAAAGAGAAGCATACTTTGATATGTGGGGAAGGAGCCAGCAATGAGCTTCATTTTGTACATTATTTCAATGGATTCCTGTGGAACTCTTAAGTAGTTATCATGGAGACATCTGAAAATTCACATCACACAGAATAAATATGAGCTAGAGACAGAAAAGTAGGAGCCTTAGGTCTTGTACTTGGGTGTGGTGGCCAACAACCATAATTCTAGGTACTTGGGAAGTGGGTCACAAGTTCAAGGTCAGCCTTAACAACTTAGTGAGACCTAAGTAAAAATCAAAAGTGTTAGAGATGTAATTCAGTGGTAGAGAACCCCTGAGTTCAATCTCCAGTACTGGGGGGAGTGGATGAGTCTCCACACTACAGATGGCATTTTAAGTTTTGGGGATATGAGAGCTCATTTAGAGATTAATGTACCCAGTGAGGAAAAGAACTAAAGTTTGAAGTGGGCAGGAAAAAGGACTCACAAAGGAAATGGAGGAAGAGAAGTAAATGAGAGAACATGATGTGAGAATATAAGATTATAGGAGGAAGCAGTCAGTAATGTTAAATATTTCAGGGAAGACAAGTCATTAAAAATTATCCTTTAAATTTAGTAGCAGTAACACCATTACATGACTTCTACTTAAACAAAGCAATCTAAACCCACAATTCTAACTACTCCTTCCAAAAATACTAATACAATGATAACACAAGGAAAGAAAGTTATGACCCCATGACAAATCATAGCAAAAGCAGTGATATCCATTAAGGAATGCCAAATTATCTTAGTATACACTACAGAAGTTAGCACAGATCCTCGGACGAAGTTGTTCAAGGAGTCAATCAGCACTTATTCAATCATTCAAATCCCATCTTGGAGGAAAAGACACTGACTCAGGAGTTTAAAAAGGACAATGATAACCACCTAGGAATTATAGCTGAAGGAAAAAAAAAATGCTGAAAAGTCTATCTCCCTTAGAGTGAACTCATACTAGTAATATTCATATTCTACATGTGTTTTTTCAAAGGTAGAAAAGAATCTACTATAATGTGAAAATTGTTGGTCTGTTCTTTCTTTTTTTAACTGAACGAAATTATTTTTGGCTTAATTAACCAAGATCATTCTCTTTAATCACAGCCCTAAAAGATGTGAACTGCTTAACCATGATAAAGCTTTCACATTTCCTTTCAACATGTCTTCCTAAAAATTGTACATCAAGGCAAATGACGGCAACTCACCTTGCAGTACAGTATAAACAGGCTTCCTTTTATGAAAGAAAATATCAAAATTAATTCACTCACCAAAAATTACTATTAAATGCAGAATGTGTGTCAGCATCATTCAGGGCACTGGGGACACAAGGCTAAACAAGGCATTTAGGAGTTTACAAATTACTGGGAAATAAGATGGTACACTGTGAAGTTCATTCTAAAAGTATAACAAATAAAAATCACTATTCTCAGGTATTTGCATATAAACATCATTTACATTACCATTAATTTCTATAATAAAACTCTTGAGAAATTTTATTTCTTAATGTGCCTCAATTCATTATCTACACAGATCTATATTAAAAGACCAAGATTTACAATAATAAAAACTGAGAATGTCAATTTTAGGTCATTTACATCATAAGAAAAATAAACAAAAGATAGGAGTGCCATAGAAATATTTAAAACTGTACAAGTAAACCAAAATTGTCTTCTACAACTAGTTAGGTATAAAGGGTTTATAAAAATCGAGAGATTCAAAAATTTATGTATACAATTTTACTCTGAAAAATCCATATGGAATTTTGATTTAAAATTTAGCTCTGCTTTATTAATTCAAATACATTTGTTTGTGCATTGATGTTCACAATGAAAAAGAGAGAGGAATGGTTACTCAAAGATATTCTGTGTAGCAATATGTGGTTTTCATCTGAACAAAGACAGGAGGGATTTACTAGAACAAGACTAATTAAGAGTCCTAGGGAAAAACTGGCAATGAGAAAAAATGGAAATTGTATGAAAGGAAATGGCAACAAAAAACTAATTAAATTTCTATGTCTGAGACAATTGCTGACCACCTCACTAACAGTGTCAAATTTAAGAACCTAGATTAAAGGTCTTGCTTTGGTCATCCTGCCAACACCGACTCTATCAATTGTTATATCTATTAGAAAAGATAAATATCACAGAGCTATCTATAGCAAATATTAAATAAAAGAAAATGCCATTCTCACAAAACACAATAGGAATAATTAAAACAAATTCTGGCTCACTTCCACCCTTTTGCTTAGAATCAAACCTTTAATAAGAATGTCACAATGCCCGGTGCGGTGGCGCATGCCTGTAATCCCAGCACTTTGGGAGGCTGAGACAGGAGAATCTTGAGTTCAAAGCCAGCCTCAGCAATGGCGAGGTGCTAAGTAACTCAGTGAGACACTGTCTCTACATAAACATAAACACACACACACACACACACACACACAAAATAGGGCTGGGGATGTGGCTCAGAGGTCGAGTACCCCTGAGTTCAATCCTTGGTACCAAAAAAAAGAAAAAAAAGAATGTCACAAAATGTAGAAATCTATTAATCTGATTATGGACATTATCCAAGGCACCTCAATATGTAAGGCTACTAGATAACTAAAAAAATCAAAATCAAAACACATACAACAGATAATACAGGGAAATATTGAAGGCACTACCTTAAACTGTTGTTGGGGAAATTCACATGAATTGTAATAGACACTAGAATGAGCATTTCGTAACAAAATAATGATATGAATGCAACAGCTTAATTTTGTCTATATGCCAGGAACTGTGCAGGATGTTTCATCATTCTCCATTAAATCTCCCTGAAATCCTATGTTATTAACTTTTATATGCTTTTTTAAAAGGTAACATACCCTCTATGCTTCACTTGTGTGATCTGAAATAAAACAAAATATCACCTAATTATAATCTTTTTAGGAAAAAAAATTAGCAATATATTGTATAAAGATGCTGGAGATGGAAGGGTGGAATTGAGAGACTGAAAAAGGATATAAACTTTCACTTAAAGAGGAAGAATATTTTCAAGAGATCTATTGTACATTATGGTGACTGAAGTTAGTAACAACACGTTGTATGCTTGAAAATTGCTAAGACTAGACTGTGTTCTCATTACAAAAAATAATAAGTGTATGAAGTGTTACATAAGATAAATAGCTTGATTTAGCCATTCCACAATGTGTACATATATCAAAACAATGTTGTACTATATAAATATCACATTACATCACATGCAACCTTAAAGAAGCTCCTCAGTATGTGCACAATGTGATACACACAGATATGTTCACTGCAATATTATTTGAAATAATAAAAACTGGAAAACAATCAAGTTATCTATACCAAGGGAAAGATTTAAAAAACAACATGCTTTACTCAAATTATGTTATAGAGTAATAAAAACTAATGAATATTACCCACCAAAATGTCAAAAATGCAAAATGATAAGCTACATATTGGCAAGACATGGAGCAACTTGAACTCTCATACCTTAATGGTGAAAGGATAAACCAGAACCTAGTGTCTGCTTTAGAAGACTATGCTACTCTTTTTTTTTAAAATATTTTTATTTTAGTTATAGGTGTACATAATACCTTTATTTTTTTTTATGTGGTGCTGAGGATCGAACCCAGTGCCTCGCACATGCTAGGCAAGCGCTCTACCGCTGAGCCACCACTCCAGCCTGACTATGCTACTCTTGACACTGTGATACTATTATGGTTTGGATATAGAGTGTCCCCCCAGCCCCAGAGCCCATGTGTTAAAAGCATGGTCCCCACTGAGCAAGGTTCATAGTAGGAGACTTATAGGCAATGACTGGATCATGAGGGCTCTGAATAAATGACTGAAAAGTAGGAAGTGCTTGGAAGAAATAGATCACTGGGTATGTGCTATGCAGGGTTATCTCCTCCCTGGCCCTTCTCTTCCACTCTGCTTCCTGGCTGCCATGAGCTGAGCAGCTTTACTCCACCACACTGCTCTGTTATGATGTTCTGCCTCACCTCAGGTCAACAGCATGAAGCTGGCTGACTGTGGTCCAAATCTTCTGAAACCATGGCCCAAAATAAACCTTTCCCCCTCTAAGTTGTTCTTATCAGGTATTTTTGGTCACAGTGATGAAATGCTGACTAATACAGATACTAGATAACCTATAATATAGACAACAAGTTAATATTATAAAGGTATAGATATTCCATAATACAAAACTTCTAGGCACAGACATATATTGTATGTAAATGACATGGGCAATAATCTTCAGAACAGTATTATTTTTAATACCAAAAAAAAAAGAAAAATAACCCAAATGCTCCTAACCAGGATGGACATAAATAAATTGTGGTACAGTCCTATAATTGGAGGAATGCTAGATAGAATCCAGGATAAATCTTAACTACATAATAATAGGGAGGAAGCTCATGGAGCTAATATTCAGAAAAAGATGCCAGACTTGAAAGAGTATATGAAATGATTCCATTTTATATATAGTTCAAAAACAAATGAAATTAATCTATATTGCTATAGGATAGAATATGAGGGAGGCAAGAAACAAGTAATAGTAGCTAACAAATAGCAAGAGGATGGGGACATCTGAGTACTAACTGCACAAATTTGTTTGTTCACTTGTGAAAATACATCAAGATGTACATTTATTTGTAGTTTCCTATGTAGAATTTATAATTTAATAAATTTCTTCTTCAAAAATTTTATTATTTTTTTTGGTACCAGGGATTGAACTCAGGAGTACTCAATCACTGAGCCACATCCCCAGCCCCATTTTATGTTTTTATTTAGAGAAAGGATCTCACTGAGTTGCTTAGCACCTCACTGTTGCTGAGGCTGGGCTCTGAACTCTCAATTCTCCTATCGCAGCCTCCCAAAGTGCTGGATTACAGGCAGGTGCCACCGCACCCAGTTTAAAAACTTTGTTTTTAAAAAAGTTAAAAACTTTGTTTTAAAAAACTCTCTATGTTTTAACATGGACAAACACCCTAAACATAGTTTAAAAATTTTTTTTCAAAAAGGCTTATTTGATGATGCAACTTATATAAATTTTAAAATCTCACATAAATATACATATTTATGTGAAGATGAACTCTAACTACTCAGTAAAGTAACTCTAAAAGGAGTAGGAGGTACTCTACATCATTATAAAGAGTTAGATCTGAAGACATAAAACACAATTTCAATGTACGTCAAATTTGCCAACTATGTTATTTTCTGAATGTTCTGAATGTTCAGAATATTTCAAAATGCAAACTATCACTTTGGATTCTACAGTGAAGAGAATGTTTAAAACTATTTTCATGAAAAAATATTCACAACCGATTTGCTCAGATCAGGAGATTAATAAATGCTTTTTTAAACCTTAAGTTACCTGAGATGACGAATATGTTTTATTTTAGGGGAAGATTTTGTGTCTTAATACAGTTTATACATTTTACAAACCTAAACTATTCCTTGTATGTAGACTAAATGGTATTTTATTATTTAGAAAACAAAAATTTATGGCCAATGAAATTTTCAATAATAAAATTATTAAACACATAAGAGGGTTAAGTGGAAATGATCATTAGGTCATATGTATGGAGAACATATATTTTCAGCTATTCTGTAATATCTGACCAAGACCACTTTGCTTCTCATTTATGTCGTTACCCTTGGCTATAATAAAAATGGAGCATGCAAGTAATAATAGTTGCATGGATAGAACTGTCAGCTCCACAAAATTAGATCATAAATGCATCCACTAAAAAGGAGTTACTCATTTCAGGAATACTCAGTCCCCTGTCCCAGATAACACTTTGCATCGTTAACTTGGAAGTGGACTCCACGGGTAACTAACTGTTCCTTCAAATAGATTTGGAGCTTACCATGCATTTTGTGCTTAACAAGAAATTTTATCTTTACCATCTTGTCTTTAAAACTCTAAGAGATATAAAGAAAATACAAGTTTTTACTAGTTTACCTTTTCAAAACATAATAGTCACTTCAAACTAAGACTTAAGGTTTTTGTGACAACTACTTATTTTAATGGAGGTTTTCCTCAGATTTAAATACTCTCTTTGTTATACTCCTCCCTTTAGTGTGTGAGAGCAGATATTTAGTCAAGAGTTGAGTACTGTTCAGCAGTCACAAGACACAAATTTAGTCAGGTATTTAGGCAAGATATATAGGCTACTTTTTAAGGATATTAACAGGTTTTGTTAGAAAACCTACATCATTATAAGACAGCACCGAGCATTATACTTTTGTTTTGTTGAAATTACCATTCTAAAAAGATCCAAATCAGTTTTAAAGACAGCTGTACAAACCTCCCCCAAGAAGCTGGTGCCTCACTATTTAGTGTAAACTAAATCACAGGAACATCAATTTTAAAATAAAGATTCAACTCCTACCTTGCATTTTTTTTGTCTTGTCAAAACTGACATCTTTTGTAAGACATTAAATAAATAAATTATCTTGTTTCCTATTTCCCATATATCTTCTCAAGATGACCAATGCACATCCTTTTGAACTCTAATCAAGACGTAGTAGTATATCATTCTATGAATTACACATGGAAGAAAAAAATACTATGCTTCTATTTCCTGCTGAGAATTTGTAAAAGAAATATAAATATCCATCAGATATTCTTCTAAGGATTTATAAACATTCCAGGTACATTAATATAAAGTTACAGAAAACCTAAGGCACAAAGAAATAACTTTTTAAATATTTCCATGTGGTGATAGGATACATATTTCCTGAATTCCAGAACTATATCAATTCCAGAAGAATTCTCTGCTTCAGAACTTAACAAATAGAATAAATGACTACATAAAATACTGCACATTACTATATACTTATATATTTTTTAGAGAGATACAAAACCACACATATATGTGGGTATATAAACACATACATAAATGCCAAAATACACACATTTATTCTCTTATACACACACATCTGCTGCATACATGAAGGGCAAGCGAGAGATCACCAACACGAAATAAATGACTGCTCTGTCAGGTATTCTTTGTGTTTGATCATTAAATCTTGACACAACTCTATAAAGAAGTTATTATTGTTGTTTTTTTACATGCAAAACTTACCCGGAATCAATGCAAATTATAAATGGCAGGGCAAACATTTGAACCCAGGTCTGTCAAATTCAAAATGGGGCTCTTTCCTCCACAACATGCTTAAAATAAGTTTCAGAAAGACTATAAGCATTGCTTTATGCCTCTTGAACACAGAAAAAAAATTGTTCTGGCACTAGGAAGAAACATAGCTAGTTTTTAAAACAAAATCTGATTTTATTCCCAAAATTTCAATATGGCAAAGGAAAAGTTGCTACAAAGATAATTCTTAGTTGAATATGTTCAAAATGTAATTCCTTGGTAATCTGGGCTTTGGCCAAGACAAATCAAAATCATAGATATTTTACAAATGCCAAGTTTTCAGAGAAACAAAAAAAATAAATGCAATAGCAACAGATGCATTCTCCCCAGACATTTGTGTTGAGCCTAGCTATCTCCAGAGCCTGAAGAAAAAAGGGGATTTTCATATTTCATTTTTATGAATAATAAATTCCTGGTTTCTCTTTAATGTCATCGAAGTACATAAGACTATGTTCACTCCTTGGAAAATTAACCAACTGAAATTACTAAGAATGAAAGAAGAAAGTGGAGAAGATAAAGAGAAGTGGAGGGAGAAAAAAGAAAGGAAAAGAAAAAGAGAAAAAGAACTAGAAAGAAGCCCATATCTGGTTCTTTTTTAAAATTGAAAGTATAATTATATTTAAAATTTTCTATTCAAAAAAAGACTATTTTTTCTTAAATATTGCAACACAGCATAAAATTAATAAAATTTAATATCACTTAAGTGAAAAATTGTTTCTGAGGATGACAGACCTCTGCAGAAAGCATATTAAAAATCAGGGAAAGAAACAATGAGCAATTCATTGAAGATGAGGAATTCAGTACTACAGAATGAATATTTTTATACTTGATGTCATAAATGTCTATTTTTAATTTTACATTGAAGTATTTATATTAAAATAAAGATAAGTTCATGCTGGGTAAATAGTGAAGAAGTTACTTTAAAAAGGCAAGTACAGAAGTCCTTCTCTGTAGAGGTTAGCACTTTCCCAAAATAAAATATACTGCTTTGTAATATAACCAAATATTGATTTTAAAATTCTATCCCTTTAACTTTGAATATTCAGTGTTGACAGATCACATTTGAAATTGTCTTACTTTTTCTCAGAATTCTACTTAACAGAATCATTGAGATTGCCTTTTTAATTCTTTTTTGCTATGAAAATTAGAAATGCAAGGAAGGATCTAAAATACATACAACCTAAGGTTTTGTTGTATCTTTCTTAAATGAAAAACTTTATTTTTAAACCACTTTTATATTTACAGGAAAATCAAGCAGAAATAAAAAAAGAGTTTCCATATACACCTCCCCATCCCCAACATATATACACAGATTCCCTATTATTAACATATTATACCACTGTGGTGTATTTGCCATCACTGATAAACCTATACTGATACATTATCATTAATTAAACTCCAGAATTTACATAAGTATTCACTCTTTGTTTTGACCAATTTTATACATTTCCACAAATAATACATTATGCCAGGCCATGCAATATCACGAAAATGGATTCACTACTCTAAACATCCTATATTCTCCCTATTCATTTCCCAATCTTGCCTCTAATTCCTGACAACTGCCAATCACTTTTTATTGTCTTCACAGTTTTGTCTTTTTCAGAAAGTCGCATAGTTAGAACCACACAGTTTTTTCAGAGTGCTTCATTCGTTCAGCAATAGGCATGCATGGTTCCTCCATGTCTTTTCATGGCTTGGTATCTCATATCTTTTTATTACTAAAGAATACTACACTGTCTGGATGTAGCACAGTTTGTTTAACCATTCACCTATTGAAGGACAACAGGGTTGCTATTCACCTATCGAGCAGAGATATGGGATTCTAGCTCAGAAATAGTGTGTGTGCTTAATATGTGTGAGGCCTTCAGTTCAATATCTACCACCACTAAAACAAAGCAGGGACTACTGTAACATTCTTGTATATGTGTGGACTTTAAGACTTTAAAACATTTGCATAAATATGATGAAGTGTAACTGCTGGATTATATTGCAAGGATATGTTTAATCTTTTTTTTTTTTGGTACTAAAGATTGAACTCAGGGGCACTCGACCACTGAGCCACATCCCCAGCCGTTTTTTGTGCTTTTTTATGTAAAGACAGGGTTTCACTGAGTTGCTTAGCGCCTCACCATTGCTGAGGCTGGCTTTGAACTCGCAATTCTCCTGTCTCAGCCTCCCTAAGTGCTGGGATTAGAGGCTTGCGCCACCATGCCCGGCTCAGGATATGTTTAATCTTATAAGAAACTGCCCAACAGTCTTCTAAAACAAGTGTATGCTCTGCATTTCCCCCAGCAATGAATGGGAGTCCCCAATGCTACACATACTCCTCTTTATTTGGTGTTATCTGCATTCTGGATTTTAGTCATTCACATAGATCTGTAATGATACTTCCTGTTTTACTTTGCAAATCCTTAATGGCATAAAATAGGCATCTTTTCATGTGTTTATTTATCATATATATCTATATATTATATCTTCTTTGAGTAGGTGTATGTTTAAAGCTCTTGTCCATTTTTAAATCGGGTTATGCTTACAAGTTCTTTATCAGTCAAATGCTGTGGAAATATTTTCTCCCAGTCTATGGTTTATCTTCTCAGTGACATTCTCACAGCAGAAGTTTTTCCATTTTAATGACGTCCAATTTAACAATTTTTCTTTCATGGATTATGCTTTTGGTGTTGTGTCTAAAAAGTCATTACTAAACCTAAGGTTACTTAGATTTTTCCCAAATGTTTATCTTATGGTTTTACATTCAGTTTTACCATATATTTTGAGCTCATTTTTGTGAAAGGGAAAAGATCTGTGTCTAGATTCCTTCCCCCACTCCCTTATTTTAGACAAGTGAATGTCTAGTTGTTCCAGCACCATTGGGTGAAAAGGCTGTCCTTTCTCCATGGAGTTGCCATTGCTCCTTTGTCAAAGATAAGTTGGTTATACTTGTGTGGTCTATTTCTGAGCTATCTATTCCATTACAATGATCTATATCTCTATTCTTTTAACAATGTCAAATTTTCTTGATTATTGTAGGTTTACAATAAGTTTTGAATTTGGGGAGTTCCATCTTGTAACTTTGTTCTTCCTCTCCAATATTATATTGACTATTCTGAGTCTTCTTACCTCTCTATACGAGGCAGTTCATCAATGTTAATAAAATAAATTGCTAGCATTTTGAGATTATGTTGAATCCACATATCAAATTAGGAAGAACTGACTCCTTAACAATATTGAGTCTATCTCTCCATGAACATAGAATATTTCATTTATTTGAGAGTTTTAATTTTCTTTCGTCAACATTTTGTTTTTTCCTAATATTGATCTTGTATGCATTTCATCAGAATTATACCTAAGTATGTTTCATTTTTGGTGTTCTGTTATTAATTTCAAGTCTCAATTGTTCATTGCAAGTACACAGGAAGGCCACTGACTTTTGTATATTAATCATGTGTTCTACAACCTTTCCATAATCATTGTCATTTTCAGAGGTTTGTGTTGTTTGTTCTTTGGGATTTGCTACAGAGATAATCATGTCTTTATAAACAGTTTTATTTCCTTCTTACCAATCTGAATGCCTTTTATTGACTTTTCTTTTCGTCTTACCTTAGCTATGACTTCTAGTATAAAGTTAAGTAGAAGTGGTGAGAGGAACATCCTTACCTTTTTTTCAATCTTAGCAGAAAATCATAAGGTTTCTTCTCACCAATGGCTTTTCATAAAGCAAACATCCTTGCAACCACCAGCCAGGTGAACAAACAGAATGTTTCCAGCATGCCAGAAGCTCCTGGAACCAGCTCCTCAATGTATCACCTACCTATAATTTAACTACTATCTTAATTTTCATTGTAATCACTTCTTGCATCCATAAAAATTATAGTCTAGTTTTGAAACTTAATATAAAAGAAATCATACAGTGTTAATATTTTGTGTTAGGTATTTTTCACTCAATATTAAGATTTGAGATTCATCCACATTATCCTTGCTATACTTCAATCATCCTCACTTGCTGTTAACCACAGGATCAGCAAAATGTTACTGTAAATGACATTATTTTCCAAACCTTCAACAACATCAAACCAATGAATAAAAATTAAAGTTTTATCCGAAGAACAGCTGCTTCATGTCAGAGTAAGGAAAGTTTGTAGTTTTTTACCAAAGTGCCTTTATCTTGTTCAATGATTTAAAAAAAAACTGAACTGAACATTTAGATCAATTATCTAAAACGTCCCTCTTTATATGCACAATTTCTGTTAAATATATAATTCTTCCTGAGTTAAAACTACAAATGTTCAGGTGCTTACTGCAATTATAAGAATGTTCTAGATAACAGAATTAAACATTATGAAGATTTCTCAACATAGGCCACTTTGACCATGCTGTTAGATGCTATGTCAATAAAAATATCACATACCAAACCTGTGAAGATTCATGTGTTGGTTTGAGAAAAACTGGGGAATATATGATCTGATTAACCCTACAGCATTAACAGACATTTTCTACTACATAATTTAGATTTCTAAACATCAAAACAGTACTCTGTCATTGAGTTCTTTAACCAAAAAATGAAAAAGGCCATCAGTTACAAAACAAAACTGCCCAATTAAATTTTGGGCAGTTAAGCTAGAATATCATATTTCAAGAGTCCTACCACAGGATGACATACAAGATCTCTTTCCAAATAAAAGTGTTGACAAAGAATTTGTTCATAAATAATCCTCCTAACTTAAGTACTGGCTTCCATCAGCATTCTATCTACCAATTTCTGAACAGGAACTGAATTTTGTGTCCCTGTAAAATCATTAAAGATATTGTTTAAGTGTTTCCTAACAGAGAATAGTCTTTCCAGTACACTGACCTGACAAAACTGATATAGTTTTATAGATCATATATACAAAGTCGGTCCAATGAAGTTTCACTAGGCAAAGTGAAAAAATAACTTAATCTCTCTCTTATTACGTGGTGGATTTAAATAGACATATTAAAATAGTCTTAAGAAGAAGTATAAAAGGGGAAAAAAAACAAAGTTTAAAGCAAAATGATTATGATCACCCTGGTGTGGCTATTAAATCAAATTAAATTACCTTTTCATCAGAATATTCTCAAACTTCTTAACTGTTCTCCATCAGGAAATACAATTAAAATCAATTCATTTTGCATTAAATATTATTATCCTAAGGCATCACTGTATATTAGTGAAAGTTAACATGAATCAGCATGAAAAAGTTATCAACTAGAGTAACTGCATATTTTCTAAAGAAAAATTCCAAATAAAATTTTAATCACTAAGATTTGAAAAGAAAAAAGAAAGAAAAAACAAAACAAAACAAAAAATCCCTGAGGGATGGAAAACACACAGCATGATGACTTACATTTGGAGGGATAGATGTTAATGCTCCTTCCCAGGACTGAGGAATCTTACAATTTTACAATGATCTTTTCTCCAAAATATTTTTCTACTTCCAGAATACACCAGGACGAAGCTTCAACAGACTTCTATTATCTGTTTGATCTAAGGAGAAATTACACTTTTAATCAGTTATTACAAACTGCATCAGACTTTCTCTCTTACTGTTCCAGGGTATAGGAGCTTCCCACTATTTTCTATGGAATCTCAGATGAACAGAAATATAGAAACTGCCTTGTTGAACATTATAATAATATTATAATAAATAAATCTAGTACTTTGAAGTTACCATCACTAAAAGAAACCCACATTTATCTCCTTTTTCACTTTTACGGCTAAGCAGCATAGCAAGGGAAAATTAATATTCAAAATTCAAATGACGACAAAAGCCTACTCAAATGTATTTTTAAAAGACTTTAACATAATTTTGCAAATCCATGAGTTTGAATGGACTGGCAGAGACGATTAGGTGTCAAATATTTTTACTCATTCATTTTAATGTCTTAGCGCTAAAGAATTACAGGATGATTAGAAAAGAGTAAAGGAAAATCCATTTTTAAAAATTTTAATGGAATAATAAAAAGAGATGATTTTAAGAGCATGAGACAGATCAGACACAGATAACACAGGTCTATAAGACAGCAAGACATTTGGAGTAAGAATTTTAAAGATGGTACAAAGGTTGAGAATATGCTGCTCAAATAAGGCATATGGGGCAAATCAGAGTACATTACATGAGTATATTCTAAATCTAGTTTCATCTTAATTCTCCAACAAATGCACTAGATGTTAAAATGTACCACATCCAACACCTTTCTTTCAAGGACACAGAAATTTGATGCATGAGTGTCTGACCTTTAGTGGTATAAACATTCATAAGTTTAAGAGAATTATTTCCATTCTACAAACTTTATCAAAATTTAAGTTTCTTATAATGGGTATTTTCTGCCTCATTAAAATTAAATATTAAGATAAATGCCTTCAACTGGTGCCATACTCCAGATCATATCTCCGTGTCTTTTCTTAAAATCACTCATTCTCTCATCCACTAAATAAGAAATTAGAACATTGGGAAGAATATTTGTGGCAAAATTGGAAATAAAATATTATTTTATGTTAATAAATATCCACATACGTTTTGAGGAAACGTGCATGATGGTACTTTGAAATCAATTTTTGCTCAAAAACTGAACAGGTTACACTGGTGGTTATTATGAAAAAAAAACTGAGGAAATGGTACAAGAATGAGGTGATGCAAAATCTATATCAGAAGAGCTAAATACAGCCGGGCGCGGTGGCTCAAGCCTGTAATCCCAGCACTTAGGGAGGCTGAGACAGGAGAATCGTGAGTTCAAATCCAGCCTCAGCAGTGGTGAGACGCTAAGCAACTCACTGAGACCCTGTCTCTACATAAAATACAAAATAGGCCTGGGGATGTGACTCAGTGGTTGAGTGCCCCTGAGTTCAATTCCCAGTACCAAAAAAAAAAAAAAAAAAGAGCTAAATACAAAATCTAAAATGTGTGTCAGAAAAAATACTTCTTGAAATCATTATCTCATCATGTGTGATCCTCTCTGTTTTTAACCAATAAATGATACTTGCAATCATTTACCTGGAATAACTTAAAATTACTTCAAGGTAAAACAAATACACAAATTTGATTGCCCAAGATTAAAGCTACTAAAGGAGAAAACCCACTAAAGATTAGATTTCAGCATTCTAACAAGCTGTTTTATTTTCCAAAGATTCAACTACTTTTGGCTTAATTTTAAAGTCTTGCCACTAAAACTTATCAAAATGCACTTTCTATATGAATAGTTCCAAATGACCTTTAAAACACAGGTAGATTTCCATTGGTTTCTGGAATATAGAAATGGTTTTGCAACATTGTGGGTCAGAGATGATCAATGCACCTTCTTTTAGGGAAGACTTCCAAACTGACAAAAGATGAATGATTGACATCAGTAACAAGTACTTTTGGTTATCCTGAACTGACCCTTGCTAATTAATGCCATCCGTACCTACCAAATATGTCAGAGGAATATACCAGAGTATACCTTTTCACAGGGTATAGCTTGAATGTGCCTAAAATTATGTTTGAATGTGCCTAAAATTATGTTTAGATATGGAAATTCTTCCCTTTGTGATCAAGAACCACCCCCAACACACACACACACACACACACACACACACACAGAGTATCTTCTATGATAAAGAACAACCTACTTAAAAGTACAAATAGCTGCACTTTGTCTTTTCTGTAGACATATTTTCTTTAGAAAAGTAAAAGTAAATTCTTTCTTGAAAAATTCAATATACTATAATCTTAACCCTAAAATGTATAGCATATAATGTACTAAAATACTAGTTGGAATCACTTTGTCACATTACACTGAAATTTTGTTTGCAGATAATTTCAGCTACATTGATAGCTATTAACAACTGGAAATCTGTATTAATCTTTTTCATTTTGGACACAGCTTGGTATCTAGTATTAGTTTCCTTAACAGTTAAGTTCAGTTAAAGTCATCAAAACTATGTATATTTGTTGGAGAATTCATTATATACAAAGAAAGAGGCCAGGCATGCTGGCACACACTGTAATCCCAGCAGCTCGGGAGGCTGAGACAGGGGGATTGTGAATTCAAAGCCAGCCTTAGCAATGACAAGGCACTAAGGAACTCAGTGATATTCTGTCTCTAAATAAAATACAAAATAGGGGTGGGGATATGGCTCATTAGCCAAGTACCCCAGAGTTCAATCCCCGCTACCCGCTCTCCCTCAAAGAAAGAATTACTAATGTTAGCAACTAAAACCAGTCATTAAATCAGATAAACCAATAAAGACCTTGTCTAAGTGTCTGGCACATAGCTAGCACTGAATGAATATGAACCATGATTAGGTTAACCATTCATCCTGGATTTCCTGGGACGAAAGTGGCTCATGCCTATTGCATTTATTAGAAAGTACCCTTTTCCCTCTCAAATATGTTCCAGTTTGGGTGACAACTTGATATATTCACTCAAAATATGTATTATTCATTTATCATTTTATTATTTCCTCATGTAAACAAATTATTATTTTCGTTGTGATGATGGTGATGGTCCATGATGCTGTTATATGAAAAAATATTAAGATTGGTTTAGAATAAATAAGATTCTATTCTTCAACACTGACACAGATGGCTCAAGAGTTTACCAAATCCTCGTATTCTTGAAGTAAAACATCAGGTCATCAGGTCAGGAAACATCACCTAGCTGAAAAATCCAAATGATTTCTTAAATGCTAGTTTGTTTAATATCTCATGTTATGATTTATTCTTTTAGGAATTCATTTGAAGCCGGGCGTGGTGGTGCAAGCCTGTGAATCCCAGCACTTAGGGAGGCTGAGACAGGAGAATCATGAGTTCAAATCCAGCCTCAGCAGTGGTGAGATGCTAAGAACTCACTGAGACTCTGTCTCTACATAAAACACAAAATAGGCCTGAGGATGTGGCTCAGTGGTCGAGTGCCCCTGAGTTCAATCTCTGGTACCAAAAAAAAAAAAAAAAGAAAGAAAGAAAGAAATTAATTTGATGTGCATGGCATCCCTCTTTCTTCATCCCACTCCCACTTTCACATCACCTTTCTTCAGTCTCTGCTGGTTTGTATTCTGACATATATCTCCTCAAAAACTGTTTTCCCAATCACCGGCTTTTCTTAATCCATAATCTATTTCTTCTCATATCCACTAGTTGTTGCAAATGATTCCTCTTATGGTTCATATGGATCTTAAATGCTTCCCACAGGCTCACATGCTAAAGGGTTGATCACCAGCCTGTGATGAAAGTGGAAGGAAGAAGCAGAGGAAGTCACATCATTGGTGGTGTGCCCTGTGAAGTAATTATTAGGACCTGGCCCCTTCCTCTCTTTCTCCTTCCTTCTCAGCCACCATGCGGCAAACAAGCTTCTTCCCATGCACTCCCATCATGACGTACTGCATCACCATAGGCCCAAAGCAATAGGGCCAAGCAACCATGGACTGAAACTTTTAAAACCATTAGCCAAAACAAACATTTCCTCTTTTCAAACTGTTTACCTCAGGTATTTTGTCACAGAAATGCAAACAAAACAACAAAATTAAATGTATATATCCAGTTCCAGACTTCTTTCCCGTCCTGCAGATTGAAAGTGCCTATTGGATATACAGCTTCCTATGTAGTCCTCCCCATTCAATCTTAAATCCTTCAAATACATACTCCATAACAAAACTAAGCATTTTTAGAAAATATACATCTGATAGTGTTCTTTTCATATCATATATGGAGGGAAGTAAAGGCCTGCAGAGGATTCAAGGACAACAGAAGATGAGAGATGTCAGACCCAAAGTCAATGGAATAATAGGCAATCTATTCCTGATCTCTCTTTTGTCATCCCAATCTACTTCACCTATGAAAACTGCTGCATAGAGGAGTTAGGATTCAAGGCAAATATTACTAGAAATAAAAATACATCAAATACATCATAAAGGTCACAAGATTCAATATCCAGAAATAAAAGTAGACATACAGCTGGGCATAAGATTTTAAAAAGTTAGGATGCTGTGTGGTAAAGCCTCTGTAGAGGTGTTTCTTAATCCCCATCAGATTCTTGCCATTTCTACTTTGTAAAAATGCAGGTTTAGTTTTGCCAAATATGAATTTTCAAGACAAGCTGGAAAATACGTGTGTGTGTGTGTGTGTGTGTGTGTGTGTGTGTTAGAGAGAAAGAGATAGGGAAAAGAGAGAAATTCCGTTTTTAAGATTTAATAACTAAATTCATATTTAAAAATTAATAAAACCATGAGAAGTATCTGCAAGCACTACAAGGGATGTGGACCATCCCTATTTGATTTCAGGGCTAAATGATGGGCTTCCTGCAACCATATGGAGCACGGTTTCTAAAGAAAAGTTTAAGTTCCAAACAATCAATAAAAAAAATGTTTTGCAAGACAGTCCATTTACATTTTGAGAAATATTTACTAGTTAATTTTACTCTTATCATTATTCTGTAGAACACACCCAACCTAACAAGGTTTTCCAAGAATATATTTACATGGTCTGTTAAAATGGCCTAGATAGGCAGGAGACTCACATTAATATCTGACCTGAACATATTTAACTTAAAATCATCCAAATATTTCCCTGGTGCATTTCCTTATAAGGCTATGTTTTCATGTTGTCTGAAAAAGGAGCTTTGAGGTCTGGGATTGTGGCTCAGTGGTAGAGTGCTTGCCTTGCATGCGTGAGGCGCTGGGTTCGATCCTCAGTACCACATAAAAATAAATAAAATAAAGATATGTCCATCTACAACTAAAAAAAAATTTTAAAAAAGGGGGCTTTGAGAAGCTCCTTTGGTTTATTTAAGAATAAACCAAAATGTATTAATCTAAAACCAAAGGCCCTGTATTCTTAAGATCAAATTTGCCTGTTCTTTTCTTTGTTCCACTAATCTACAAATTCCATAACCAAATGAAACTATTTGATATATGCCTTTATCAGGCTTTCAAGTCTCAACTTACTCCACCGAGAATGTCTCTGCTCAAATTCTGTTTCTCCAAATCTTACCTTTCAAACCGCAAATCAATTACTAGTACTTCATAGAAGTACTAGTAATTACTTCCGTTTTACTCTGTCAGGCAGAGGGAATCAACTCACCTGTTTTCCATACTGCTTTTTCAAAACTGTCCACTTAATCTAATATGTAATGTATTTGTCCACACATCTGATTTCTAACATTTAATTTAAAATTATTTGAGCCTGGCGCAGTGGCACAAGCCTGTAATCCCAGCACTTTGGGAGGCTGAGACAGGAGAATAGCAAGTTCAAAGCCAGTCTCAGCAATGGAGAGGCACTAAGCAACTCAGTGACACCCTCTCTCTACATAAAACACAAAATAGGACTGGGGATGTGGCTCAGTGGTCGAGTATCCCTGAGTTCAATCCCCAGTACCAAAAAAAAAAACTATTTAAAAATGGAAAATGGGTTGTATTCATCTGTGCCTTTCTTAACAGCCTATTTTTATTTTGAAGAAAATACTGGACCAATTGATAAGAAATGGTGAGCAAGGATAAAGCAGAGACTGATATAATTCAGAAGAGTTATGTCAAGCCTTTCCTAATCTTTCATGTTTATCACTTCTAGTAAATATTTTTCTCTGCTATTATTATAAATATATTATAAATATTATTCTCTGCTTTTCTTTTAGTTCTAAATAAATTTTTCAAAAATGTGTCTCATGCAGAACAACCAAGACATTATTTGATTTATTCTGTAAGAATTTTATTAGATAAATTGTACTGAGACACTCAAATAAAACA
>CM053407.1:34316699-34347789 GCA_028644305.1 Xerus rutilus
TCTAATATGCTGAAGCTCAGCAAAATAATTCACAAGCCTAACTTTAAAGTTTCCAGCAAACTCTCCTTGCATTACTATTTGACAATTTCTTTCCCATAAGCAATAGGTCTATAAACAAATGATACATATTTTTTTTTCCTAAAGAAAACATTTCAATCATTTATGTCATTCCATAGCAAAGGAAGATCCCACAAGCACGTTCTGTTCTGTGGATCAATCAATTCCAAACCAAAGTAGACATGTTGTTGATGCCAGTGCCTGGAAATCCTGCTGCAGGCTCACCAGATGATGAAAACTGAGGTATGCAGTGTATGGGGGCCCCACATGGCATTCAGTAGCTTCTGGGCATGTCAAACTTCACAACTACCCTACAGTCAATGACAGCAAACACCTTCCTTGTTCTTGCCTCCAAACATTAACTTGCCTTTCTACCCTCCCTCCAAATTATGGGCAGTCTTCCAGAAACAAAGCCCCAAACAGAAACAACCTCCCATGACTATACAACAGAAACCACAGTTGTCTTTTTGCTGGATTTCATTTCATGTAGGCAATGTTCCAGACTTATTTACAACCACAAGAGACTGTTACCTCTTCTTGTTTAATGAAATGACAAAACAACAGATTTGCATATGCAAAAGCAGGTGCAGTAACAGGTTTGACTACTCTTGACCTAAAGCATGTAAAAGAAGTTTATCTGCAACAGCTGTCTCAAAGGTATTGGTGCTCTGATGGGCAGTCAAAACCCCACCATCTGTAGACATGTGTGTTCTAAATGACAATCTGAATTAAAAACTGATTGACAGATCTTCCCTCATCTTTACACATATGTGAATAAAGCAATATTGGGCTATTTTACCAATCAGTCCTCAACAAGAAAAGTAAAATAAGAATGCTGCCATCCGAAAGTAATGTGTACAGCTGATCATTTCAAGACAATTCTTTTTACCATTCTGATATACTGTAATGTACCAGATACTGAATTTTAATCTTAGTATTATTTCATGGAGTGAAGTTTTCACAGTCTTAATAATTGCTGAGATAATGACCAAAATTACTGCACTGTTTGATTTCTCCCATCTTCATTGTTTTCCTTAACTATTTTTATATTCAACTTAGTTCTAAATCTTAAAAATAATTTAATTGTATGCACTGGTTTTTACCTCTAATTTTTAGCTTCAATTGAGAAAAGTACTTTTTTTTCTACTGAGATTGCAATTTCCTTTAAGAGACTACTTCCACACTAAAGAGCCTGAGTCTGAACATGACCCCTCACTAAACAAATGGCTTGTTTTTGAGTTATGGTTGCAGAAGGTAGCACCATATGCCCCAAGCTCCAAGTTGGATGCTCTTTCTACGGTCTAATTTGCTTGTCAAAAGATGTTACAATCACAGAACTACACTGTCTACGTAAACTTAGCATTTCATGAAATAAACTATGTTCCTCACTTAAAAAAAAAACTTAATCTCTAATAAATGTAAAAGGTTTTAAAAGTTCAAGCAATCTGAACTATAAGTAAAAGAACCGGGCACCACATGATTGAAAAAAGAAAATACACATAGACATACACACACACACAAACATATACACACTTTTAAATTATCCATAATTAAGACCAAAAACTTTGTCTCCTGTTTGAAAGAACAGAGACAGCATGAAGTTCCACATTTTCAAGCTGACTTTAAAATAATGAACAACTTCTTAAATAGAACATTCACAACAAATTTATATCAAATTTGTTATGAAAATTGATCTTTGCAATTTGAGGGCAAAACACCCACTTATTCCAAATGTTTCTGCAACTTCAACTGTATAGTTCTGAAATTTAGTATTAGTATCTAGGAATGTTAAGAATTTGCTACAACAGTGTTTTGTTTGTTTGCAATATTTTTATCTATTTATTTTTTCATGATGAGGAGATGGTATCTGACCATGGGAAGGAGGAAAGTCTACACCTGCAGCCAACTGATTTAAAATTTTCCTTTTTCCTCCTTTGTTTTGTTTTGTTACTTAAACACTTAAGAATTAAAATACCATTTAGTCAAAAAAGGTATTCAGTGGCTGTTTCTAACAACTGAGATGAGACATCATTATGACCCCTTCAAAGCCTTTCCGAATTTTTTAAAACTAAAATTATTTACTCAGTAGGTTGTAACTGCCTTTTCTGAGCCACAGTAATCCATCATGTGAATAAATATTTAGACAATATTTTAAATGTGTACAATGTACTTGAGGGAATGCCACAGTTCCAGGCTGTCATGTAAATACATTCTGATCAAAAACATTCCACTTGTACAATAAAAGCCCAGCTAGAAACACAATAGTTCAGCCAAGGAGAGAAAATTGATATCCAGGAAAACTGTAACAGTGGAAAATGACCACCAGTTACATAAACAGTTGTAATTTTAAGAAGTTCTAAAAGCTGTTTTTGTTGAAATAGACATCACATAAAGAATACACACCTACATTAAATAAATATTAACAATGTTTCCTAAAAATTTACCATTTGTGCAAATATGATATATTTATTTAATAAGCAACATTATGCAACAGAAAAAAATAGTTAAGTAGCTCTATGTGTACTGACTCACAGGGAACAATTTCTAAGGTGCTCCTTTAAAAGTAAAATTGTGAAAAATGCAGGATACATTAAACTGTATTAAGTTACCATTTGTGAAAAAATTACACACACACACAGACACACACACACACGTTTATACATACATTGATTTTTTTTCTAGAAAAGTACAAAGAAGCTGATTAGTAGATTACTCACTGAGAAGTGGAAATGAATACTTTATGCTTC
This sequence comes from Xerus rutilus, assembly GCA_028644305.1. Taxonomy (NCBI): domain Eukaryota; kingdom Metazoa; phylum Chordata; class Mammalia; order Rodentia; family Sciuridae; genus Xerus; species Xerus rutilus. Next base: position 34,319,504 of record CM053407.1, read on the forward strand.
CCATTCCTTTACATGACAACACATATTGGTATGTGTATCAATTATTACATGGCACATTGAGAAATGGAGAACCAGCTTTCTCAGGCTCCACTCTGCTTTTATTGGATGCTAAAGAGAGACAAAAGGCTACCAAGTATTGTGTATTACTTATTTTTAAAAATTAAAGTAAAAACAAATAAGCCAAACTGGCCATGTAAAACTTATAAATGGAGAGTAGAAAAAATTATATTTTTTGCAGTTTAAAATATTTAAAAATTATCACCTTGCTAGAAAATCTAACTTCACAGTAAATGGTACTCAGATAATCCTCAATCTTTCTAACTTAAAAATGTTGCTGACGGCAATAAAATTTATAGTATATGGACCAAGAGTCCTTAAACCAGTGTTCTTGTGCCAAGCTTCACCACATCAGATGTATTTCAGTATGCTCTTAACATTTCAAAAAAATTAAATGAAATTACATTTTTACTCAAGATAAGGATGCTAAAATTAAGCCAAATGGTATGCATGACTGCTAAACTTTGTAAATTCTTAACACATACCTGTATACAACAGGTAAGTCAAGAAACTGCAGCTAATATTCATTTGAATTTTATTGAAAAAGACAGGAGTAACTTATGATTTTTTACTTTAATGAGTGCGATTTTTGGTTAGATAAAAATATTCAAAAGATGGGGGGAACTAATAAGAGAAATTCTTGGTTGTGGCTCAGGACTAGAGCTACTGATGTTACTCTGACCTCAAAGAATAGAGGATGTGCACTAGAACGCACCTTTTGTTAAAAAATTAAATAAGATATAAGTTTTTTTTCCACCTTTCAGAAGGTCCTTTTAGTTTGTTTTCATACTGAAACTATGTAATAGGTAGTTGTATTAGTTTTCATGGAAAAGCTTATGCCAATAATTGCATGTTACATATTTGGGAATTGTTTATGATGATAGGTGACATGACTCAGAAATTCTAAGAGAACAGGACGAAATCAAGACCAATGTTTAAAAAGTCACCAGTGAAAGACTAGAACTCAAACAAAAAGACAAAGAGAAACAGCTCTGGATGCCCAGAAATAACAATGTGGATTCAACACTTTTCCCAGCAAGAGAAATATTCAATATTTTATGAAAAACAAGAAGGATTCAGTGGCATTGGGATATGTAAGAATTATTAATATGTAAGTATTAATACTGACCCCTACTTTGCTTCTAATGTCTTATCACTCAGTCAAAATTATCTGTGTGTGTGCCATGTTCCATACCCTATGTCTAGCACTAAGACTTCAATGATTTAATGTTCCAAAAGCTTTATAAAAGCCAGGGAAGGGGAACAATCAATGCAAATATTTATTCACAGAAAGAAGAATTAAAGACACTATAGCCATAGGGATGAATAAAGTAGTAATCCAAACCATTAAGGATGAAACCCTGATCTAGGACAGTAGAAATGGAGATAAAGCAAACTGGACAAATGTGAGAGAGATTTATAAATTAGTGTCCATTTCATTTTGTTATTAAAATAAAAAACAAAGAAAGGAAATCTTAAAAGGCTGTCAGGCAATTGCTTGAACACCAAGCTATACCCCCGGCCTCTTTTGAAATTTTATTTTGAGACAGGGTCTAAGTTGCTGAGGCTGGCCTCAAACTTGTGATCCTTAATGCTTCAGCCTCCCTAGTAGCTGGGATTATGGGCATGTGTCACTATGCCTGGCTCAATAGAGATTTTAATTCTAAATGAAATCATAAACTAATTTTCTTTTCAGAAATTCACACAATGATTTAAAGGATGTATACTAGCGTGCTTTGCTCTAACAGATCTTAAAATATATTAATCTGTGAATGTTTTAAAGTATGTGAAGTGGCCCCAGGCTCAATGGTGCTAATATTCTTGGCCTCTCCATGAAGATCAAATGACTCTTGGAGAAAACCCATGTGGCCATTTGAACCCATCATTTCTATCCTCAGAGAGCATGGGAGAATGCTCCCAGAAAACTTACTATGTGACCAAGCTCAGACATTACAAACAGCTCTGAAAATTTTACATTGTTTGCATTTTCTCTTCCCCTGCCCCATAGGGGTCTCCACTGTACCCAGATAGTCAAGGTGGAAATTAACTCTCATTGGTGTATTTTTGTTTCAGACTCAGGAAAGTTGGAGAGTAAGAGAAGCTAATTCCTAATAGGATCAACTATTTAATTTTTCCATGTAGCATATATTTTAAAAATCAAGTGTTTTGCTGGGTGCAGTGGCATAACCCTATTATCCTAGGAGCTTAGGAAATTGAGGCAGGAGGATCATGAGTTCAAAGCCAGCCTCAGCAACTTAGGGAGACTCAAAGTAACTTACTGAGAACCTACCTCTAAATAAAATATTTAAAAGGGGAAGGGGGCATTAGGAATGTGGCTCAGTGGTTGAGCACTCCTGGGTTCAATCCCCAGTACTGCCCCCCCAAAAAATCAAGTGTTTTTCCTCCTTGGTTATATAGACAAGTGCCAAATTATCTTTTGAGTGATGGGAGGGTTTTTTTTGTTGTTGTTGTTTTGTTTTTGTTTTTGTTTTTGTTCTGAGCCAACAAGTATACCCTATTTACCACTTTAGAATTACTATGAACTTGTGGTAGATACATGTAGTACTTATAGGGGACTTTTGTAGTACATGGGAGTCTGGGTATGCCTGGCCAAAGCCTGTTTCTCTGGGGTAACAAGTGCTCTGGAATCAACTGTATTCTGAACTGTCCTCTTGTATTCTCCAATAGGCTTAGCTGAGTATTTTACTATATTACAGTACTGATGTGTATGTCTCCTGCTCCCTACCCAGAACAATTTCAAACTACCAAACATAACTGCAGTTGTACCTGGAGAAGAGAAAACCTGGGGGCAACTAAAGAACAATTTTAATCAACATACAAAAGGCTGTCAAAATGAAAACTCACACCTATAGCATTTTACCGTTTGTGAAGCCCCATCACATATTTTTAATCCCTATAACAACCCTATCTTATACATGTGTAAAGCTCAAAGTGGCTTAACCAACAATAAAGTAACAACTAATTTGTCACACATCTCAATCTTGTGATACTATATCCAGCGCTACTTTCTTCATGCTATACCACCTAAGCAGTATTTTATATAATTTCTGAGTATTTGATCAGGGACACTAAAAATTTTTAAATAGCCATATTTGTGCTGGATTTAAGAAGATTTTTAATTGCTCAGATTATTCAACTCCCCAAATGGCTACCACAAGTAAAGATGAGTAAAATGGTCAGGCTGAGGCTACATGGCCATCTGCTAAGCAGGATACTGCACTGAATGACCTTTTAGATCCTTTCCAACTCAGAGATTCCATGACTCTATGGTGATAATGATGCTGTTTCAGCCTGTTGCCAAGTAACATGTCTATTGTTTTTCCTGCCTGTCACATACAGCAATGGCAATAACTATCATGCCATGACAAATTTATATCATAGTTGTCAAATTAGCAATTAGCATTCCCGAAGTTCCTTATTTCTGTAATATTCAGATGTATTCTAAAGATGCAGCCCAAATTTCATTTTAAAAGGTGTGAAAAGAAAATTCCTTTGATGAATGACATACCCTAAAGCAATATCCCTAATTTCTTCCCCTTTCTTTTCCCTTCCAGCTTCATCAGTCACACCTTCCTCAATCTACCACTGCCTGCACTGATTAATAGAGTGACTCATTCATTCATCTGCTCATTCTATGAACACTTATTCATCAAATCTATGCGCAGAGCACTCTTTCAAGCTAAGAAAATGCAAAGTTAGATTTAGAATCTTACTAGCAATCAGGTGGGGAGAGCTCAAGAATCAGTTCACATCAATTTAACGTGTATTATTAAGCACTAGTAATCTAGTTCAGAGCTACCACCAAAGATGGCTGAGTTGATTCTTCAAACCAGGGAAACTAAGTCTAGAAGTTTAAACTAAGTCTAGGACTTTATTTTATGGCTATAAAGCAAATGAAACCCACCACTGTACAGAAGGTACTCAGTATCAAATATAAATACATATAGAAGACAGGCAGAAATAGATATATACATATATATATATATAAATGTTTACCACTATGAAAACTTTGTACTTGAGAAAACTCAAACCCATGTCAAAATGTTTTAAATAAAAACACTATAAATAACATTTGTATATAATTTTAGTAATTCCATCTTCCTATGTAATAGTCATTAAAAATAGTAGTTTTCAAGATAGTAAAATTTGCTGAAACCTTACCACTTTAACAACTGTTTTGATGTCTCTGTCCAACTGTATACATGTTCTCCAGTCATTCTCCATTATGTAATTTTTTTAAAACATTTCAGCTTTAAAAGCTTTAGAAATGACTGGCTACTATTTAAAATTAATTACTCGATATTTAATCATTTTTAATTAAGCATTTCAGAATATTTGCTGTGTTTGTTACAATAAGATTTAAGGTCTAAAATGAAAGGTTTATTGATCATTTTACATAAAAAATTAAAAGCAGTAGAATATTACTGACTAATGTTCCTATACTATTTTTATTAGCTACAATGGTAACTTTAAACGTCACAGTTTACAAAACTCTGACAAAGAGAATTTTACTTGAGCTCTATGATGGTAAGATGAGGAATACACTGTTACTGTTCCTACTTTACCAACAAATAATTAAAAATTAAGGGCTTAAGATTCATGGATCATATGTGACTGAACTGGTACTCACATTAGAACGCTCTGCCTAGGGTTTAATTCTCTGCTGTAACCTGAAGCTGCCACTGCACTAGTTCATAGAATTGTAACTAGACCACCTCAAGTTTGGGAGTCCTGTGAGCAGTTCATAATGCTCCGACAAGGCACCCATCAGTGCACGAGCCAGTTTGAACATTAATAAAGTTTAGTAGATAATAAAAATGTTCTTTCCTTAGTGGAACAACCTTTTCATCACACTTCATTTAAAGAGCACAGTTATATCATGTTACTCCTGTACTTAGAATAAATAAAAAATAACTTACCATAGTGCATTTTGCACTGATGACTCAGTGTAAAATACTTGGCTACATAAAAGTATAAACATTCAGAACTCGGAATACTTCCGAACCAGCAAGGCTCACTCAAAGGAAAAGAAGACAAATAACTTTAAATGAAGTAGTGTAAAAATTGAGGCCTTCTCATTCACTTTAGATTAAAATTTAGCTTGCATCTATGGAAGTAAACTGTTATTAAGCGTTATTTATATTAATTTTTTAACATTCCAGGAAATACTTTGGTATTATCTCTTTTAAAATCACATCTGTCATGGTTAGAAAGTTTACTAATATGTGATTTGCAATAAATTTCGTTAGGTCAGATACTTAGAAACTAAAAACTGAAGTTGATGCTTATATTCACTTTTATAAAATGAAAGTCATCTAACACACTACTTAACCACTGTTTTTTAAAAAGGTTTAAATACCATGGTCATACAAGAGATGAGTCAAAGGTTTATCTAATTGTTTGGTTAAACTGCCCCACACTTGTACAGCATTATTATTGTTGATCAAATATTTCTGGCTCCATGCTTTTGGACACATGGCAGGACTGTAGGTCTCTCCCTCTTTGAAATCATGTGAGGCCATGTGAATCGCTTTTCCAGTGAATGTGAGCAGAAGCTTTAAGAGCCAGTACATGAGTCACTGTATTCCCTTTCCTCTGGTAAAGCACCACAAAAGCATATGTTCAAACAAAGCTTCTAACAACCTAGTTTTCTCAGCAGAGAAACCTACCAATTTATACTGGGATTGGATCTTAAGTGAAAAATAAACTGTTTTTGTATCAAGACAAAGTATCCTGACCAATACACTAATTTAAATAGGTCCATTTAAATTTTTGTTAGGAGTTTTGGGGCAAACTAAGAAAGAAAAACTGAATCTCCAAAGAATCTAATCATAGTGCTTTAAAATATCACTCTAATAAATTATGCCTTTTAAGTAAAGTCTACTTTTAAATGGCAAAAGATTCTGCATCATTTCTGAAATGTAGAAGGACATAGTTTGACTTTTCCATACAATTTGGAAATGAGATTCTTAAAAATAATATTTTAATTGTTGTTTCTCAAAATCCTTTCTTCTTAGGCTGGTTTGTGGCTCAGTGGCAGAGTGCTTGCTTAGCATGTGTGAAGCACTGCGTTCAATTCTCAGCATCACACATAAATAAGTAAATAAATTTTTAAAAAATTCTTTCTTCTCAAAAGGATTAAGATTCTCTTAATATCTCAAAATTACATTTTATTTTATCTTTCAGTAAGAGCAATATCTGCCTCATACTCCAGCATATATGTTATATATTAACACGGAGGAATGAAGAGGGACAGCAGTTGTGCACCAACCAGATGCCAGAAGATAAGAGTACTTTGAGTTTAAGGTGGATGTGGTACAGCAAATGCCAATCAATTTCTTTTGGAGAGTTGAAGTCAACATAAAAAGTATAATACAATGTAAAATTGAAGACCTATCTTTCCTTAACTTTTCCTCTTGAAGTGGACCTTTTGAAAATTATTTTAAATGCTCTTGATTATTTGAAATTTCACCTGTCTCCTTACTTCCAATTAATACTGTACACATATTTGAAGATCTAATATTTCTTTGGAATTTATAATATCATTAAGGAAATGGATATTTATCTACAAAAAATATTATTTCCAAAATATCTGTGCTTTCTAAGCTTAAAATTGTCAATTTTAAATAGAAGTAGAACCTAATTTATGAACAAAAAGAAATTTATAAAACATATATAAACTTCCTAAGTCACCAGCTATAGAAACTTCCATCTGAATTACTTTTTTGGGAAATAACACCTTTTCTGAGAGGCTCTAGTAAGAGGTTCTTACAAGAATCTGTTTCTCTGTTGTTATATAAAGCGTTTACTCTTCACAGCTCTTCAGGATTAACTAGGGAGATTGCCTTGTGGTACTGGCTGAAATATTCCTTCCCTACTCATGCTGCTTCCTGAGGGCTTGCAGGGAGCTTAATCTTGTGACCCCTGGCCTTCTCAGTGCTCTCCTGTTTCTTCCAGGAAAGTAGAGACTCATCTTATTGGGAAATAGAGGCATTTCTTTTATTTCCCATTTTATTCAGAATCAAGTGGGCAAGAAGAGTAATTCATTGGACTCCTGAAGAGAATCTCCCCACACAACATAATTGAATTATCCAATGGAAGTTCTCCACAGCAAGATTCAAATTAGTTCTAGAAGTTGTCATATTAGCTATCTTCTATATAAACCAGATTTCAATCTAAATATTTTGCAAACATCTTATACAACTTGGTGTGGTAACTAAATATACCTAGGCAAAACAACCTTCATGTCACAGAACCAGGTGCTGAATATTGGCATGTCACAACAGGTTACAGGTATGCCAAGATGCTGATCCCTTCCACCCTCAGGGTGGCTGAAGGATCCTGGGGCAGCCAGGGCCTTCAGACCAATCACTACCAGCCACAAACTAACCCAAGGCACTCTCCAAATTTCATCACTTTCTATATGTGCTTTGGCACAAATATAATTGGGAGGCACTATCACAGAAGTATTAGCTGAATAAAAAAAGTTAACAATGACAGCTTAGTTACCTGCCAGTGACATGGCACATCCTATTCAGGATGTCATGAACAGCTACAGCTATGAAATCAGATAGACTATTCTATTGTGGGTTAAAGTCCAAAATTTTAATACAGTTTTCAAAGAAAGAAATACTTTGGCAATTTTTCTGTATCTAAAATAAATCTCACTAGGTTTTCCCTGTGTAGAAATCAAGAAACTGGCTTATGAGGCCCACTAAAGATTCAAGCCAAGGGCAAACAGTTCACTTCAATTGACAGAACACTTTTTTTTCTGAGAAGATAATTGTTTCTGCTTATTAGCCTCACCTCTACTTGGATTGGAATCGTGGAAATATACAATAATTTTTATAAAATAAAAAAATTGAGCTCCTTGTCAGCTGGGCTCTAGAAAACTCAAAGAAATTGTTATGAAGTAACTTTATTATTTCTATGTGGAAAAAATGCACAACAAAAATCTGCAGGATTATACATTTTTGAGCTCTTCAAACACGTCATACAATCTTGATTTAATATTCTTAGGCTTCAGTTACTTTATCTGCTATTTGAAGATTACAAAGCCAACCAAATCCAAATACTGTTATAGGAACAGGCTCAAAGAAAAAAAAAAGAATACTTTTAAAGGCTATAATATAACAAAGATGTTGAGTAAAAACTATTCTGCCTAAAGTATATTGGTGCAGAATATTTCCCCAAATACCGAAAAAACTAGTGAGTTTGGCATTCCAGCAGTTGGCAGAAAATTTTATAGTCTGCCTGATACAAAAGGATAAAGGCATCAATAAAATGAGCACAGGAAAGTTTACAAATACAAACTACAATCCAAAGGAATGAACTTTCCAATTATATTTAATATATATAAAATATGCTCTGTCTTACATTTTACACATTACAGATATGGGCAGAAGCTGAACCTGGTAAGAGGAGAATTGTTTCCTGCAACTTGCTGCATAACAACCCTTCTCTGGGTCACAAGAATAAACCTGTAGAACCTAAAAAATAAGAACAGGATCTGGAAACTAGTATCAATGTTTAATCTTGGGAAAGATAATCAATGTTTCATTACTTCAACTTTACTGTGAGAATAATAATACACACCAGAGCTGTTTTAAAAATGAAGACATGTAATTTTAAGAGTATCTGGTCTATATTAAGCTCTATAGTGTTACATATTTTTCATTTTTCCATGTTACCATACATACATATACCCTGGTAACACCTGTAACCCCATATATATACCCCCGGTTAGCTACAATAAGCCTACAGACACAGAAATGCAAAGTTAACTCTTAAAAATCAAAGTCTATGCTTCCTGCACATTTCCTTAGTTTTTAATCTAATGCTATTGTTGCTGCTGCAGGATACCATACTACATTCTGTCCTTATGTACCCTTAGGCTGCCCTTAGCTATGAGTTTCTTAGACTTTGTTTTGTTGATCTTTTTTTATTATCTCCATTTTATTTATGTACCATTAAAGATGACCAGATACACATAGTTTTATAAGTTTCACAAATTACTGTAACCTAGTATATGCACAGTGCTTTATAGTTTCAAATTACTTCCATAACTGATTCTCTGTTCCTGAAGACAGTCACTGATTGTTAAACATGGAACTGTCTTCCTACAAGACATTTGTGTTCTAACCTATATACCTCAGGATGAGACTTAATTTGGAAATAGGATCTTTTCTTTTCTTTTTAATTTTTTATTTCTTCTTTTAACACAGCAGAATACATTCAATTCACAGTACACATATGGAGCAAAATTTTTCAATTCTCTGGTTGTACACAAGGTAGAGTCACACCACTGTGTCTTCATACATATACCTAGAGTAATGATGTCCATCTCATTCTACCATCTTTTCTACCTCCATGCCCCCTCCCATTCCCTCCTTCTCCTTTGCTCTATCCAGAGTTCCTCTATTTCTCCCATGCTCCCTATCCCCACCACCATTATGGATCAGCACCCAATAATCAGGGAAAACATTTGGCCTTTGGTTGTTGGGGATTGGTTTACTTCACTTAGCATCATGCTCTTCAATTCCATCCATTTAGCTGCAAATCCCATGATTTTATTCTCTTTTAATTCTGAGTAATATTCCATTGTGTATATATGCCACAGTTTCTTTTTCCATTCATCTATTGAAGGGCATCTAGGTTGCTTCCACAGTTTAGCAATTGACAAACCCACATAAATACAGTTATCTTGGGGCTGGGATTGTGGCTCAGCAGTAGAGTGCTTGCCTTGCATCTGTGAGGCACTGGGTTCAATCCTTAGCACCACATAAAATTAATAAAGGTATTGTGTTCATCTACAACTAAGAAAAAAATTATAAAAAAATACAGTTATCTCATACTAGACAAAGGTGTCAAAAAAATACATTGGAGAAAAGATAGCCTAGCCTCTTCAACAAATGGTGCTGGAAAAACTAGAAATCCATATTCAGCAAAATGAAACTAAACCCCTATCTCTCACCATGTACAAAACTCAACTCCAAGTTGATCAAGGACCTAGAAATTAGACCAGAGACCCTATGCCTAATAGAAGAAAAAGCAGTCCCAAATTTTCACATGTCAGATTAGGCCCCAAATTCCTTAACAAGACTCCTAAAGCACAAGAAATAAAATCAACAATCAACAAATTGGATGGATTCAAACTAAAAAACTTCTTCTCAGCCAAAAACACAATCAATGGGGTAAAAGAGAGCCTATATTTTGGGAGCAAAGTTTTCCACATGCATGTCAGATAGAGCACTGATCTCCAGGATATATAAAGAACTCAAAACACTGTATACCAAAAAACAAACAACTCAATCAATAAATGGGCTAAGGAGCTGAACAGATACTTCTCAGAAGAAATACAATCAACAAATATATGAAAAAAAAATGTTCAACATCTCTAGTAATAAGAGAAATGCAAATCAAAACTACTCTAAGATTTCATCTCACTCCAGTCAGAATGGCAGTTATCAAGAATACAAGCAACAGTAAGTGTTAGTGAGAAAGTGGGGGGAAAGGCACACTCATACATTACTGGTGGGAATGCAAACTGGTGCAATCAATCTGGAACGCAGTATGGAGATTCCTTAGAAAACTTGGAATGGAACCACCATTTGAGCCAGCTATCCCACTCCTCGATCTATATCCTAAAGACTTAAAAACAGCACACTACAGTAACGCAGCCACGTCAATGTTTATAGCAGCACAATTCACAATTGCTGAACTGTTTTTGTTGATCTTGAGAGTACTGAGCCATGCTGGTCTGGTATTTTGCAGACAGTCCCTCAGCTTAGACCAGCCTGATGTTTATCTCCTGATTAGAATAGGGTAAGGGATTTTTCAGGGACTGGACCACAGAGGATAAACACGAAGATAACTATTAACACTGACCTTGAGGATGTGGCTGAGGAAGAGTCTCAGGGTTTCTTATTGCAAAGTTAATTCTTTATCTACCTTTCTGTACTGCATTCTTTGTAGGGAAGTTACCAGGCTCAGCCCACGCTGAGCTGAGAGTTATGTTTTACCTTCTTAAAGTATCTACATAAATTATTTGGAATTATTATGTAATAAAATATCTATCTACCCTTGTGTATATTTTTACTTATTTATTTGGTATTGACCCATGGAAATCTATTTTATAATTTTTTTAACATGGCCTTATTTTCCAGCATCACAAGGGTTCCACATTGTATATTTCCTGCTCCAATCCTATAATCTATATAATTTTTTGAAGTATCTCTTTTTTAAAAAAAATCTTAGAATATAGTATTAGAAACCAAGATATAAGCACTAGGTATGTTTGTTTGTTTTAAGCCCTCTCATTTGGCAGAGCAAGAAAATACATGTGGGTATACTATGCCGAGTGTATATACACATCTATAAATAGTTCTATACATACCCATCTGTAACTACATGAAGCTAAACTAAAGCTTTTATTAAGCTAATGCTAATGTTAACTTTAATTCTATATCACATGGGCAGTCCCCTTGCTTATCAATAAATTCTATGATAAACTTTTAATTAACACTTTTGTCTCATTAAAGTCAGAAATAAATTTTTCCACTGAAACGTCTCCAACTTTTCCATGTGAAACTGATCATATATAACTAAATTTTAGCCAAAGTACAACTTAAATGAACTGAATAAAATTCAGAAAGTTTACAATGCAATGTATTTAACAGGTGTACCAAAAGTGCCTGTCAATTTCTGGTCTTTGTGGGTACACTTCATGACCTCCAGTTTATTGAAAATGTATCTCTTCTCATCTAAAACTATATAAGCAAAGTACCTGTTTAATTATTCATAATCATCATCACAAATATCAAAAATGTATTCTCTTGAGATGTTAAAACAAGTAAGCCCCCCAAAATCTCCTCTAAATCTGAATGTTAAAGATCCATTTACTGGGCTGGGGTTGTGGCTCAGTGGTAGAGTGCTTGCCTCATGTGTGTGAGGCACTGGGTTCAATCCTCAGCGCCACATATAAATAAATCAATAAAATAAAGGTCCATCGACAACTAAAAATATTCTTGAAAATACATTTACTTATAGATTCACATTACAGTAATGAACTCAATATTTATTAAATGTTCCTCCAACTCTCTTAATCCCTATTTCCTTATCTTTAAAATTTATACATGATATTATCCTTTTTAGAGTAGAAAAACACTCATAAAACAATTGGTAAATGTGTGTCAGATAACATAGACTTTGGTACAAGAATACTAAATAATACAAGTTGGTGTTAATTTTTTGAATAAGCCTTGATAAATCTTGATGAAAGACAAACTCATAAAAGTCATTGTTTTTCAAGAACTATTTTACTTTAAAATTATGAATTTAAAATTCATAAATCGGGTCCATCTTTCTCACCATTTTTAGCAAACACATTTGGATTTTTAAGGTTGTAGTCTTCATATGCATTTGTAAAGTAATCACAGCATCCCTGACTCACTAAGGAATAACACTAGCTTATTATTATTGTCTAAAGATAATAGTTTATAGTATCTCCTGTAATAATAGTTATAGACAAATAAGACTACATGAATAATTCATTGTAACAGGTTTGATATTGCTGTTATTTCTAGGGTTGCTTTTAAATTTTCTATTACTTTGATGGCTAGAAACATTTAGCAAATATTCTTAAAATTCTTGAAAGACAACCTGAAGTGCATTTTTAATAGCCTCAAAAGGCTATTGTCTATTTTTAGAAAGCAATAAAAATTTACAGTTTTGAAATTTTTTTCTTAATTAAAAGCTAACATATTAACTATAATTTAATAAATCATAGTAAAAATTTTACTTTTAGTCTATAAACATAATCACCTTTTAAGTTAATCATATTATACATTGATTATCCCTTATATGAAATGATTAAGACCAGAAGTGATTTGGTTTGGGATATTTTTGGATTCTGGAATATATGCACATAAATAATAAGGTATCTTGGAGATGGGACCCAAGTCTGAACATGAAATTAATTTTTATTTCACATGGGTTAAAGGAAGTCTTTACATTATTTTTAGTGTGCCTGAGTTTCAACTGTGATCTGTCACATGAGATCAAGTATGGAATTTTGCACTTATGGCATCCTCTCAGTGCTCAAAAAGTTTGAGATTTGGGTACATTTCAGATTTCAGATTTTGAATTAGGGATACTCAACCTGTACCATCCATTTCAATCTCAGCCAAAATAGAATTCTGAAAATAAAATTTATTAAATGTAAAGATTTAGGTTATTTTTAACTTCAGTTTGCAAATCATAAAAGGAAAATGCAGCTCTCTGATGGCATAAAGAATGCTTTTATCCAATAAAAAATAAAGTTCATACTTCTTAGGAGTAACACTATATTTCTTCAATAACCTCAGCTTTAGGAAAACATGAAGATACTTATGAACTCTATGAATCAACTTATTATTAACATTTTACATAAAGAGAATCATACAATACATGATTTTTCATAGCAAGTTTCTTGTATTTAACCTAAAGTTTTTAAGATTCATCTGTGTTGTATCATATTAGTAATTCATTCCTTTTTATTATCAAACAATATTACATTGTAAGGTATTTCACCTTTTATTTGGTTGTTTAAATAAATTACTTATCTTACACACCAAAACCAAAAAAAAAAAAAAAAAAGATTACATCAATGTTGAGCAAATGTTCTTCAGAAACAAAAAGCACTTATGATGAAATAAAAGTTATTTTTCTAGGATATTTTAATGTGGAGATAGAAGGTAGTACTATGAAGAATGTTGCATATGTAATACATTGGTTAAGGCACAGAGTCACAGAAATTCTGACCCACAGTAGCAATGAGAATTTCAAGGGCCACCTTCCATGCAAATCCTCCTTCTGCTAACCCTGAGTTGTGTTATATCATTGAAAGGCATATCTTATTTGGAATTTTATATTGAAAAAGAAGGAAGGAAATATTAGGTGTATAAAAGACATTCAAATAAAATGTGAAAATTTTATAATTACCTATGAAATTTCTTAAATATATATGATGGCACACCTTTTCTCTGATGATCAGTGACTGAAGCTGAGAACTAGGATGGACATTAACACACGTGCTTCATCAATAGCAAACAGGAAACAACACAAAAAAATCTATGAAGATTGCCATCATTTTGTAAGTGAAATAATTTAGATTTTGCAAATAAATTGTTCAAAGTTGGAAACATTTTTAAAACATCATAGATTTCTGTTTGAGCTAAAACCTAACATAACTTGGGCCAGGGAACCTATGGCTTTATGCACATGAAATTTCAAAGCTATTTTCAATTTATATTGTTAATTACTAAGAATCTATATTAGATCATATATATATATTTCTCAATATTTCATTTAAACAAGTAAAATGTCTCTCTTTCTCTTAAGACTTTACTTTTAGAAAATCAAAGTGTGAAAGAAGCTGAGCAGAAAGTGAATATATTCTAAAACCTATACTGTTCATGATAGAAAAAAAATATGCATACCACACATTGCATAGCCAACAGCAATGAAAATAGCACCTCTGGGTTTGTTATTCTGGTTCTACTTAGATTTTCTTTGCCTTTTATAATATTAAATTTTGCCTTTACCTACATAGATTTTAGTTTTAACTTGAAAATATGACACTTAAAATCAGAAGCAAAAGATTGAAATGTTTTTATCCTAAGATAAATTTCCAGTTAGTCATCAAATTAGCAGTAATTTTAAAGCAATAAAATTTGATACTAGTGAAAATAAGTATAATGTATTTCCATGTTGCTAGAGGGATTAGAAATTGATATATAACTTTTCTGAAAAGAAATTTGGCAAAGTGCTCCATTTCATAATTTCACTGGTAGATACAGACCCTAAAAAAAATTCAAAAATTGTACAAAGATATATGCATAAAATCTATTAATAATAGCTTTATTTATAATAGGGAATAAAAAAATTTAATGTTATGGAAAGAATCAAGTAACTTTGTATAAATATACAGAATATAAGTTCATATGGTTAGTCATTATAAACTTAAAGTCTGATTTGTAGTCAGAAAATGTTTGTGAAATACTAAGCTAAAAAAAATGCATTAAAAAGGGATCGTACAGGAAATACGACTCTCAAATATTTCTCTAAAACACTGTGAGAAATGTGTCACCAGGAGAGATATCTAGTAAGTTGGTTAAAAATAACAACTATAATTATCCAAAATCTGTGGAGATTCATCAGAAAATACATAACAAGAGATAAACTATTACTCAACAAAATCTCCCAAAATTCAGTAACAACGGTGGAAAATGGTGGCATTCCAGCCATGAAGTGTGCCCATTTTCAGAACTCTATCTCCAAGTTTCTCCTCTCTTATACCCATTCAAATTGCTGTAAATCTCCACCAAAAGAGTTCAACCAAAAGAGCCAAAATGAATGTCACTGATGATTTTAATGTTGCTAACTAACCCTGGAAGTCTAATTTCAGTCTCTATTTGGCCTTATGTATCAGCATCATTTGACACAAATTTTTCTCTCCAAAAAGCCTTCTTCTTGTCTTCTAGGGCATGACAATCCTTGGGTTTTTCCCATTCCTTTGTGACATATTTCTGTCTCCTTTACTGGTTCTTCCTTATTTACCCAATATCTTAACAACTGAATGTCCTGGGGCTCAGTCTTCAGACTATTTCTAGGAGCCCTCCTTTGGGGGTCTAATCCAGTCTCATAATTTCAAATTAATATCTGTTTGCTAACTTACAGGTTTTTCATTCCAATTCACATCTCTGCACCACACTCCAGAATTCTTTTATCCAACTTCCATTTAATATCTATAATCAGACATTTAATATATCCCACAAATTTGTCAAAATTTGAATTTCTGATATTTCTTCCCACAAACTCTTTCCTTCTCTGGTCTTCCCCATCCTAGAAAAAGAAAATATTGCCCAGTGGGAAATAAATCCTGAGTCAACCTTAAATTTTCTCTGTCTTGGATGCCACATTCCATTTATCAGGGAAGATTATTGGTTAAACTTTCAAATTATATCCACAACTGGATCATTCCTCATAACTTCACCATTATTACTCTTATTCAAGCTACTACTGTCTCTTATTTGAATTCTTGCAATGAATTCCTAAGTGGTTGCATCCTTGCTCCCTTCCCTATCTTTGTCCTTTCCACTGTACAGCTATTTCCAACAGAGCAACCAACATGATATTGTTAAAAGATACTTTGATTTGGAAAACTGTCCCCCAAAGATCCATGTGTTAGAGGCTAGGTCCCCAACTGGAAGCACTATTGGGATGTCATGAAATTTTTAAGAGGTGGGGCCTAGTAGGAGATCTTTAGGTCATTGTGAGAGTGTCCCTGAAGGGCATAGTGGGACCCCAGCACTTTCTTCTTCCTCTTTTTTCACTTTCTGACCATAAAGAAAGAAGGTTTACTCTACCATTGCTCCCGCCATGGTGTGCTGCCTTACTCACAGCAACTGGGCCAAATGATTATGCATTGAAAGCACCAAAACCATGAGGAAAATAAGCATTTCCTTTTATAAATGGATTACCTTATATATTACAGTAAGGAAATCTGACACAAGAGATAAAGCACACGTGTTAGTCATCTATCCAGGACCCCCTACTGACTTACAGGAACCCACACAGACCTGTGTTCCTTAAGCCTCATTCCTCATTTCTAACTCCTGCTACTCCTCTCCTTCCTTTCTCCACCACTATGCTGTCCTGCTCACCATTGCTCAAAGCTTGCCAAAAACAGTTCTACTTCAAGATGTTGTTGTTCCCTCCATGTTAGCATGCTTTCCTTTCAGATCCTACAGATAACTCTATGTTTCATTATTTTAGAGGAGTTAAGGCTAACTCAAGAGTTTTTGACCTGAATATTGGCAGGACAGTATTTCCTTTTTCTGAAATGAGGAAGATCATAAAAGAAATACATTTGTGGGAAAGAGACATCAGAAATTCAATTTTGATATGTCCAAGAGACCCAGGAGACCCAACTGTCATTTTTTAAGTCTTCTTGACCATAATGTTTAAAATTGTACACCCTACACCCATCATACATGCACACAATATTATTTCTGTTGATTGTATTTTTTTCCTTATAGCACTTACCATCATTCCACATTCTTTAACTGATTCATTTTATTTTTGGCTTTCTCTCATGAGAAAGACTACAAATGAAAAGGTAATTTTTGTTTGTGTTTTGTTCTCTGCTATATCCTCAGTGCCTAGAGTGTATAAGAGGAAACAAATGAATGACTAAATGAATGAAGAAAAGTTCAAGGCTAATTCCAAGCTTCTGGGACTATGTAGTTAGATAATGATAATGTTAAGACAATGACAAGAAAACGAAGTAGGGAAATCAGCATCATGTTTTTTAAACCAAAATAAAATAAAATCATGTGCTAGTTTAGACAAATATTGCCTGTATTGAATTATAAGGAAAATAAGGATAATATTTTGGCAAGCTATGACTTAATAAAGCTGATGAAACTAATTATTTTCCTTTTCTGAGAAGACATACGATAAAGTCTACCAAATTTATAAATCCAAGAAAATATCAAGCTTTGTTTTAGAAAGCAATAGCTTATTTTCTGCATTTAAATAATATAAAATATATAATATTCCTCTTCCATCTGCTCTCCACCCTGCAGGGATCAGACAATGCTGATAGGTGACTATGAAGGCAGTTACTGAAGAGGACAAGTATAACCTCCCTATGTTGATAAAGACTTTTCTCTACTACGCAATTCACAGAGCTCTGGAGAAAGAATTTTCTCAACCCCAGTGTTCTTTATTAGAACACGTATATGAATGTTTATTTTGAGAATATCAGAGGAGACAAGTCTTTAATATGCTGAGGAAGGAGGACTGTGAGTTCAAAACCAGCCTCAGCAACTTAGTGAGTCCCTAAGCAACTTAAGGAGATCCTGTCTTTAAATAAAATATATAAAATGGGCTGGAGATGTAGCCCAATGGTTAAGTGCCCCTGGATTTATTCCCCTGTACCCTCTCCCCTACCCCCCCCCAAAAAGTAAACAGGGAACAGGGAAAGGTCCTCATTTCCATGATCAGAAATAGAATCTTGGCAATTCTTGTTTGAAACTAAAATGTTATTCTTTCTCATTTCGCATGTTTCTCTTTTGTACTTCCTTGGTTGCAGACACTACAAATGCAGCTACAATATCCTAAGCAAGTAAGTGAGGTAAGAAAAATCATTAACACTGCCCTAATAACCTTTTGTAAAGAGGTCACTTAGAGGTTATGTTTGAAGCCTGTGTGTGTGTGCATGTGCGTGCTTGTATGCTTCCATGTGTACGTGCACACATTCACATGTGCAAGCAATGGGAACTTTAAGAAGCAAATTAAAAAGGAATTTCCATTTTTAGATAGCCAAACAGAATCAAGATTCCTCCAGTTTTTATAGTTGGTCTTAATAAAGTGTAATTTGTAGGGTGCTGAAGCAAATGGACTCTCCCATACTGATGGAGATAATTAGAGTAAAGAGCTTCACAGACTAAAAATTTTAATGCAGTCTTTTATCAAAAGCAGTCACTCTACCTCAGCCTGACAGTTAACAGCATATGATCTGGTAAACAAATACTTTCACACGGAACAAAAGTGCCATTAAAGGCCAAAACTGTCAACACAAATTCCATTCTTACAAGAGAAAAAATACGTAAACTGTTGATCACCTCTGGTTGTCTTAACTAGCATGGAGGTTGTCATGGAAACATTTCTTCGAAGTTCACAGTGATGAAACACAAACACTTCCAGTTTAATTGCTATTAGGTTTAGCATACCAGAGTTTATTTATACTCAGTGCACATTATGATAAAATGTAGTAGAAATAAAGCTTACAATAATCTAGCATAACAATGGAAACATTTTCTTTTCAAAAATTAAATGAAAATAAATTCAATGGTAGTTTAAGATTTTTTTTCCAAAAAAAAAAAAAATTCCCAGTATTCTCAAATACCTATTCTGATGTCTTTGTATTTTTTTCTGCAGTACATAATTTCTGAAAATACTTTGTACTTTTACTTTTGTAGTGTGCAATTTACAAAAATACCTATTTCACACATTAAAAATCAAACTTACAAAATATACTAAAACTAAATCCCCAGATGGCAGAAATTTAAATGCTCTAAGTTACATTTTCATATCAGTATCATGCAATTATTAACATTTAACTAGGAATTTTTTTCATTCTATAGTGATAAAATACTAGAGATAGTTTATCTAAAAATTTTCTTTATCCCAGTATGTTTTCTTAATGATAAAAGAAAAGAAAATCTTCAAAACTTCTAAATGAAATTATAAACATTATAGCCATGTGTACAAAACAGCATGCTCATGAAATCCAAGTAAATACACACTTGTATCAAATTTTTAATAACAAATAGTTCTGGTATATTCTAGAAGAGATATTTTTAAAATCTGAAAAAAGTGCCCAATTTTCCCCACAAGGAAAGTATTTAGATTTTTTATATTACATTTTAGTAAAACCAAAAAGTGTAATACAAGACTAAAAAATAATTTAAATTTTTGCATTAAATATCCAATATATTCTCACAAATAAGATTTTTACCAGGTAGAATACAAAAGATGGTTAAGAATCCTTGCCTTGGCAAAACTTAATTATAATTAATGTGATAAAAGAAAGGTATATAAATCAATTATACAATAACAAAGGAAAACAATTAATTATGAAATTCAGCCCATACACAGTGCTACTGGTAGCAGAAGAGGACTGACATAAGCCTCCAAGTTTGCACAGCAAAAGTAAGATGACATTGTTTCAATATATACACCTTCAAATAAACAGATACTTATTTGAAATATTCTTCCAAACACATGTGAGTAGTGAAACTGTGATTTCATTATAATTTTATAAAACACTTTTTTTTTAAATCTCAGGTTACTAACCAGTCAAATGACAAGCCATATGCATTGACTCAAGGTTGGACAGTTGCTAACACACTGAGTGTGTGCAGTATCAGTGTAATATCCAGTAACCAAGATGTGTGATTATGGAAAAGATGCATAAACAAGTTGATATAAATTGTACCTCCAGGTCTTCATAAAACGCAAGCCACACATGCAAGATAATAATATTAAACTGGTTCGCTAACAGTAAAATACATGGCTTGAAGTTAAAACCCTTGAATTTTTGTACATAGGTTTTTATTAAATATCTGTATAAATTTAAGACAATTATTTCTGTAAGGCTCAATTAGGAAAGCTGGAATGTATTATTCCTAAGGCTGCTTTTTGCTCTAGAATTGTAACAACATACTATGTATTCAACTTCTGCACATTCCTAAATGGAAAAGACTAAGAAGCCTGGGAGATGCAATACCATCAACATAAACAAGTCAGGAAGAAAAGGTCTGGCAACCAGTTCATCAAAATGTTTCAGACAAAAGCAGCATAGTGTTTTTATATTCTAATAGAAAATGAAGAGAATAAGCAAGTACATGGCGGTAAATTGGCTATGAAGAAAGAAGCCATTTCAGAATACTATAGTTAAAATATTATATATTTGGTTGTTTAAAAATTCTGGGTTCACTCAGAATATTTTAACTAGGGTTTCATCATCACTGAACATTTATTAGATGCCTAATTATATGAAGTACAAAGCAAAAAGATGTACATAGTCATGGTCCTTAAGCCTTTGGGGCTTTTTAAAATCTAGGTTAAATGACATTCAGGATCACGCA
Organism: Xerus rutilus; assembly: GCA_028644305.1. Lineage (NCBI taxonomy): Eukaryota > Metazoa > Chordata > Mammalia > Rodentia > Sciuridae > Xerus > Xerus rutilus. The sequence goes on from CM053407.1 coordinate 34,340,278, forward strand.
GATAAGAAACTGAGTATGTTTAACTATGAAGAAAAATTAATGCAACTTTTTGGAATATTTTGATCCCAGACTCATGAGTAATTTAAGTGGGAAAGATCTTTTCTGAACTAAGTAGACAAAAATGTTTAAAATAAATTTGGAAATAGAATATTTACACTGAAAATGTAAGAGAAACCAAAACCCAGTGTCTGCTCCATCAACAAAAGGTGAGTCATTTTAGGGGGAGAAAGAAGTTTGATGATAGTCTGTTTAATAGCAATTTATATCAGATAATAAATAATGACCTAAAGTTGAATTTCTTGCTATATTTCATTCATTCCTCAAGGTAATATTGGGTCATGATCAACCACAGATAATCATGTTAACTAAAGTAAGAGAAATGCATCATTTAAGAGTTGGAGAAAATTTTTCATGTTTGGTAAAACAGATGATTACAGAAATCTCCTTAAAGTTTAAAAAGTATCAGGGAAGAAAAAACAGTCCAAGAGAGTTTATCACATGCAGCTTTCTAATCATCATTCAAACCGATATCCCAATGTAAGCAGATATTTGAGTCAATTTTTTGTTAATTTTCATTGCCAAAGCAGTTAGAAAATTTCTATCACTACCATCATGGCACTCATAAGATATTTAATAAGAAAAATGGTCATCTTCATTTTATATCCCTATTTCTTTTACATTTATTTTCCTAATATTGTCTACAAACATATAAGGTAAATATATCAAATAAAGAAAACTCCAAGAGAAGGGATGAGGAAAGGAAAGGTAGAGAAATCAGGAATTACAATTCTTTTTAACTAACAATAAAGTTACAATTACAAATGGTCATATGTACAAACATCTTCAAGTACATAAAGGCATCAAACAAATAATCAATTTTGGGGGACAGATCTGGGGGAGCCTAAATAACCTACATACAGGCTTAACCAGAGGCTTTCTTTAACTTCGTTGTGTCAATATGATACAGGTGGGAATATATGAGGTGTGAAGTGTTCCTTTAAATAACTTTCTACTCATCTACACTAACCCAAGTTAAACCAGTTACTGATTGAATACTCCACAGCTTCCAAAGCCCTGAATTTAGGAGCTTTTACTGCAAAATTAAGTATGCCTCTTCATGACTAGGTTCTTCTCGGTTCTATCATTACTTCTCTTTAGCACATGTCCATATGTCACTATAGAAACTGATCAGGTTTCCATAATGTTTAGTAATGACTGCAAGTGGTTTTCATTGCTAAATCCAAGATCAAACTCAAAAGTAATATTTTAATAGCACCAATTAAGAGAGAACATACTTTAATATCCCTTCTAGTTTTTCACATTTCATGCAAGTAAAAGTCATTCCTCCATATCTGTGGGAACTGGTTTCAGGAACACATCTCCCCTCCCCCAATAAGATTAAAAAAAAAAAACCATGAATGCTTAAGCACATTTTCAAAAATAACACAGAATTTGGAAATAATCTATGTACATCATCCTGCAAATGTTAAATTATCTCTAGATTACTTATTATATCTCACACAGTGTAAATGTCACATAAATAGTTGTATGCTATTACTTAGGGAATAATGATAAGGAAAAAAATTCTGTACATGATGAGTGCAGGCACCATTGCCGGCCTATCTACATTTTTAGTCCAAGGTTGGTTGAATCCAAGGATGCAGATACAGAGGGTGAACTGAAAATAGGAGGGCCACCATGACTATACATTTACACACTACTACTACTACTATTTACTTCTATTAGAAAGAGCCATATATATGTACACATCAATTCATACCGAGTGTGTGTGTGCTACAATACGTTGACGTACTTACATACATAAGAATAGTAGACATGTGTACAATACATAAAAGCTCAGGTACAATCCCTTCTCCACCATAATTTTTCTGATATTTAAATTAGAATAAACATTCCCATAGGTTTCTGGTTATCTGTCCAGCACCTAACATACTAACTTTCATATAACCTATCTATTTGCACGTGTATTTCAGACATTATATTTTAACCTCTGTGAGAGGAATATTATGTCACATCCATCTTAAATCTCCAAAACATCTTCCTTTCATGTAGTATGTTCTTAAACAAATCCATGTGAAATTCAACAGAACTGTTATTTCTTTATACTAATTTCATTAAAGAAATGTAACATTCTTCCATAGAATCAAGTGTCTTTTGATACAACTTCTATCATACAAATAAGTCCTTTATGAAATAAGAATATTTATCACGTGATCTCTACAGGCACATGCCCAAGTTGGCATGTTACTAATCTCAGACTAAGAGAGGGAATCTCTTTACTGGATACCCTGCTCTAAAACCAAAAAATGGTTGGATTTCGTTGTGTTGGTGAGCAGACTAATGGGGAGGAAGGGGAACAATCGTGATTCATTGAACAAGAGAGATCCAAGTTATGGCAAAACACTTTAGTCTAAAGCAATATTAGAAAACATAAAGAGGATTTTTGAGAATTAGGCTGCTCAGAGATTTTCAAAATCTTTATCTTCACCATAGTTATCAGTTATTATTCCCTCTCCTAAAAACTTTTACACTAGAACATCCAGATTCTTTGCTGTTACCACCATTGTTCATGGCGATGATGATGATGATGATCATCATCATCATCATCATCATCATCGCCATGAACAGATATTTGACTGTATTGGCAGACTATAAAATGGGGTGCAAATATAAAAGTCATTTGTTCACTTATTCATTCAAACTTTTACTCTGTACTACTTGCAATACAATGTGGTAGATAAGAAAGAAAGTACTTACAATACAGAGGTATGCATGTTTAGTATCAGAAATTCACAAACTAGTTACGGCTTAGTCAATGATCCCATGATTGAAATCATTAGACATTATGAGCATAGAATTAAGGATTAGTCCTGGGTTTGATTTCTAACTTTGCTGCTTTGAAGTTGTGCATCATTAGGGGAGTTATTTCAATGTTTATATCCTTGTTACCTCATCTTTAAAGTCAGCAAAATATATAGAGTTGTGGTGAGGATTAAAATAATCATGAATTGTAGCAATTGTCACAATTGCCTTACACATACTCTGCATACATGATCAAGTTGATGACTGAGGGAGCAATGAGGAAGAAAGGTGAAGGGGAGAGGATGAAGGAAGAATAGAAGAAAATGCATCTTATTTTGATGTTGCATTTAACAAGCCAATCATACTCTTAGCCCACTGCCTCTTAACTATACTACATGACCTCAGACAGAGACAAATAAAACATACTTGCTGACCACAAATACCTCAAAGTCTGGAAAACAGATACATATCAATAGATTATGTCTGTCATGCATTATAATATAGATTAAAAATCTCAGTCTTTTGAAAGCTCCAAGAAAGGCAACAAACCAGTGGAACCAAACAATAAATCTCCAGATATTATAAGAAACCCCAGGACCCCCGGGGAATCCAACCAAAAGAATTTGGATTTTAAGACAAAAGTACACGATGATTTTACACAATCTCCAAACTTTATGATTAGAATAAACATGTAATACTTTTAACATTTTTATTATTTTTATTATCACTCTTAAAATTTGGAAATTAGCATCAAAGTCATTTCAGATGAAGATGAAGCTAGGTTTTCCAACACCAAAATTATGTTTGTAAGTAAGAGTGACAGAAGACGAACTGTGTTAAACAATCCCCAGTATTCTCTGCCTCATAAACCTACTTGCTCCCTAGGGCCAAACAATATATCTCCCAAAACTACTCTGACTGTGTGGATATATTTACATTATGCAAACTTTACAGGCAAATCTATCTATCTATATCTATCTCTCTCTCTTTCTCTCTCTCTCTCACTCTCTCTCCCTCTCTCCCCCACACCCTCCTTCACCGCCTCTACACACACACACACACACACACACACGACCAAAAATGGAAGAAAAATCCATAAAAGTAAAATCAAGCCAAAAATATTTTTTATAAATCAGCTGCAAAGTATGTACACTCTTCTGTAAATTCTCCCATAATTCCACGCAAAAGACGGGCTTCATCTTGTCAAAAACTCTTTTAATGTATGTAAACGTCCCAAAAACATGGATTTTGTTATAGCTTAACATAATGTCAAAAATCTGTTTAATAAGAAAATGCTGTGTATGGTACAAACTCAAATGTTTACTTCATGATGCTTTAAAAAATGTTTCACAAACATTTTTGCACTGAAAAATAAATATAAGACCTTTACCAAATATTTAGACTACATATTGAATATTTTGTCTGCACATAAATCTGAGAGAAGTTGCCAAGTTGTCTACCTACCATTTATAATGCCTAAATATGTAATACATACTAATAATAGAGAACCATTAGAGTATATTCAAAGAAATTACTGACATTAGAACACACCACACTATTTCTCAATCTATAATGACATAAGATCTTTCCAACAAAAAATGTTATTAAGTATGTGATAAACCAGTTAGTTTTCTATACTGGTATTTACATTATAATTTTGCTTTAAAAATCAACATTTTTATTACACTGTAATATATATAGCTGACCATACAAATAATGTAAATCCACAATAGTCTATTTCTCAAAAAATATCTAGTGACTTCTTAATTTCTTATGTTGATCATAAGTCTACTTTGTTCAATACTGATTATCAGCTGGAAACTAAAGCAGAGCAAGAACAGGCAAATAAATGTGTAAAAAATATTCAAAAACTTACAAAATTGATCACAACCTTGTTAATTATGCTTACTAAGAAAACCAAATACAAACAAGTAATTTCTGTGTCACATTTATAATTATTGAATCTCATACCACACCTAAAAACTATGTGCACTCACCTAACGATAGTATATAAAGGTTTCAGATCTGCTAAGCTTTCATGCTGATCCAACAGCTTAGAAAATGTTTATAAAATTTTTTAAAATGCAGTGTAAACATTTCAGTCCTGAACCTTCTTTCTATGCCTTTGAACCTTCTCTTTCATGTGTAATACCTGATGGCCCACTGAGAATAGCTGCTGAAAGCCCCAAAGATGGGTAAAACAGAATTTCTGACTCAGGAAATAAAGATCAGCTGAACAGGATTCCCATATGGCAATCCAGATCAATGGAAAAGCAAGACCAGAAATTTACAGTATCTATCCTACACAGTACAACATGAGGGTTGTATTTCATTGCCAGTAAAGAAACTCCCAGTGGCCAAAAATAAAAAATAAAAAAGATACAAAGATTGTAAATCCAGTAATGAGAAACTACAGTTTATTTTGACATTTTGCTCTAGGAGGAATTGGAAACTCTGCTACCTTTATTTGGAATCACGAATACAGTAAATAATTTCTGCAACTAACAATTGCATTCTATTAAATAACTAAAGCAGCTATGAATGCTAGAATAATATTTTAAGAAAATCATCACTCACAAATTTCTAGCAATAATCACCTCAAGACAGTAGGTCTTATGTGATTTATACCAAGAAAAACAGATTTACTTCAAATTTTGTGAAGAAAAACTCAGAGTAGACCTAATAGCAAAAAAAATAAATAAATAACTTAAAAACAATTGTAAAATAACCAAAAGCATATAGTTGCCAGACCATTAGTTCTATGTACTCAATAATCCATGAAGAATAGGAATTACCACTATGATACTCCTACTGAGGGGCACTTGTCAGTATTTCAATATGTTCTTATATAGGTACTACCTACCACATAAGGTAATCATTTCCCATACCAGATATGATTTTTATTCTCAGTATATATCTCTGAATAACTTGTATCTGTGTGGTCCTATTCTGACTACTAAGATAATGCAAAACAAATTCTCTGTTCTACATTAACTATTCATTAAAACACTGTGTACTATCAAGCCTACCCAGTTCTCCTTGATGCTGCATTTCCATTCCCTTATTCCATTCTTCTTATGGCATGGTTTCTCAGCCTTTTTATACCACAGTTGCTCCAAATAAGCTTTAGTTTAAATTAACATGTGACACTGACAACTGAATACAATACTACAGATAGTTTATCCATTTGACAGCACACTTCCTTATTAATCAGGCCACCATAGTTTTGGGGATTTTGTTGTTTTTGTTTTAAGTTTACATTATATTTTAAAGATCAAAATCCATATATCCATTGCCCATTAGATATCTTTACTTAGATTTCCTGCAGATTTCTCAAACTCAAAATATCCAAAATTGAATTTATCCTTTCCCTTCTCCATTGTCTTCATCAATTTTGGCTTATATGACAAAGGAACAAAGACTAGATAAACAATAAATTTATTTCTTACAGTTCTGGAGTCTGAGATTAGGATGCTGTCATGGTTCAGTTCTGGTGAGAGCCCTCTTCCAGGTTGCAGATGACTGTCTTTTCTTTGTATCCTCACATGGTGGAAGAAGTGTGTAAGAGAGCTCTCTGAGGTCTTTTATACAAGAGAACTAATTCCACTCGTGAGGGCTCCAGCCTCATAACCTAATTACTACCAAAAGCCCAATGCATCAACACCATCCTATCAGGGGTTAGGACTTCAACATAGGAAGTTTGGAGGGACACAAATATTCACTTCACACATTTATTTCTACACTTCATCACACTCCAACTACATTTCTCCTCTTAACATTCCTCTATCAGTACCTGGACTAGTAATGTCTAGGAATCTGCTAGTATCATTCATTCTCTCTCTCTATCATCCACTTGACCATTAAATCCCATTAAATTTACTATGCAGTTTGAGTTTACATTTTCATCTGAACTGCTGTAATTTAAATTCTGGCTATGCTCTTACAAGCTAGGTGGCCTTTCACAGTTAGCCTAATCTCCCTGCAACTCAAGTTCCCTAATTGGTAAGATGGAAATAAAAATAAGACTTCTCTCAAAATGCTGCTAGCAGGATTAAGTTATTTCATATGAAGTACTTAGAAAAGTGATCAGCTCATACCTCATAGTGAGTACAGAATAAATGTTAACTGGTACTGTCATTATTGCCAGCTCCACAACACCTAACAGACCTCTGTTTTCGTCATTCTTATCACTGCCTATTATGTCCAAGTTCTTCATTATTCTCACCTAAATTACTGTTATAGCTTCAAAACTGATGTCTCTGTATCCCCTCTTTCCATATTCTTGTTTTTATAACTTAGATGATATCATCTCCTAATTTCAAATGTTTTGATGCTTTACTACTATCCTTGGGAAAAATGCAAATTGTTCAGCACAGCATACAAGACTCTAGATATTCCAGTAAATTTCTCCAGCCATATTTATCCCCTCTATTCTCCTAGCATGTGATGTTTGAGCCACACTAATTTATCCGGTCTTTTCTCCTAGCATGTGATTGATCAACTTGAATTAGCTCAAAACCAGATGTTTTCAATCTTTTTTTAGGCAAGCTACTCAAGTTGGCCAAAATACCAAGACTCTGCTGACCATGCACCTACTCATCCTATCTTAGGTATTCCACTTTCACATAGAAAAAAACTAAAAGGTATAAAATGCTTTCATACAGGAATATTTTCATGGGATTTTCTATG
>CM053407.1:34348289-34434753 GCA_028644305.1 Xerus rutilus
TTTTTCTATCTTCAGTAATTTTGAAAACGATTAATATTTCCCATTTTGAAAATCATGCTTTAATGATGACAAATTTCACACAGAATAAGAAATTATGCATAAGGACAGTATGACTGACATGAATTCTCTATTAATTCATGTATAATCTAGAATGAGAGCAGTTTCTATGAGGATTTCATATTCTTTTTTTGTCATTCTTGTTCATAAATGTTACAAAACATTCAACCACTGTGAACCCAAGAAAACAGTGAATTAGAATATGGTAACATGTTATAGTAGAAAGATAACTACACCACATAATATGGACTGAATGTATCCTCTCAAAATTCCCATGTTGAAATTCTACATTTGGGAGGTAATTGGATTAGATAAGGTGAGAAGAATAAATGGGACCAGTGCCCTTAGAAGAGTCATGAGAGACAAAACAGCTCTGCTCCACTCTCCACCACGTACAAATACAAGATGGCAGCATGCAACCCAGAAGAGAGTCCTCAGCAGACCACAACCATGCTGGCACCCTGACCTCAAAGGTCCAGTCTCCAGAACCATGAGAAATACATTTCTGTTGTTTTAAAATCTCCTACTCTATAGTAATTTGTAATAATAGCCCAAACTAAGATGCTGGGAATCAAAAGATCCAGGTTTTAATCTCAGTTTATTAATAAATACAGATTGCCCAACTCTAAGATAGAAGTTTAATATTATTATGTTTAAGATTGCTTCCAAAGGTAATAATGAAAGTACTTGTCCCACAAGGTGACTATATAAGTCAAATAAATTAATGTATACATTTCATAAGCCTTCATAAAGCATTCATAATATTATTTTATACCAATAGGTATGGGAATATTGGGTAATCCACACAAAAATAGAATCTAGTTTGGTTAAACCAAAGTAAAAAATCTGCCTTGAGCCCATAGTATTATTTTCACTTAGTAGGCTTAAAGGAAGAGGTATTTGAATGCAGGCTCTTTAGCTACTGCTACTGAGATCCATTCTCGTTATGTGGGGAGAATATGGTTATAAAACTTAAAAAAAAAAAAAGTCTGTCCATTATGCAAGCAATCTCCAAAGGGATCCCTTAGAGTGGAACATGAGCTTCAGAACATGGAAAGATATGAGTGCTCCTGAAGAATGGGAGACCATAGGCCCCTGGTTTAGGAGAAGAGGATTCTTTTGTGAAGACAGCCCTTCTCTAAACTTCCTTATTTCTTGTCTATTCACTAATCGTTCTTCTACATTAATTTTTGATCATAATTGCCCATACATTTTATATTTTAATTCTCATATACTTTTGCTATTTCAAGCTTATGTTAAGACTAAGCTTCACCATCTAAACATCAGTTTTTATTTTTTAAGATTCACTCTGTTATTAACTCTTTTTTTGTGGTACCAGAGATTGAACTCAGGGACACTCGACCACTGAGCCACATCCCCAGCCCTGTTTTGTGTTTTAGTTAGAGACAGGGTCTCACTGAGTTGCTTAGCGCCTTGTCATTACTGAGGCTGGCTTTGAACTCGCGATTCTCCTCTCTCAGCCTCGCAAAGTGCTGGGATTACAGGTGTGCGCCACCAGGCCCAGCTCAGTTATTAACATTTGACTCCACTTTATTTTGTGGAACTGCAGTCTGACTCAATCTTCTTCTTTTTCTCCTATTGTTTTCATTTATAGCTATCATTTTAATTGTCTTTACAGCTATATCTGAATGTCTTAAATGTTTTCAAATTTTAAATTCAATTTCTAATTTTAGTAGTATTTTAATCTTAACCTTCTTTTTCCTTTATCACTTCTTTATTCCATTTATTTTTTATGACTTGTCTTTGCTAAAGGCAGCAGTAAACAAATCCAGAGAAGGGCTAAAAGTAAAGGAAGTGATGATAAGCCTGAAAGAATGGAAGTTTTCCTCCTTGACTGTTATGGTTTGGATGTGAGGTGTCCCCCAAAAGCTCCCACATGAGACAATGCAAGAAGGTTCAGAGGAGAAATGATTGGGCTATGAGTCTTAACCCAATCAGAAAATTGATCCCCTGAAAAGGATCAATTGAGTGGTAATTGAAGGCAGGTAGGGTGTGGCTACAGGAAGTGGACACTGGGGACATGGCTTTGGGGTATATATTTTGTATCCACTCCCTGATCATCATATGAGCCACTTCCCTCCATATATTCTTCCACCATGATATTTTGCCTCACCTTGAGCCCTAAGGAATGGAACCAGCCTCCTATGGACTGAGACTTCTAAAACCATGATCCCACAAAAAAATTTTTCCTCCTCTACAATTGTTTTGGTCAATTCTTTAAGTCACAGAAGCAAAAAGTCTGACTAAAACACTGACAATGATTCTTCTCATGATACTCAGTTCTCCAAAAGGTTTCTTAGCCCAGTCCTGGACAACTGCTCCCCAAAGAACCTCACTGACTTGGGGCTATGGCTGATCCACAGACATTCTCTTCAGCAGGGCCTAGGCTCACTATGCAATTGGTATCTGAACTTGCACAATTGGGAGTCACTTGTTAACTTATATGAACTAATTGTGTGTTTAAAATTAATAACTTCAAAACATATAAACAATAGACTTTGGGGAAAACACATACACATACACTCACAATTTCTCATGCTTCAATCAGGGAAGTATAATCTTAGAGTAGCTACATTCATAGAAGTCATATTAAATGCTTTCTTGAAAAATGCAAAGTATCACTGAACAAATAAATTCATTCATTACTTCACTCATTCACTCAATGACCATTTATTCAATTCCTACCATGTAGAGAGTACCATGTGAGGTGTTGTGTTCAAACTTACCAAGAACATAAGTCCCTCCCCTCTGGGAGTTTACAGTTTAGTTGAGACAAGCAAGCAGGCAAAATTATGAACTTTCGGAGAATACTCAGGTGTTGTAAAAACCATTAGCACAAATACCGTTCTATTAGGAAATACTTCCATGAGAAAGTCATATTTGAATTGAGACATGAGGGTTGATAGTTGGAGGATCAGAGGAGGAAGATCAGGGGCAAAGAGAAAGAAAAAATCTCCTATGAGGGCCCTGAGACAAAAAGAAAGAAAGAGATGCCATTGTGTTAAAGAGCTGGAGGAGAAGAGGAAGAAGAGTCATATGTAGCATATCTTAGAAAGCCAGGCTTATGATTCTAGTCATTCCCCTAAGAGAAATGAAAGGTTATTATTCAACTAGAGGAGATTATTCTGGCTGCTATGTTAGAGAACCTATGACAGAGGTATAAACATGTCCATAAAGAAGTGATTCATATATTCAACATACATGCACTAGGCCTACCGTGTACCCACACCCAGGTAGGCACTGGTAGAGGAAACACACACACAATGCCAACAAACAAGAGAGAAAACAGGTCAAGATATACCAGAACTGGGAACTAATATCTATTTTAGGAAACTACTTCAGCAGGACAAGCAATAGCTGAGAAAGCCTCAAAGTGTGATAGTTACACAAAGATGGAAAAAAGTAGATTGAGATAGTATTTAGGAAGTTAAATGACATTCAGCATTCAATTATTAAAAAGAAATAATAAATAAACAACTCTTAAATTATATTATTTTATATTCTACAAAAAGGTTTTACATTTCCATTGTTTAAGGTAGAGAAATCTATTCACTCTTCTTTATTTCAGTTCTTCTTCTTCCATTATTTCAGCTTTTTTTTTTAAAGAAAACAATTTTGATTACTATCTTCAGTCACATTCTTTAATACAAGCTAAAATCTTAGAATGACAAAACACTATTAAGTTCATTCTGGGAGCTGAATATCAATGCCTATAAGGAAATGTGAATACTGAAAAATAGATTTAAACTTCTTAAAAGAGAGCAGTATTTTACATCCCAACTAAAGACACTAAAAAAGAAAGTACCTAGGAAGAGGTGCACAACATACTGAGGCAAGCTTTAGTCTGTACTAAATGGAGAAACTAAGGATTAAAAACATACAATTGGAATAGTTGTTTCAAAAGACTTAAGTATGGGGAATGAAGAGTCAGATCGGTACTGTGTAACAAGGACAGAGAGTAGAGTACTATATATCTTAGTCCCTCTCAAAACTGAGCTCACAGAGCTGTGATTTGAGGGTATATCTTTGGGTTTTACAGAAATAGACATAAGAGATCCTTCAGAAAATCTGTTGCTGGAACATGGTCAAGGACACAGCCTGCAGTATCACTCATTATTCCCAGGTATGGGATATCTGCCAATATGAGATATTGCCTTTAGAGTTTTGGCCAAAGAATGACAGTCCCTTTCCTAAAGAATGCCATTCTCCCTCCTTTTTCAAAATGGACATTCTACAACTAATTACAATCCACTCTAACTGCCAGGAATCTCTGAGACAAATTAGGAGTTTAACTATATAGGTCTCTACATCTTTCATTTTGATAGACATCTTTCCCTCCATTTGACTTTCTACAATGAAACATATTTTCCTTCTTTTTGATTTTTCTTTTCTAAATAATTATTTCACTGGGGTGTTTTCATTTTGTAGTTCTCTTAAATCCTTTGTGGAATGGAACAATGTGAATTAAATTCATATTGATGTTCTATGGCTTCATTTTTCTCTCATTTATGATTCTCTTAAAATAGACTTGAAATTTTGTAATTCTTTTCCGTTTGGTAAAATGATTTAACTAAAAAAAAAATTTTTTTTGGAATTTTAGTTGTTACAGCTTTAAAAATATATGAAAATCTTTATCAAATATCATTAATTTCTAAAAAATATATCTAGATAGTGTTTAGGATTTTAGATATTGATTCTTTTTTGCAATTTAATAGTGCTTTTCCCAGGGTTTTCCTAAAGGTCATACCACTCTATTTCACATCTGGCCTTTTATCAATAACCTACATATGACATTAGACATGGGAGAATGGAAATTATTTTATTTCCTAATATATTAGTTCTGGGTCTTCCAGGAGTCATTTCCCATAGCTCCATAATTCTTACTCCATTCATGGTTCAATCTCTTGATAAAGGACCCGTGGACACACCCAAGTTACACAATAAACTTAGAACTCTAAAGTTCTATCAGAATTGTTTTGTACTGTTTGATTTCTTCTCACAGTTCTTTCTGAAGACAACAGAAGTAGAATTAACCCAGAACATACAAGTCTAACTCATGTTCTCCCAGTTCACATCAGGCTGGTAATGCAAAGTAAAAATCAGTAAAAACAAGAGTGGCTAAATCTAAGTGAACCCAAAAGCATTCCAACTTCCACCAAATGCCTCCTGACTAAGTTAGGAAGTCCCCAGAGATTGCCCTTGGGAGTTCATATATTTCTCCAAGGTCCACTGGAGCCTCCTTGTTTTGTTTTTCCTGACAATGACCACGTGTGCCCTCAGACCATGTGGAAGACACCCTAGAGACAGTAGATATAAGCTATTAGAAGTTCAGGGAACACATTTCTGATCCAGTGGTGCTACGTACCAGTAGCCTGACTCCCTAGGTCAATCAGTGCTACAGCATCTGATATTTCCAATCTGTGGTCCTCAGTTTTGTGTTTCAACTTAATTCAAAAGGAACCTTTGTTAGAGGGGCAGAAATCTCCACTCACATCAGTGTCATAAGCCACACTGTGTAACTGCATTATGTCCATAAAAGTCTTACAGAGACCAATATCACTATCACTGCTCTTTATGGTCCCTGTCCTTTTTCCTAGGACTCTGGAATAAATTTTGCTTTGGAGAAGTTAACACCAATCCACCTGAGAACTTAAAAATGCCTTCTTGCAGAATGAACTCCTATTCTTCTCACAACACTGTATGAACCTGGGAAAATTCTGAAAATCCAAAATCTCTTCTCTCTTAAGATGAGCTGCTCCCAAGAAGATATAATCATCCTTGTTAACTTGTGGAGAGTCCTCCTGAACATTTCACCAAAATACACTGTGTAGTTATGAACTTGAAACATTACAAAAGCTTCCTCTTTTTTTTTTTTTGGTACTAGGGATTGAACTCAGGAGTACTTGACCATTGAGCCACATCCTCAGCCCTATTTGGTGTTTTATTTAGAGTCAGGCTCTCACTGAGTTGCTTAGCTCCTCACTGTTGCTGAGGCTGGCTTTGAACTTGCAGTTCTCCTGTCTCAGCCTTCCAAAATGTTGGGATTACAGGCATGCACCACTGCGCCCAGCTTTCATTCATTTTGAGACTCCTCCCTTCTACTAAGAAATCAAAAGACAGAAATCCTACTTTATACAATGAAAATTGTGAACAATCACTACTTAATCTTTTGCAGATACAGTGTTTTGTAAGAAAGTAAGTATTGTAGAAATGTTACCAAAGTGACTGCTGTAAAAGAGACAGAGAAGCCAGAAAAATTAAGTTACTGTATTCACATAAGTTACTGTATTCCTTAAAACAAAATTTAGTGGCTTTAAAACAATTTATTATTTTCACTACCCACTGAGTCAACTGTATGATGCTTTTGCTGATCTGGCACAGGCTCACTCATGTAGCTGCCATCACCTGGTACGTCATCTGGGGGCACAGCTCACCTGGCCTACAGGGCTATCACTCCATGTGGGCTTTTATCTTCCAGGAGGCTAGACCAGGCTTCTTTATGTACTGACAGAAGCAATCCAAGGAGCCTAGCTCCAATTTGCCAGCATTTATCAAATCCTAGGTGCACTACAATTGCTATGTCTCACTGGTCAAAGCCAGTCACATACCCAAACCAGAGTTACTGTGGAATGGGATCTGCAAGAAAGTGGATCTGGGAAGGTGTGATTCACTGCAGACCATTAATGTAGCAATCTACCATGGCAGCTCCCTACTAGGGCTGTTACTTATTCCTTTTAAAATCCTTCTAATACTTGAGTCCTGGTATTCTTTAGCAAAGTTTCTTTCCTACTTGCTCCATACCTTATCTTTTTAAGAGCTAAAGTATTTTTATGGGTGTTCTAAGCTCATACTAGTCCAACATATCAGTGAATGAATGCTTATATAGGATTCAAAAGTATTTTAAAATTTAAAATGCACCATATGCCACAGCAAATGCTCACTACTAAATTCTTAAAGCTCTTATGGAAGGAATAAAAATTCCTTTGAATGTAAGTGCAAAAGCCTTTAAATACACCAGGGCCAAGTAGTTCCCCCACTAGGAAGAAATGCATCATTCCACCATTGATGTTGCAGTCACGCTCTTGAGGCACTGTGCACCTCTCATCAATATTGAATGTATTATCAAACAAAATGTCCAAAATGTCCAAAGTCTTAAGAGTCAGAAAAAGAACCATTATGTTCTGGTTTCTATACCAACTATTTCCATAAGCAAGACAAGAAGATGCCAAAAAGTATACATATGTTAACAATCTGAACAACAGTCAATAGTAAGAACAAAATGGCAAATATCACCAAAGAAAAGGTAAGGAGGAAAGAAACATCTAACTTTATTTCACTTTACAAGTTGCTACTATTTTTAAAATACTCTGTGATAATTTAAAGAACAGATGAATAGGCAAAGCAGTAATTATAACTGAACTTTTAAAGGCATCGGCTATACCTATTGTAATTAGTTTTAGTATACTTCTTTAGTTCCACCACTTTTTTAAAAACATCAATTCAAGATCAAGTTTGTAAGTTGTTATTAAAATGAATGTGATCTGGAAAAAGGTGTGTGCCTATGCAACTATGCAACTAGAGGTGTGGCCAAATTATGATCATCAGGGAAGGTGGGTCACTTTGAACTAAGGAGGTTAGAGCTATGACCAGGGCTAGCACAAGCACCCTTTATTATAAAGAAGTCAGAGGGGCTGGGGTTATGGTGCAGTGGTAGCATGCTTGCCTAGCATGCGTGAGGCACTGGGTTCGATCCTCAGCACTGGGTTCGATCCTCAGCACCACATAAAAATAAAATAAAGATATTCTGTCCACCTACAACCAAAAAATAAATATTAAAAAAAATTTTTTTAAAAAAAGAAGTCAGAGCAACCCTCTGACTGCAATTATTCTGATGCCAAACAAGGTGCTGCTCTGCAAATAGGTGGCAAAACGCTTCAGAGCTTTTCCACCAGGGGAGTCAAATGTGGAACTTCACTTATGCACAGAAGACTTTTTTTGTTGTTGTTAAATTAGGCCAACAGCAGAGTTATTTTTAGGTTACTTATTTCACTTTCTCTTCTTAATGGGCTGGTATACAAAATAGGACAGAAAATGCACCATATGCCACAGCAAATGCTCAAATCCTAAATTCCTAAAGCTCTCATGGAAATAAAAGATCTTTATCTTAAAATATGAGTTTTCCATTCAAATTAAACTAAAACCAAAAATGTTCTGACATATTTATCAGTTAACAACAAACAAAAATATATACAGATTATTTTTAAAACACAATATTTTATCATTTTTACTAAAAAATAAGTTGTAAGAAAAGAACTAAAATGAGAGTGAATGCATTGACTTACATTTGTAATTAAAAGTCAATATATAAAGCATACAGCATCTCCAATTCCACAGTGATGAACAGTTCTGGATTTCATAAAGTTACAAGTTTTAGATGACTCATCTACTTACTTTTTCATAAAACCAATATAAAGTCTCACAATCTCAATATTATAAAAAGATAAATTTTCAAAACTTCCTTTTTTACTTCAACATGTTACATTCTGATTTAATGATTGTAATCATAGTTCAGAAAACTAAATTATTACTTTGATTTATACTATTGGAACAAATTATAAAGATGAGACAAAATGTATGACATCAAGGATGTATATATATATACACAACACATGATCCTGTAATATAAAAAGAATATGCTGATTTATCAAAACAAAAAATGTGCTTAAATATATCAATATATTCAACAAATATCATTATATAGCAAAATATTCACTGTTTTTTGTGATGCCCTGCTTTTATGGAAGGAAACAAAAATGTGACAAATCTTTGGTATCCAACCCACTTGGGCATAGTTTGCAATTAGAGCAAGGAATACAGAGTGCTTATTTTCTCATATTAAAAAAAAAGCAAGTAAAATATCAAAACTTTTGGTATTCTATTGCACATTATTTTATTAAATTATAATCTCGTGAGTATAACATGTTGTATGTACAGGCCTATTTTTCCCCTAAGGACAAGGCAGACCAATATTATTAGCTACAGTTCATCATTCTATGTAACCTAGATTTAACAGATTAAAAGAAGCAATATGTAAAACATGTTTTTAACAAACATACACATGTATGCATAGAAATTAATTTTCAAATAATATTGGTCTACTGAGAAACTCTGATTTCCCAAAAAAAGAAAACTTTTAACATATAACCTCAACTTCTAAGGAAATTCTGTGTAAGAGGTTAAATTAATGTTTTAAGTCTAACATTTGAAAATAAACTTGTTATCTGCATTGTTATATAATACTGAACAAAATTATTCTAAAATCCATCCTTTACAAAATAATTTGGTTTAATAGTGAGTAAGAACAATAATTTAGGCTGAATATTACGCTAGATATAAAAATAGTTTCTTAAACTTTAAAGAAATCACAGTATCTTGCAAGAAAAAATAAAGTATTAAGAAAAGCAAAAAGCTAAAACACTGAACACTAAATGGCTGCTTTTAGGGGAGAATGTCCTGTAAGTGGAAAGAAGGAATGAACATATTTGTATGCATTCAGAAGTTTAACAGAGAACTTCAACACACTTTGTGCTAGACATGGGGCTTGCTTCTGAACAAAAGTAATGGTAATTAACACTTTTCAAGGGAATTTATTTTAAAAGGACCAAGTTTGAAAGTAACAAACAAAAAATAGCCTATGTCACCAAAATCAACATAACAGTGCTCAATTTTTATTAAACATTCAACCCAGTCCATACTATTTTTTTTTTAGTCATGTAAAAAATGTGGCAAGTCTATGGAAAAAACTTAAGAGCAGCAGCAAACATACACTGGCATTATTACCAGGTGATATGACTATGTGTGACTATGTCTATGTAGTTTGGTTTTATTTTTACCTTTCTCTGCTTTCTAAATTCACACTTAAATTAATTAACATCTTTACCATCTACTTCAGAATTTTACTGAAGATGACCTCTAAGTAAGTATAATAGAATCTCAATCTTCTACAGTTAATGAATAGATATCTGTAGGACTGGATCAGATCTTGAAGAAAAAATCATTACAGAATTTGTGTATTGGTTTAAATTCATCCATTATTCCCAGTCAAAATGAAGCCCTCCCCATGACACAATACTGTGTAAGAATAGTTACTACCCACACACAGTAACCACTTTTTAAGCATATGCTTTTTATTATAGGATCACTAACATATGCTCCCAACACCAACGAGCTAAAGAATATGTATTACTTGCCAAACCTTTCTTCCACTGAGCACATATCTCCTCAGTAAATAATTATTTCCAGACAAATGGAAAAGCGAATTGTGCTTCTTTGACTAAATTATCCCATGTATTTTCCTAGCACCGAAGAAGAGGGAAGACAAGAGTGTAAAAATGTCTTTAAAATGTTCTTCCTTAATGCTTCCTTACTGTCTCAACGCTATAAGAATCTGATATTTTGAACCTAACTTCCCCAGTGTGAATGTGTGAAGTGGTAGCCAGCACATGTAGGGTACTAAGGACCACAGGGGGGCTCTGTGAGGAGCTCACACCATAGAATAAAATGGTATGGGCCATTAGACACAAGGGAGAGGATTCCAATTTCAATAGAAACTGGAAACTAATTAGTCTTATTTATTGTAAAAAACGAAGAAAATTACTTCACTTCAGAGCCAGAAAAAAATTGGCTTCCTAAATTTAAAACATAGCCAAGTTAAGAGTAAAATGCCCACCTTAGTTTCCTACAGGCCTCCTTAGATGTCCTCAAAGCAGAACAGTGATTGCCGTGATAGAAATCACCTAAGATATGTACTTAAATTACATGAAATCACTTCCAAACCCATTAATGGAATGCAGCAAAAGTACTAACAGGAGTCAAAATGATATCCAGGAAGGAGGACTCTAACATTTATTATATAAAACTGTTTACAAAACATATTGCTCCAGGAAATGTGATTTTATTGTAATGATTAGCTTATTAATCTAAAAACATCATATTTTAAAGTAAATCAAGGTCTACAACTTTTGATAAAAAAAATAAAAGAAAATGCTGCAAAGCTGAGACAAAATCTTAAAATAAAATAGGGCACTATCTAGTTTTGCCGCATCTAATAGCTTCAGAGAACTTCATGAATAAACAATTGTAACTTCACTTGCAAATACCACAAACAAAATTCAAAATTAATTTTTAAGTTTCAGGTTTCAAGTTTCCAAGGATATACTGGTTCAGGCAGAGACAACATTTGACTTCTGAGCATATTCACAACGTCAGATTTTCCTCTAAAGAATATTCCTGGATCAGTTTTTTGTAACTTAACTGCCTGACCAAAGGGGGCAAGAAATGAGGAACATGATATATCTGCTTCTGGTAAACTGCATATTTCCCTTTTTTCCAGCTCCTCAGAATTTACAGGGTCAGATATGAAGATGCTTTGGCAAAATGGGTTGCACCATCCTAGAGTACTAACCAAGGCAGACTAGTTTTTAAGATGATATAAAACCAAGCCAACACACAAATAAAAACATCTCCATGGGAAAAAAAAGGCGTTAAGCTAGGAAAAATGGAAAGCCATAAGATCCACAGTTAAACTGAATTGAGGGCATCTACTTGCTAGCAGTTACTGCATGGACTCTTTACAAATATTCTTTTTTGTTGTTGTTTTTGATGGACTTTTACTTTATTCATTCATTTATACGCAGTGCTGAAAATCGAACTCAGTGCCTCATACATGCTAGGCAAGCACTCTACCACTGAGCTACAACCCCAGCCTACATTCTTTTTAAGTCATACAAAAATACAATGATATAGATATTTTCATCTATATTTTACAGATGAGAAAAGTAGGATCAGAAGTCAAATAAAGTACCCTAGGACATGCAGCCAGGATGTGGCTGACTCAGGATGCCAAGCCTCTTTCCATACTGCCAAGTCCATATCTCCATTAACTAATATTCCCAGTGGGCTTCTACCTGTGGACCAACACTGCAAAGAACCACAAAAGAAAAAGAAGCCACTGTCATTTCCCTCCAGGCAGTTAATATCTAAGAGGCATCAGAAAAGTCAGATGCCCAGTTCACCAGAAGCAGTATGGTGTATACAGAGGAACACTAGCTAGAGAGGGGAATAATTCACTTACTCTGGGTTTTGCTATTTACTAGCCATATAACCTTGGGTAAATAATTTTATTATTTTCTCATTTTCAAAGCATGCAGTGTATCTACCTGAATTATCTCACCAAATTAGTTCTAAGATCCAATTATGAATGCAAGAGCCTTCTTAGCTGTAAAATATTTTGTAAATATAAAATGTTAATATTGTTATTCAAGTGCCCTACGTCATTACGGAATTGTAGGTAGATCTCTATATTCGGTAATAAAAGAATTTGCTGACTCACTTTTGTTTCCCTTCCTTTTTTGTTGTGGTATGTTGGGGTTTATTTAGACAGTGAATGCTCTAAGAGTAAGAGATTACCTCACTGGTTATGGGTCTTGCTCCCCATACTGCTCATGGACTCTAGCTAGCTGTGTCCTTCCAGGCCAGTCACAGAAGCCTGTTAACTGCTAGCCAAAAGTCAAACTAGTCCTAGTTCCCTTTCTTTCTTCCATTTAGTCCTTTTCTCTCGCCTTCTTCATCAGCTATCACATGAAATAATGACTCAATGCTGCAGAGCCCACTCTCAAACCCAAAGCTGTGCCTCAAATTCTAAATTCATCGCAGAGAAAAATGTGAGATGACCCATTTCCCAAGGGAGACTGGAGGAACAACATTCTAGAACTAGGTGATGAAGAAATTCTTTGAGGAAACTGAAAATTTACAAAGAAGAAACAATATCTGGTTGACTGAGAGGAGTCTCATGAACTAGGTTAGCTAGTACCACAAGCATTTAAAAATAAGCGAAAATAATTTTCCATCTTAAGTACTAACATTTAATATTTAATATTATAATACAGTTTTCTAACAATTATCACAAATTAATCAAAATTTAGAATATTCTTTTTCTATGGGAAAATGCATTCCCAATTCTAAACAGCCAAATGATACCCTTCCCCCAAAAAGGAAATCTGTTTAGACTTCAAATATATTTGACACATACTGAAAGTCTTCAGATGCATAAACTAAGCTCAATGGACACAAGTGAAATGTCACAGGAGAAATTCCACACAAATTAGTACAAATTAAAGTAAAATGTCCCACATTTAAACATATCCACAACATAACATCTCTCTTACCTTTTCAATCTCTTTCATTGTCTTATTCTAAAGAATCTAATTGTAATCTCTCCTTTACATAATTTACTTCCTATGCATGAAATTGAAGATTTCTATTAACTCTAGGAACAGAAATTCAAAACCACAACACACAGAGCAGACATGAGAATCAGCATTTTGTGTTTTCATAAATTATTCTTAGAAATTGCAAAATTATGAGTGAATTTTTCATTTATTTAAATTTTATTCAAGTTATTTTCTCAACAGAATTATCTATAACATTTTATAAAATTACCATGTTATAACACATTAGTTCGCTTTATTTGAATAAATGCTTTTATTTCCTAGCAGTAACAAGTAATTCTTTCTACTAACACT
Organism: Xerus rutilus; assembly: GCA_028644305.1. Classification (NCBI taxonomy): domain Eukaryota; kingdom Metazoa; phylum Chordata; class Mammalia; order Rodentia; family Sciuridae; genus Xerus; species Xerus rutilus. Next base: position 34,361,951 of record CM053407.1, read on the forward strand.
ATATTTACCTTGTTTTGTCATAATTTACTTCTATATTATTCAGGGGAGAGTGGAACTGCTGCATCAATGAACACACTAAATTGCTGGGCCTGGTAGCTCATACCTGTAATCCCAACAGCTGGGGAGGCTGAGGCAGGAGGATCTCAAGTTCAAAGCCAGCCTCAGCAACTTAGCAAGGCCCTAAGCAACTTAGTAGGACTCTGTCTCAAAACAAAGAAAAAATAATAATAAAGAGGGCTGTGTATGTGCCTCACTGGTAAAGCACCCCTGGGTTCAATCCCTGGTACCAAAATAAATAAATAAAAAGTTACAAAATTTACTTTCACTATTGCACATTGAAATTTAAGAACTACCAAAGTGTAATTTTCTTGTTTGAAAATGTGATTAAAACAAGAAATAACCATATGGTGTAGCTCTTTACAGAAAAGAAGGCTGCAAGATGTATATATTAATAGTTTTTCAATTAAATCTTTCTTAAATTTGAATCACCTTTGCCATCTAACAGTATTTTCACCTCTAGTTGTTTTTCCTCATCCTCTATTAACATTTTTCATAAAAATAAAAGAGAACTTCACTCTGAGGAAAACCATAATAGTTCATTAGCCATGCATATCTTAGCAGCCCTCATACCTGAGTACATTAGGTCTTCTTGCACTTTTCGTTATTTAGGTCACACAAATACTGTAAGTAATGTAATGAAACCACAGCCTTGTCTGGATTTTCTCATACAGCCAAGCCCTGACTCATAAATATTTCATTTCTTGTTGTCTTAACTCTAAAAGAGATTAGACTGTATTTTTCATAAATGCTTTATTTAAAAATCCTTCTCTTCTGAAAGCCTTGTGACTATGACATTGGTAAAGTACCATGTATAACATCATAAAAAGAACTTTCATTCAACAGAGTGGCAACCACCTGAGCCAATGAATCAAAACTTTAAAGACTCAGAAATAAAAAATTCATATATTTCTGAACTTAGTTATTTCACAAGAGAAATATTGAGAAATACAAGTGTGTCTTCTGAGCCTTAAAATGATAATGGCATTCACATCTTTAAGGACATTTATTAAGTCAAAGAAAATTCAAAATGAATTCAAAGGGGGAAATGTGGGTTGGGTATTATGGGTTAGTTAAAAATCAAAAATCATAAATTGCTTATTCAAGATGTTGAATATGGCCACAGAAATGATGAAAAACACAAGGAAAACAAACAAATGATGATGTTCAATTTACAGCTCTCCTAATAAAACATAATACACATTATTGCTACATAAGATTTCTTGTCAAGGGGCTGGCATTATAGCTCAGCGGTAGAGCATTTGCCTCGCATGCGTGAGGCCCTGGGTTCGATCCTCAGCACCACATACCAAGTAATAAAAGACATTGTGTCCATCTACAATTAAAAAAAATATTTAAAAAAAAAAAAAAGATTTCTTGTCAAAAAAGAGATGTGTTTTGAAGAAAAAAAAAACAGGAGCAGAGTGTCCAACAGTCCACTACCTAGCTGGGGGTTGTGCATTTGCCCATAGCAAGGAAGAAAGAACATCAAGGAAAATAACTCGACTCTTTCTCATTCTTAGTCTTTTCATCCATCTTCCCCATCTCCTCCAGCTAACACTGTGTAATCTACAAAGTATACATCAAAAATAAAAACAGAAACATTCCCCTAGAAAGACTCTATATGGTGGGTTTTGCTCTTTCAAAAAATATAAATAAAGAAATACCAGAATCCATAAATGGGAAGAGGGGACAACTAGCTAAAGAGCCATTCTAAGTAAATACAGTTGAAAATCCTTCTTAACCAAAGGCACAGAATCAAACCAAGTTAAACAGCCTTGCTGGCTGGTTGAGAGCCCTGGTGTGCTCAACTTTCAAATGTCCCATTCCAGCCAGCTAGTCAGTCATCTCTTTGCACCTAGGCCACAGCCCACCCATATCCTGAACTTACAGTGAGGAATAAAATGCTCTGAGGTATGCCAAAGCTTTGTCTCATAATAAAATTCCTTCTGCACTCTGCAGGTTGTGATGCTTCATTACCCTTCTACCTATCTAGCAATATTCCTGATTTTTCCCCCCAATCTCTGGTAAAATGATGTTCTTCTTTGTTCCTTATCTAACCTCTAATGACTCAGCAAGTTGTTGTACTTCATACTCCATATTTATATTGCAATACTAATCATGCCAAAAGTCAAGCATACAACAAATTATTGATAATTTCTTCTCTTTGAAGACTTAATAAGAACTACTACTTTAGACTTAATTACAGCAAAAAGGGAATAACCATTTCATGAAAGGGTTTATGACAAAATTCTTAGAAGTCCAAGTCAATGTTCAGCTTATAATTCTAAGCAAGTGAATGCAATCGGCATGGATTTAGTAATGGAGTTTGAAAAAATATGGCTACATTATATGAATAAACTTATGTGTCTATATATGTGAAAATACAGTCCATAGGCTAAAACTGGTCCACTGCCTGATTTTGAATGGCATATGAGGTAAGAATGGTTTTTACATTTTAAAATGGTTGAATAAAATATGAAAAGTACATGAAACAAAACTTACTGAGACATACCTATGCTCATTCATTTAGGTATCGTTCATAACTGTTTTATTACAATAGCAGTAATAGTTTCAACAGAGACTGAGGGTGAACAAAACTTATAACATTAACCAACTAGCCCTTTACCAAAAGATATTGCCGACCCTTGCTGCATATTCCATGAAACTCTAAAATCAAAGGGGCTTAGGATATATCATATAATAAAATTATAATTTTTAGAAACAAAATTATGACCTACCAGCATTAACAAAGAAACTAATTTAAAAAGTAGGAAATAAACACAAGAATTATACAGGAATTATTTAACCTCACAAATGACACAAGTGGTAAAGAACAGTACAGAGATATAACTAAAAGTTTTAATAAGTACTCAAAACGGGCTGAAGCATACCAAAAAAAAAAATTCTAAAGGTATTTCAATATCTTATTTAAATGTGGACAAAATGTTAAGGAGTGGTTAGTTTGGTATTTGGTGATAATAGTATATTATCCTCAGATAACTGAGATGATCAGAACTTCTTGAATTCTAGGGGATGTTTACGTTTTTCACCAGAATGTTAATGTGTTAAAGCTGAAAGGGAATATCAAATATGATTAATAAGAAAATCAAAGGTCAGGAATTAAGAGGACAAGTCTCTTTAAATAAGTCCAGATGTTGTAGGACCAGTGGATGACAGATTTTTTTTAAAAACTAGTTCATAAGTTTAATAACAGAACCACAGTCAATAACCTCAAAAGAATTACAATTGAGAAGAGACACAATACATACTAGTGGCAAAAGATCCTGTATTTTTATTATGTTAAAGGGATTGTAGAAAACCAAGATCAGTGAGCTTCATACTATTCCACAACAAAATTCTAGAATAGGTTATTAAACAGATGGTTTGTGAGCACTTACATTTAAAAAAAAAAACAAAAAACTTGCCATGGATTTTTTAAAAATAAGCCATGCCAAACCTTGTTTCCTTTTCTGACATTGTTACTAGATAAGTGGATCAGAGAAATGTCTTAACTGCACAAAGCACAATATCTAAATCAAGAAAAATATGGAGAAAATCTCTTCTGGCCAATTTGGAGTTAGTCCACTCATTACTTGTTTAACTTTGGAAAATTTCTTAACATCTGAGATGAGAGGCAAATTTCCACAGGCCTCTCCTATCCGTGCAGGTTTTGCAAGCAGGGGCACTGTCAGTTTTTGTTCTGCATTTTGTATGTGTGGGTGTGGTTCTGGGATCTAACCCAAGACCTCCTGCATACTAGGTAAGCGCTCTACCACTAAGTCAGCCACAAACCCAGCCCCTGTACTATCTTTCTATGTATCTTTTTTAATACAAAGCCTTGGAATATATAGACACCGTCCCCTTCTGGAACAAGGGACAAGTGTGCTCAGTCTATTATAAAAGATTAGATTTCCTGAAAACTAAGGGTTTCTCATTTGGATGCAACATCATCAACTCAAGCCACTCCGCAGAGACCCCATAAGACTTGGAGGACAAGGGAACCAAACTGAACATGAAGCTTATGCTGCCTGCTGTACAGTAAGTAGTAAGGCCCTCTGCTTCTGACCCAGGAGTCTTGGGTCTTCTACACACAGCAACAAAACAAACTAAACAGTGACAGTCTAGTTTGTTAGCATGAAAGTAGTATAAAATACCAGGACTTTTATAGTTCTTGAAAATATGTGACTCAGCTTAGTCATTTGTAAAATGGGGATAAAACCTCCTTATAAAAGTATTATGAGGATTAAATGAATTAATGCATACAAAGTGCTTAGAAAAGTACCTACATTAAAATGTCTGGTAAATGTTAACCATTATTATAATGATAATTATAATAAGTTTCAAATATATATATCACTAGTTAAACAACCACATCCAAAGGACTAAGGACAAGCTAAGTAGTCCAGTAGGGATGAAACAGGCTCTATTCTTAACATTCTGCTTGGTATTTTTTTAAAAGTTTATCAGACTATAAAATGTATCAATAAAAATTATAGATGACACAAATACTAACAGATAAAACAATCACAATTTCTTAAAAGTTGACATGCTGAATAACTGACCTAAAAATACACGAATTTAACCAAGGTACAAATCTTATTTCAAAAATAAACTATTTAAATTAACATTAATTGCAACTTATATGAAATGAATTACAGTTCTATTAACAATGTAACATATCTAAAATTTAAGTCCCTACCACATGTTGGTTAGGTCTCATCTACAGTACGGTATTTAGTCCAAATACAACATTTTAAGGGGAAACTTCAGCAAATATTAATATTTAGGCAAACTAGATTATCTTTAGTACATAAAGAATAATTAGAGAAACTTGACTTCTTTCAATGGAAAAAGAAAAATGTACTGGGAATGACAACTTTTCAGACATTTTTATATGTGAAATGTGCTATGCAAATACATGGCATCAAACTTGGTTGATTGATTCAAATTAATTCCAATTCAAAGTAAGCAAGAATGTTCTATTAATTAAATTTTTTCAAATGTTGGGTATTATGATAAGGATTTTATTAATGGAAGTTTTTGAAAGCCACTAGCCAGGACTACCAATTGATACTCCCTCTTGTACACTCAGATGTCTTTGAATTTCTTGTACATAAAAAAGTAAATACAGAGGTAATTTCTTCATGCTTCTTGAATATTTTCATTCCTATCTTGTCTCCTTATGTTTCTGTTCCATTTCAACTAAGCCCCTTCAAACTAACAATTTGTTCTTAAGATTCAATCTGACTTTCTGATTTAACTCTCTGATTATTCCTTCTTTGTACAGGCTGCAGCCCATAAGCAATTCGACAGTCTCAGGTAACAACTGCACCCCCCAACCCCACCCCCACATCTGGCTTAGAAAGAAGATTAGAAGTAAATTTTATAATTTCAAATTTCCTTTCAACTCTAGGATTTTTGGACTCTTCTTACTTATTTTGCCATTTAGAGAAACCAAAGGATGTCCATGGTTGAAGAATGAATACATTAATGAGCATTATTAAACAACTGATAATGAGCTTTTTTAAAACTAGCTACCTCAATGGGTCTTAAATCTTTCAATTAGCCAAGAAAGATGACAAGGTCTAGAGAAGCACTGACAATAAACACTCATCAGAACAGGGAAAGGAAGCATGAAGTATGAGAAAGGAAGAAAGTGAAAGAGAGATTAGAGGTTGAAGTAAGAACAGGTAGCAAATTATTGATGGTGAACACCCCAAGATAAATTCTTAATCTTAGAACTTATTCACCTGTCTTCATTCCAAACTCCTAAGAAAATATAACATGAACCTAATACATTCTTACAAAGGCAAAAATGATACACATAACAAAATAGATTAATCTCAAATACATCATGTTATGGTTTAGATATGAGGTGTCCCCCAAAAGCTCATGTGGGAGACAATGCAAAAATTTTGAGAGGTAAAATAATTAGATTACGAGAGGTGTAACCTAGTCAGTGAATTAATCCACAGATATGGATTGAACTGGGCAATAACTGTAGGCAAGTCGGGTGTGGTTGAAGTAAGTAGGTCACTGGAGGTGTGCATTTAGGGTTTATGTTTTGTTCCTGGTGAGCAGAGCTCTCTCTCTCTCCCCCGCTCTGCTCTACTTCATGGTTGAAATGTTCTGAGCTGCTTCCCTGCACCATGCCCTTCCACCAAGACATTCTGCCTTACTCTGGGTACAGAGCCATGGAGTCAACCATCTATGGACTGAGACCTTTGAAACCATGAGCCCCAAATAATTTTTTCCCTCCTCTAAGTTGTTATTTTGGGTCTTTTGGTCACAGTGATGCAAAGCTAACTAAAACAAAAGTTGGGAGTGGGGACATTGCTGTGACTAACCTGATTGTGTGGTTCAGCAGCCTTTGGAGCTGGTTTGCAGGGAAAGGAATTTTTAAAACTTTGGAAATGCAATCTGGAAAATCTTTAAAATGTTATAAGTGCAGCTTAATTGGTGATTCCTGGAAGAGCTCAGAAGACCAAACTGCCAATAGAACTATGGAGAGTAAGACTAGGTTTTCATGGGAAGATGATCATGAGGTTTCAGAGGAGGATAACTCTATTGGAAATTGGACTAGAGGTCATTCATGTTATTTTATGGCAAAGAAATTGTCTACATTTTGCCCATGTCAGAGACTTTCTGTGAGGCTGAATTTAAAGGCAATGTACTAATTAATCTGGCAGAAGGAAATTCAAGGCAGCACAGCATCCAGGCTGTGGTATGGATATTGCTGGTGGCTTTTAGTCAGGTTTGCTGTGATAATCAGAAGAAAGCAAAGCAGAAAGATTTGAAAAACTTGGAGTCTGGCCAAATTAAAAAAAAACTGTAAAACTAGGGCTAAGGAAGTTCTGTTTTTTAAAGATATTATAGCCACTAATGCAATGATAAGTACTTTGTACAGAGACAATAGGAAAGATGGCTTGAGGGCTTCTCAGAAACTGACAAGACAATGCCCATTTCAGACTCAAGGATGTAAAAATAACAATCTATTTGAGAAGAGACCATGGGAGTATACTAATTGCACAGTGGGGCTTAAGAAGTTGTTTCACCATGGTTAGCTGTCCAGGTGCTCAGAAGCTGCAAAAGTCATGGTACCAGGAGACTTGGCTATTTCTCAAGATATTAGCAGACCTGGTATCAACCATGTGGTGCTGGTCTACAGGAATCAGGGTGCTGGAGTTAGGGGGTCATGGAGGCATCTACTGAGATTTTAAAGGAAGGCTTTGGAGGCCAGGCAAAGTATAGCAGGGTTGGAGTCCCTATGGACTGCTCCTGAGAAGGTGATGCATGAAGATACATGAAGGAAGACGAAGCAGCAGTGGATACTCCTAGATTATGGATACCAGTAATGTGTGATGTCTGCTAAGGAAAGCCGCAGGAATTGAGCAGCAACAAGCCAAGATAGAGGCCATGTGGACTGCAACCACCATGACCATAGGGGTGGAGCCACACAAGCTCTTCGCAGAGAATATCAGGATGTCATGTGTCCCAGATGCTGGATGTGAGCCACAAGACTTTTGTGCCCAGCTGGATTTTAGTCTGGATTTGGTCCCAACATTCTTTCTATGCCCTTGTATCTCCATTTTGGAATGTAAATGCTTATTCTATGCCATTTATATGTTGGATATATGTAACCTGATTTTGATCTTTACTCTCACAGCTAAGAGTATGCTTTAAGTCTCAGATAAGGTATTGGACTTGGAGGCAACACTGGAATAGTAAAGACTCTGGGGACTCTTGGAAATGGCCTAAATGTACTTTGAATTATGAGATAGATATTAGCTTTGGGGGGGTGTCAAGGAGAATGTTATGGTTTAAATATGAGGTGTCCCCCAAAAGCTCTTGTGTAGGAAATGCAAGAATTTTCAGAAGTTAAATGATGATCATGAGAAGTGTAAGCTTATCAGTGTATTAATCCACTGAAATGGATTAACTGTGTGGTAACTGTAAGCAGGTAAGGTGTAGCTACAGGAAGCAGGTCAGTGAAAGTGTTACTGTGGGTTTTATATTGTGTTCCTGCTAAGCAAGCGCACATGTGCGCTCGCTTGCTCTCTCTTCCCTTCCTAGTTGCCATGTCCTGAGCTACTTTTCTTTTAGCATCATGCCCCTTTTGCATGATGTTATGCCCAGAGCTATAAAATCAGTTGTCTCAGGACTGAGACTCTGAAACTGTGAGCCAAAATAAACTCTTCCTCCTTTAAGTTGTTCTTGTTGGGCATTTTGGTCAAAGCAATGCTTAGCTAACTAAAACATCACGCTAAGTGAAAAACTCCGAATTCAAAGGCTGTATACACATGATTCTATTTATAAAATAGACTTGAAAAGATACTGTTGGGGCAGAAAACAGATCAGTGGATGCACAGGGACTGAAAGATAAGAGGAAGGGCTTAGTATAAGGCACACAGAGGAATTTGGGAGGAGACGAAACTGTTCTGCATCTTAATTGTAGTGGTGACTACACAACTGCATGTTTGTCAAAATATGAATATCTATTCACTAAAAAGGGGTGAATTTAGCCGGGGGCGCGGTGGCTCACGCTTGTAATCCCAGCACTTAGGGAGGCTGAGACAGGAGAATCGCGAGTTCAAAGCCAGCCTCAGCAAGGGTGAGGCACTAAGCAGCTCAGTGAGACCCTGTCTCTACATAAAACACAAAATAGGGCTGGGGATGTGGCTCAGTGGTCAAGTGCCCCTGAGTTCAATCCCCAGTACCAAAAAAAAAAAAAAAAAAAGGGGGTGAATTTTATTCTATGCTAATAATCTTAGATTAAAAAATAGAAAAAGCCAAAGTTTGAAAACTTTGTAATGATCAGTAATTAAAATATGGCTGTGTAACTAATAAAACATAATAAAACTAAACATATTGAGAGAAGTTTATCAGAATTACTTCTAGAATATAGTAATTAATATCTTACCTTAAATTCAAAAGTCAAATATGTAAGCCAGCTTGCTTTTTATAAATAATATTTTTGCTTTTTTATGAATAACTAACATTAAAAAAATAAAATTATCCAGTCACATTCTATTTTTAAATTATCTTTGTATTAGAAATGCAATTCCAATAATAACATAAATGTTAAATTTTTCTATTATTCATGTATCCTATATTTTGTTACCAAGTATGATTCTATGAGCACTTAGAATTTGCTCATAGAAAAACAAGTCATCTCCAAAAGAAAAACAGAACTCCTTTTAATGTAAAATGAGTAAACATGTATTTACCTTACTTTAGAATTTGGCTTTATTTCAGCTAACAAGATGTTGCCAAGACACAATCAGAGGAATATAAAAGAGAAAAATATATAAAATCTAATATTGCCTTTTTCCTGTTTTTTCCTGTTTGTAGAATAGTCAGCAACAGACCTGTAGGACTGGTACTATCATAACATTCTTAAAATTACAAGTAAGAAAAGTGTCACAAAAGAGAAATTTTAGTCATACTTTTTTGAAAGTGTAAGAAACTGATAAAGATTTGTGGGGTTTTTTTTGGTTTTTTTGTTTTTTTTGTACCAGGGATTGAATCTGGGAGGTGCTTACCCACTGAAACACATCCATAGGCCTTTTTAAAATATTTTATTTAGAGACAGGGTCTTGCTGAGTTGCTTAGGACCTCATTAAGTTGCTGAGGCTTGCTTTGAACTTGCCATCCTCCTCCCTTAGCCTCCCAAGTTGCTGGGATTACAGGTGTGCACCACGGTGCCCAGCAAGAAAATTGAGTTTTAATACTACTTTATTGGGGATAACATAAAAGTCTGTCAAACAAATTTTATTTTTATTCAAACATTCTCCATAATATAAGAAAGGTAAAATGTATCAAACTATGAATATTTGCAAAATTGTACCACTGTTAAAAACAAACATTATTCCTTGCCTTCTGTTCCCTTTGGTTGTGCTAAATTTGCAGTGGGTTGAAGGAGACCAGGAAAGCAGCCAGAGACCTCACACTTCATGGAGTTTGTAGGTGCAGCATGAATGCATGCATCACATGGTGGGGCCTGGGGAAGGAAAGCAGTGAGGGACCACCTGGATGTGCTCTACAAACTTTTTGACAGTCTCCAAGGGAAGAAGAAAGATGTGTCACGGATTTGGGACAAAACTTCTTATGTGGTGTACTGCATAAAATCTCTTTTCCACTTTCTTTAAAACAAGCTACAATAAAGATACACAGTACTCCTATAGTTGGGGCTGTGTTTCTTTTCTTGTAGCGTAATGCACAGACTGGACTATGGGTGACCAACATTCTACATAGGCCATCAATATGTATGTCTCTGCATATAAAGTCCATTAAAAGAGTAGCCGGGAGCAGTGGCTCAAGCCTGTAATCCCAGCACTTAGGGAGGCTGAGACAGGAGAATCGTGAGTTCAAAGCCAGCCTCAGCAACGGCGAGGCGCTAAGCAACTCAGTGAGACCCTGTCTCTACATAAAACACAAAATAGGGCTGGGGATGTGGCTCACTGATTTGAGTACCCCTGAGTTCAATCCCCAGTACCAAAAAAAAAAAGAGTGAAACTCTATTTTTTTTAAAAAGTCAGTTTAAAAAACAGCTTACCTAACACTACACTATTTCTGGGTTAGTGAGATATATGACTATCTATATTCCTGTTTTTTCCTGTTTGTAGAATAGTCTGAGCAACAGACATGTAGGACTGGTACTATCATGACATTCTGAAAATTAGAAGTGAGCAAAGTGTATGACTAAATATATGACTGAGTTTAGGACCAAGGCAAATTTGTGAATAAATTAATATTTATGGAATGGTAGTGACAAGAATCTCAGGTAACAGAATGCCTGGTGGTTGTTTCTTAATCCTGATATGATCAACTCCACATGTGCTCTACCTTCACCTCTCCTTGATTCAGCATTTTGGACAAACAAGGAGAGGCTCCATTTCTGGGAGGGAGGAGGGTGATCTCATGGAATAAGAAAATTACCCTCTCCCCAAAATCTTGGATTATAACTGAGACTGCTGAGCTTCACCAGCAAAGTTATTATGATATTTTTTTGTTTGCATTAACTGGATTTTTATTTTTTTTTTGGTACCAGGGATTGAACTCGGAGGTCCTCCACTACTGAGCCACATCCCCAGCCCTATTTTGTATTTTATGTAGAGATAGAGTCTCACCAAGTTGCTTAGCACCTCGCTGTTGCTGAGGCTGGCTTTGAACTTGAGATTCTCCTGCCTCAGCCTCCCAAAGTGCTGGGACTACAGGTGTGTGCCACCATGCCCGGCTATTTACTGGATTTTTTAGAGAGTATCATTCTTATGCACACATTTGTGTGGTAGGGAGGAGACATTTTATAGTTTCATACTTGATTCCATGTACTTTGTAAATTGTTTTAGTTAGAAGTAACCTAAAAGCTAATCCAGTTTCTTTTTAATTTTGGAGGAAATGACTCACCTAACATCAGAAAAAAGTTACAGACAGATGTAGTACCAGAATACAGGCCTCTGCACACTTAACATGGAAGCTTTGCAGTCAATCAGTTTGGCTATTTTTATAATCTGGGCTAGTAATTCTTTTCAGAGCTATTCATCCTCATTCTCACTCTAATATGGATGAGTATGTTAAAAGTTATTTAATACAAAATGTCCTACTTGCAACAAGGCAAGGGTAAACTGACACTTGGAATAAGCAGATGGGAGACAAGGAGGGCACTGGGTATCTAAGGAGCAGGGCAAGAGGAGCAGAAGGCATGCATTAATTTTTTTAAAAGGAAAACAGAATTCATTATGTCTAAAACCCAACTTTGCCTTGTTTTCGAGTTTCTCAAGGGTCCTATATCACTGGTGGTATAATAAGAGATCAGAATTATTTTTAGACTAGAGGAGGAAGAGAGAAAGAAAAATTACAGGAAATAGGCTAAGAACAGAGACCTGTTCTGCTCCTTCTTCATTATCAATGGAAAACATTATAGATTCCTTTCCATACTCCTGAGGTTTAGAATAAAATATCATTATTTTAATTTTAAATATGAAAGAAGTGCTGAGGGAGATCCTTAAGGTATGATGGTTATAAGCAAATATTAGTGGGTTTGGGGGGTATTATATGAAGAGTTGTATTGTTCATCATGAGTTCATTCACAATTAATTTAAGGAAGATAAAGGGTGGGATTTTAAATTTGGAGAGTTGGAGTTTTGATCAAGTCATAAACCTTCAATCTGCCCTGTTTCAGGGTATGTATTGGTGGGGATTGAGATGAAGGGGAATTTGTAAATTTCTGTTGTGTTTTTCCACTGCAACGAGGTTACAAAACCCAGAATCTCAAAAGAGACCTTGATTCAAACCATTTCCCTCCATTTTTTACTGCAAATAGTTCCAGAAATGTGTGGTTTGTCCATGTTGTATTCATGGTATATCCATTAGAAACATTTATGTACAGTATTTGTGAGTATATATTAAAATATATTAATTAAATATCAATTTAACTCATGCTAAGAATTATTATATTAAAGCAGTCAACTATTGAGAGTTTTTTTCCAAACCATAAATATCTACTCCCAACTTTCAAATGTTAAATGTACTATTTCCCAGATCAAGAATTAAATTTTTTTAAAAAAACTGCATAAAATTGAGTTGGACATTAGTCCACCTGAGATGACTCGGCCCATGTAACAGTGAAGAGTTTTTCCACATGTGAAATGGTATCAAATGGTTTTAGGATGAAAAGTAATTTTGATTATGTGAAAAACAAGTTATGCAATGATATAGATTGAAGTAATATCTGGGACCTCCAGTGAGCTATTTATTCTTTCATTCAACATTTATTTATGGAGTTCCTACCATGTGCCAGGCACTTTTCTAAGCACTGAGTTAGAGTACAGAACAAAATCCCTAGCTCCATATAATATGCATTTTCACTTGAGGAACAGATGAAAAATAAGTAACTTTCTAAAATATTAATTGACTATGGTAGTAAGAAGAAAAGTAAAACATAGTAGAGGATATTAAGTATGACCAATAAGGATTTGCTATTTTATACAGCATATTCAGAGGAGGCTTCCCTAACAGGAATATACCAGGTTAGAGACCTCAAGTTAGCAGAGATATTTGAGTACACAGCATTCTAGACAGAGAACAGACAGAAAAGGTCTGAAGTAGGAATCAGTTCATCTTACTTTGAGGAAATATCAAGGCCAGTGTATCTACAGTGGACTGAATAAAAGGAAAAGTGACAAGACTTAGGATTTAGTATTTTATTCTGAGAGACATAAGCAGCTGTTGGAAGGCTTACATAAGACCACTCTACTGTATGAAGAATCATTTGTGCTACCCGCAACAATCCAGGTAGGAGACAATGGTATATTTGACCACATTGCTAGCACTGGTTTTATAAACATATATATACATGTAACCCAATACATGTAACATACATGTAAACCAAATATATACATGTATATGTACACACACACACATATAAAACAAGATGATTTCTGTGTTGCCATTTAACTAAAGGAAGACTCCAAAAGGGAAAATTTTAAAAAAGACAAAAAGAAAGTGAAGATTTAGAGATAGGCTTAGAGATAAAGATCAACCAAAACCTGGAACATAAATTTGGGTGAAGTAATAGTGAGGAATAGTTCTGAAAGATGTTGGGGATCATTTTTTAAATGAGATGATTTTATGACAGTCTACATATGCTAAGATGCTAAGATATTTGGATTAGTGTTGTTAAGTTTCTCCTCACTATCTACCAGTGAGAAATGTTAAACTTTCTCCAAAATATGTCTGCCATTGATTTATTTTTCTTCCCCTTGAAATACACTTTAAGAAAGTTTGGGTTTTCTTAAGGTTTAAATGAAGTTCCAAATCATAGATATGGTTATATATGTGTACCAAAATAATAGAAAATAAGAATGATGCAGAATTCTTTCATAGAATATGCTATCAAATAACACAGAAGTTGCAAAGTAAGAAAAAATAATGTATACCAGAAAAACTTGAATTTCTTTTCTAGTAGCATCCTTTGTTTGGAGAATTCAAAGTTAATTTCTTTAACCTGTTGGAAAAAAAACTGTGATATTCTAATGGTATAATCTTTTAGACTTACATTAGAAAAATCTTCAAAAGGAACTTCTAAAAACTTAAATAAATTTTAAATCAACATTATCTACCACGAAGTATATTTTAAGTCTACCAAGACAGAAATTGAAGGAAATTGAGGAACATTAATAAACTAAAAATGCTGAGAGCTTTTAAACCCCTGGGAATTCATTTGCTTCACAGCAACGTGCTTTTTCAACATTAAATTTTATTCGCTCTTGCTAATGAAAATAATTTGCCACAGAAGAAAAGAATGAAGACATCAGTGTCCTATGACATATTCATCAATATAAAGAGAAGGTATGTTGTAGATACCCTTAGTGGCTAATAGGAAGAAGAAAGAGTACAAGTGATTAGAAAGCTGAAAGCAAGCTGTAGCTAAATACACACATTTCAGAGGTCAAGGAATGTAAAAGGTTTAACCTGGACTCCCGTAGGTGATTTATGGAGAAAACGCGTTTAAATAAAAATTTAGATAAAATTTAAATAAACTGAAATAACTTTTGAATTTAAAATATGTGGAAAGTTGAAAAAATTAACAAATATAACACGATTTACAGGGAGTAAACAAAGTTCATCATTACAAAAAGAAAGAGTAATAGTGAAAAATAAGCTACAAATCACCTAAATACAATATTGTTTTAAAACTGAAATAAGCATGATGCCAGTATACCCCATTTTAGAATACAGATATATTCTGTTAAGTTGTCTGCTAGGCAAATATCTGTATGAATAAACACAATACCTAATCACTCCAATTATAAAACTGAAATTATACTTCTAAAATTAATTAGGCTGATACTTAATAATACTTCATTTGAACAAACAGCAAATTACCAAAGAAACTATCTAAAGAAAAAAATAGTTTTGATGAATACTTCTACAGCAAACACCTCACCACATATATATAGGTGAACTATTTTTGTTTGAATATTACCGTTGTTACACATAATACAATATAATATCATTCTCTAAAACCCTTTCTATGGCATCTCAATATTTTAACATTAGCTTCTTAGTCATAGTAATTTTTTTTTTTTTACATTTTTACCAAAGTTGATCACTTTTTTCTTTGTTTTGTCTGGAAAATTGGGGGCAGAGAATGGATAAACACACAGGGCAGAGCAAAAGGAGTATATACAAAATATCACATAATGATAAGACAAACAAATATACAGGTTGAAGTACCCATGTATTTTATCAAGAAAGAACATCTACCAGGAAGGAATTTCCACAGGAAAGACGATGCTATGAGTATTTCTATAATTCAGTAATAATGAATTTTCACAAAACCAATGCTTAGTTTAAAAAAAAAAAAAGTAATGGCACTTTTAGACACTCCTTCTATGCTTAAAATGTAACAAAAAATAGTTGTGGGACTCACTTCAAAGTTCTGAAAAACAAATGAAGAAGCTAAAAGTTTGGAAGGAAATCATAAGAAAACAATGAAAATGACCTGAGAGGCCTCATGAGGGGGAAAAAAAATGCCCAAAGAACTCATATTATTTTCCTTGATAAAGACTATACAAGTGATACAACATTAGTCTGAGTATATTAAGAGATAAACAGTACCCAAGAAAATGTTTATTGCATTCAAAGAATGACAAGATCCAGCCAACAGCATGTTAAATTCAAATTAGGCATTAAACTACCTGCAAACCATAAACATTGGGATATGTTTTTAAAAAGTTTCAAGCACCTGAATTACCCTTACAGAAGTCTTAAGAGTACAAGCAACTCTTTCTTGGTTGGATTTGCTCCAATTTGTTGGAACTCTGAATTAAAGGCCACATCAATAAGCCTGCTTTCAAAAACTTACACAAATATTAAGATCTCATTGGACATAATAAAGGAAATTTGGTTTTTGTTTATCAAGGAGCACTATGGATTTGGGCACTGCTTAGAACACTTTGGGTACCTTCACTTATTGGTAAGAGTACTAATATTTATCATAAAGCTTTAAATAAGTTTGCATATGCTAAAAATTAATATGCAGTAATTGTGATGGAACTGATACCATTTCTGAATTCAACTAGGATTTCCAATTTTTTCTACTAACAATCATGTCAAGAAAACTTCTTACTGAAGTGTGTCCTAAATCACATTCTTCTCTTATAATCAATGACCTCTTTCTGATTTAATTCAGAGAGGCAGAAAATATATAATCACATCCATCATTCTGTTTTTTTAATCAGTTATAACTTAAAGCAGATTTAACATGAGACTGTCAACACAGAAACAGAATAAGGGTGATGAGGCAGAGCCAACTATAAATCCTTTTAAATATCACAAATTATATCCTTTTTATGTAAGTACATTCTGTATCCTTCACATTTTCTCTTGAAATAAAAAATAGTTCGTGAATTTGTTTGACTACATTCATTATAGTGTTATATGCTCTATAAATCTCTATCAAACCAGATGTTATTGACTATTTAAATAAAGCATAATATAAGCATACCTATAAGCTAATAGGTATTTTGTTTTGTACTTTTGATATCTTGTCCTACGAAGGAAATATTACTTCTACTACAGGTTATCTGTATAGATAAAAATGCCTATTTCCTCCATACTTAAGGTTCCTAGAAAATTACAAATTTTTAAGCAAAACTATTACATTCTCATCAGTGCAAAGACAGAAAACTCCAATGACAGTTTACTCAGACAAAACTACCTCATAAATCTATTCATATCATAATGTATTTAAAGGCCTCTTTCCACTCCAGAATATGAATTCCATGAAAACAATATCCCAAAGCATAATTTGGGCCATTTTGAAAAAACATTTACAAGGAGTACATAACAGTTATCTGTGTATTTTCTCCATTAATTGCTCCATTTATTATAATAAACACTAAAGTGAAATGGTAACATTTTAATCAGCTATGTATAAAAACTAAAGTATTTACTGTATTCATATTCAAATTGAATGTTTAAAATGATTTCCTGAAAAACCCTTTTATTGTGTGTGCTTAAAAGTGAACTTTAAGCTGATCTTATGCTGAGTGCCCTCTTTTCCCTCACCTACAGAGAGGCATTGTCAGGTTTCTAGTAAAAGTCGGTAACTTATTTACCATTAAACATTACTGTTATTTAATTTTAGAGAACAGTGAAAAGTGGGCTTCTTAAGGAACTATTGAGCTGACGAAACCATTGAACATGGGTTAAGTAATGGAAGGAAGGAAGGAAAAAGGACTTTAAAAATCTCTAAAGCGGATATGAAATTTCATGGCCCTAATGATCACAGTGTATATAACCTTATATTCACTGTATGACTGTAGATGCAAATAAATCAAAATTGTAAATTGTTTAACTGCATTAAACAAACACTACATTTAAAAATTCCAGTACACTGAGAATATACTTATCCATAACTCATAGTGACAGAAAAGATAAACAGGCCCCTTGACAACATAAAACATTTGCCGAGGTATGGCACAATGCAAACTTGAAGATGAAAATATCTCAAAGCTCATCTTCAATTTAGTTGTGACCTCTGACACGGATTTGCTATTAAACACACCCCTCCCTGTCTCCTCTACTGCCTAACCAAACTATTTGAGTTAGGAGGCAGTGCAAAGATGTGCCTTCCAGGCAAACTTTTGTTTTCTAAAGTAAATCTTCCCCCAAATACTTCCAGTTGGAAAACGTCCACTTCAGCTACTTGACACCAGGGCATCACTTTCTCCCTTGGGCTTACCTGCTACTATGTAACTATTCTTTCAAGTAGATTGTGGGCATGTTGGGAGGTAGATCTTTTTAGCACTTCTGAATCCATGATGACTGCAAATATCACACCCTTACACACTCCCACAGTTCTCTCACCCTGGTCTCCTTCCCGCCCCTTCTGAAACTCACCCAGTCCCCTTGGTGCTCTTCACAGTCGCCAATGCCTGCCCACCTGGAAGCAACCAGTATTCGGTACTCGAGGAATAATCCTCAAGATCAAGCAACTGACTGGATTTCAACATGTGGTGAGAGAAAACGTATGGGGGGGAGGCATATGAGCGTTACAGATAGCAGCTGTCCATTAAGTGGTTTAAATCTGTTGGTTAAAACGCTGAGTAAACAAATACACAGATGGGTCTAGTTCCTCTGGGATTCAGGATTCTGAGGAGCCTCCCCAGGTGGCCAGTTCAGCCTCTCTAGACTCATCCTTATGCAAAATGCCCTTTGGTTCCACTTTCAAAAGCCCCAGACCTGCACACCGTCTTTCTCTTCCTGTTCCTTCTAATCAAAGTGTCACCCTACGTGCCAGGTGCCCTGAGAGACTTACCTGGAGAGCTGAGAGGATAGTAGGAAACTTTTCATCCGTGTGCTACAGGCCCGAACACCCACAGCAGGGAAGGGCCCACATAGAGGTCAGGGGTCGGGGGGAGTCTGGCCTCTGGGATGGGGAAAGGCGCACCCGTGGCGCGCGCGGCCACAGAAAGGGTCTGGCCCGCGCCGCCGCCGCACGTGAGCCGCCGGGAGCGCGAAGGGTCGTAGAGACCCTTGCTTTACCCGCGCGGGCCTCCGCGGACCTACAGGTAAAAACCAAGCGACAAGCTTTCCCTTTTTTCGGAAAGGTGTCCTTGCCCCTCCCACATTCCCTCCCTGAATACTCTGAGGCACGATTTCACTCCAGACCCACCAAGAGTGAAGAGTCCCATCCAAAGCAGAATAAAAGTAAAAACCAGGACAGATCCCCGGGGAAGCGGGCAGTGCTAGAGCGTGGACCTGGGAAGGAGCTGAATCACGGGCAACAATTGAGACGTAAGGTTGTCCCGAAGAGTCACTAGGGGCCAGGAGTTTCTTGACTGGAGAAACAAGAGTGTCCTCTTGTCCCCTCTTGTTCCTAGAGAAGTACTTTTGAAATGAACGCCTAAGTACCTAACTTAGGGACGAGAAGCGTGCACTTGCCCAATTGAGTAAATAAAGGTCAGCAGTTGGATCAATATAGTGTGCGCTTCTAAACCGCCAGATGTTTTTACTGTTGTTTTTCCTCCAGGAGGGGGGCAGGGAAGAAGAGAAAAAGACAACAAACAATAAAAAAGAAGAAGAGTAAACACACACACATCTGGTGTTTCGACACACATTTTCCCCCAGCCGCGGTCTCTCCGGACGATGCAACATTTTGCTTATTCAAAACTAAAAATCCTAAACCAACAGCCAATTTCCCTTTTCTCGACTCCCCCTTCCCCCATTCAAAGCAAAATGAAAAAGAACAACAAGTGGTGATCTTGGGTCCCGAACGTGACCCCAACGCTGAGCCGAAATTTGACACATGTCACACTCGTCCCGTGGCGCGGAGCGCTGGCGCTAGGGCGAAACTTTGCCGCGACTGCGGGAGGAGCGCGGAATAAAGTCGCAGCCCGGCCCGGCGTGGAGGTGGCTGGGACAGGGTGGGGTGCGGAGGTGCAGCGCGCCAGAGTGAGGGCGAAGAAACTTACCGCGACCGAGGACGCGGTGGGCAGCGTCCCTGAAGGTGGCACCCGCGGCTCCCAGGCAGAAGCCCCCAAACAACACACCCACGCGCGAGTCCCGGCAGCAGCTGCCGCGAGTGGGAGGCGCGCCCGGGGGGGGCCGGAGGAAGCCACAGCCGGCGGACGCGGCCGCCGCATAAATAACCAGAGCGTGCTCTTGCGGATGGGCTGCGGGTGGCTCGGGGCTCGAGCCGGGGCGAAGCAGCGGCCGCGGAGCTGCACGCGCTGGCGTGTCTCGCGCTTTCTCGGAGGCTCGCGCTGTCTCGCGCTGCCGCTCACCCCACCCGGATCTGCGTGCGTGTGTATGTGTGTGTGTGTGTGTGTGTGTATGTGTGTGTGTGTATGTGTGTGTGTGTATGTGTGTGTGTGTGTGTGTATGTGGGCGCTAGCGGGCGCGCGCGCCCGGGCGCGCGCGCGTGTTGTTGGCAATGCAAACTGTACACACACTGCGCGCGGAGCCGCCTCTCTTCCAAGGGGCGGGGTGGGGGAAGGGACGCCTCAGAGGATTCTGAAGTACTGCTGGGCCACTTGTTTGTTTTGTCTTACTTTGCGCTGTTATTGTTGTCGTTGTTGTTGATCCAAAAAGTGGTTTGGAACCAGCCGGTTAAGATGCCTGTCTTCCCACTCCACCTATCTCCCACTGTCCCCCAACTTCAAGGGAGGGGGAAACGCGGGGCAGAATATTGTTCGGATTGGCAGTGGAGCCTCCAGACTGACGTCAGGTCCACCTGCTATGTAAACAACTCGCTGGAGAACTTGTTTGTTCTGCGCCCGATCTTCCCCCACCCCCACCCTTCTCCCCACCTCCTGCTCCGCCTCCTCCCTCTCGCCCCAGACGGCTAGTCAGGGAAGGGGGTGGGGAGGGAGGCGAGAACAAAACCGTATGCTGTATTGGCAAAGCCGAGTTGTGTCTGCTGCTTCTTGGCAGTCCCCAAAGTACGTCCTCTCAGCAGACGGAGCTGCTGGCAAATGAAACAGGGGATTCCACGTGAAGTGCAGAAAGCCTCGAAGGGATCCAAAGCCCTTGGTGGCAGGTAGTTAAAGTACAAGGGAGTCAGAAAGGGAGACCCGAGCGTGCGTTAAAACGCTGATTGGCCTTTCTTTTCACGGTGTGCGCCTCTACGGCCCGGGGCGGAGAAAGGCCGAGTGTCTTTCTTACTCTTCATTGTCGTGGCTCCTGTCTCACTTGGGCCCAGGAGTTCTTGGGCTTCCTTATGGTCGCGCAGCCCAGGTCACCGAGGCGTGGCTTGGAAGAACGGGGCCACCGAGATGGGACTTTTAGGGTCTGAGGCTTTCCTGACGACCTTAACAGTTACTGAGGGGAGCAAAAGTAACCTGAATGGAAGGAGGGAAGGAACTGCCAGAGCCTGCTCCGCACGCCCTTCAAAGCCGAAGCGTCAGTGTGCGGGATGCTCAGGCCTTGTCTCCAACACCTGGTCCCTGCTCTATCCGCGGGTCGTGACGCGGCTTGCTGGCCCGCGCGGGACTGAGGGGAATGACAGGGGAAAGGCCAAAGGCAAGACGGCCCGTACAGGACGCATGACCAGAATCAGGGCGGGGGTTCCTCCGGAGCTCCTTTCCAACTCAAGCGCTGGGCAGGCGGTCACTCCCTACCATCTCCCACCAGCCCCTCCTCAGCCCGCCAGCCGGTGGGCCGCGGACCCTCCGCCCGCGGCGTTCACTGTGTTCACCGCCTGAGCCTGTGTTCTGCTCACAAGTCAATCGCAAAGCGTGGCTTTCCGAAAGGGGCTGAAACTTTCTTCCAAATAGCTGCAGCCAGGAGGCCGTTGTGAACCGAGCCTGGCCGGGGACTTCTTCCCGACCCTCCTCCCTGGAGAAAAAAATGGCTAACTTTAACATCTCAGTGGCTGAAGAGGGGGTGGTGGTGACTGGGGAGACGAGTAAGCAGCACCAACTTGCTTTCCGACTCTTCCCTTTTCTCAAACAGCAGCAAGCCCTTTTCTCTAAAGGGCAGACGCGAGCTCACACACACACTTGGCACCAACTCTCCCCTTCAGAACCCACAGTTCTCCCGGGGAGGAAGCAGCCCTGGCACCCACATTTGTAAACACACCGTCAGGTTTTCTAGTGAAACCAATTAAGTCAATAAGCCACGGGGCTGGGCTTAGAAAGGCGGCCCCAGCCAGGAGTACAAGGACCGAGGTAGAGCTGGCCGCTGAATTGCTGTGCTGTTAGCTTTTAAACTCTAGGCTGTCGTTAAGTTGCTCTGCTTATAGATTGTGTTCTCACTCTTTTCCAAATGATCTTTGAGAAATGCAGACTGAACTGTGGACAGATGATCCGAATCTTTTTTAAAGGTGGAAACGGAAAGAGGAGGAGGGAGCAATCATTAATATTAGAAAACGCCAGACCCAAATGGCCCTACCTTGCCCTTCTGAAAGGTGGGGATTATGTTATGTTAAGTAATCTGCGTTTATGCTTCGCTAACAAACTCAAATTAGAACGGACTCTCTGAATTAACCTGAAACACTTTGGGAAAAGTGGAAGAGCAAACGGCGTCGAAATCCTTAGAAAGCCTAGAACGTCCCTTTCCACGGGGTTTGTGAATAAAGGTAACAGAACAGTCAAGAGGTCTTCCTTTTCTTCTTCTTCTTCTTCCTCCCCTGCATACTTCGACCCCACTTACTTCCCCTTCTCTCCAGGTGTCCCGAGGAACTGAGCTGGAAAAGTGGATTACAAAGGAGTCTGGGCCACTGGAAGATAATAAGTTCAAGTTCCTAGAGAGGAGAGAGAGGGTTACTTTCTCAAGACTTGGAGAGGAACGGGTTTAGTTAGCCTTTCACTTTTTTGTACACAAAGACATGTTTTGGTGAAATTCTCAGCCTCTGACGCTTCTTCCCTGTGAGTACAAATAGCCAAGCGCCTAGAGGTGCATAAGGCTATCTCAGTCGGAAAAGCTCATCTTCATAAACGGGCTGCACACCCTTCCCAGGCGTCTTTGTAAGCGAGATTGAACCTCCAAGCCCCTTGTGCCCCTGCTTATCTTCACCCCTTTATCTCCTCCTCGCCTGCTGCAGTTCCCCTGGCCACCAACCCTTCCCGACGGGAAGACGCCCTGGGAGTAGCGAAAGCAGGTCCTGCCAGGAGCCGCTGCCCTTGCTGGACCCCTCTGCCACAGCCAATGGGCTGGGCTCGGGTTCGAGAGGTGAAAGTTCAGGCCCGGGGCTCGCCGCTCTCTCCCCTTCTCCCGTCGCCTCCCTCCCAGCCCCCGCTTCTGGCCACACTGCAGACACAGCCGGCTACCAGGGGCTGCCACGGTGGCACGTAGTTTGTTGATGGGTGGTCATAAAATATATTTATTTGCAATTCCTTGAACTCGCCCACCACCCCCGCCCAAGCATAGCCCGGAACACTGCAGGCTTTGTTCGCCTCGGCTGCTGCTGGAGCCGGCCGGGGTTTAGCGCTCTGTGCTAACAGACTCCAAAAAAAGTTCAAGTATAATAATAGGAAAACCGGGTTTCCGCAGCCGAGGAAAACGCTGAAAGGGCAAACAGCGAACGAATAGTTTTCTTTTGCACAAGTCACTGGTCAGCTCACTGGATCACGCCAGCCTTTAAACGAAAACACTGCTTATCCGAGAGAGACAGAAAGCCAAATTCTGTCCCTGAAGTCGCCGCGCAGCTCATAGCCACAGCTCAGGTCTGCTTTGGAGCACGTGGGTCTGCAAAAGTCATTTAAAGAGGTTCCAGGGAAAAGTTAAACTGGGTTACTGGGTGAATGAGGAGTTTCACCAAGTGGACCTCGAGGCTCGCTCACGAAAATTTATTTGATTTCTAGTTTATTTTACGATGAAACCGCAAATCAACAAAATCCGAAACACTGCTCTTTTGCGGTCCCGAGGAAAGATAAATTCGTTTGAAATGGTATCTGCCAGCGTATCTTGTGCGAAATAAACCACACCAAATGAGACCAACTAAAGCTATTTTGAAGAAAAGCGACGTACGCGGATGACACACTAGAAATGTTTGTTTAATGTTAATAATGATCTGAGTGAGCTGCTTGGATTTTTAGTTATTTGTTATAAAAATGTAGTTATTCACATATTTAAGTCTGTTTTCTCCAGAACTTTGGGTCTAACAACAACTACATTTTTCTTTTAGAGTTATCTTCGGTCTATTTGTGACAACGCCTAAATTTTAGCTCACTTGTTAGATGTCTGGAAGATCACAATTTTTAGAAATATTTTTTTCCTGCTAAAGATACTACCTTCGAAGTTATATTACTTCAAATAGCCTGTAAGAGGGGGAAAAAAATCTTTAAATGTAAGGCAAAATATTTTTTTCTTCCACACAGAAAGAGGCACGGCACGTACCAGGTTCCTATTTTTCACTTCCACTGCAGTTTTCTGAAGATGAGCAATAAACAGACTCCTTTCACAAGGTCTGTCCCCACTCTCCTCCCAGGTACATTTAGGAAAAATAGAAAATTCTAGTTTCACCGAAGTCAAAACAAGGATAATATGTGTTACAATGTCAAATTGGATGTAGATGTTGTGAAATTGGTGGAGTTACACCACCATCTGTCGTTAAACTTCGGGACTACAAAATTTGGGACCTATAATAAATCTTAATGAGCTTTCCCAACTTTTTTTCTCCTTTTTTAAATCAGACTATACTTTCCACTGTGTCGTTATAACTTGCGATCTGAATTTACATGGATCTGGAGGAAACAAATGTTCATAAGCCCCTCTGCTTCTACCAGGATTCTCTACTCTCCAGAAAATAAATATCCACACATCTGCCAGCCTGCAGATAAAGCCCTTTCATATCAGTTGTGGGTCTGCAGATTTCCATGGCCCCCAGCCCCTACCCTGGCATCTAGTAAGCTGCTGATATGAACCATGGAGACTCAACTTCAGGGACCAACAGGGTCCTGCAGTGAGAAATGATGCCCAGTTCTCTCTTGAATAAATACAACCTAATTTTTTATTAGTGTAGTAACTACAACATATCTCTACTAAGAAGTTGGATGCAAGTGTCAAAAAATGACTGGAAGATTGTTGATATTATGTTCTAGTTTTGATTGATCTTGTTGGAAAGACAAAGATGGGTTGCTCTAGGATAGAATCTTGTAGACAAAATAGATTCTATACAAAGGAAGACTTTATCCAAATGAATACAGAAAAGGGACAATTACTGAATAAAGAATTCCAATACTGAATCAAAAGCCTTCATCATGCATTGAACACTACATCTTTTTTACACAACACTCCAATGGTGTAGTATTTATATTGCATCTATATTTTAAGTATTTCAAAATATCTCACTGTATAATATTGCACCTCTTTCTGTGTTAAGGTACTGGTTATCAAATTTTTATTTTCCAAAAATAAAAATGAATTAAACCAAAGTGCAATGGCTTGCTTATATTGATACTAGAATAATAAGTTTAAATATACAAAATTGTCTATATTTGACCTACACAAACGACAATTTTATAGGGTTTAAGTTAATAGAACCCAGACCCTTCTGAGACATAGTCTAAGAGTAAGCCTACTTAAATTGGCCAATCCCTGATATTTACTTCCTGCTACATTGATTCAAATATGTAGAACTGCCTGACATAAGAGTTCTTTGCCTGTTGATGTTTCCAACATTAAATTAGTCTTAGAGTAGGTATGTCTCACAATTACTGTGAAATTTTAGAACTAAAGGAAACTTCAAGATAGTCTAGTCCAGTCCAAACATTTTAAAAATTATAAAGCAAAAGCCAGACATGAAAACAAAGTCCTATACCCAGTTGGTAAAACTTCAATTATTCTTGAACTACTTAATATTTCTAAACATATAATTACCCTTCTTTCTCTTATTCCAGAAAAAGGCATTCTAGCCACACATGCCTAGGTCTTTACATTTTCCTCACATCCATCAAAATTGCTGTGGTTCAGTGACAGCAAAGCCTATCATATTTTATTACAATATCGAAGATGGTTAACTGTCCTGTCTACCATAGCACATAGGAGAAAAAAAGTCTGATGACTTGTTTCCTCAAAAGTCAATTAGCTACAAGATTTTTTTCAATCGTTTAAAGAGTATATCACTGTTGATTGCCTGTGCTCATCATAGAAAAACTGATGGCAAGAGGTGCTAAAACAAGCCATATTTTATAATGTTTTTCAGGGTTAATTATCTTTAGGGACTCGTAGGAGGAGAAACCCATATCAACAGCAACTTGCCTTCACTACACTTTAAAGAAATGTAGGCATTATAATTAATATGAGGCCACCAGACAAAATACAGCCTTGGCTTTTTTAAGCCATGAGTGAAAAAGAACTATATCAAGGTTCTATGTCAGTATAGATTTTTATTTTGAATACTATATGACTTCTATAACCAGTATAGTATGCCCCCAAAATATACTGAAGTGGTTAATTGTAAGGAGAAAAAACTACATAAAGATGTCAGTTATTTGCCGACTTCTCCTTCCCCTTATGCTCCTCATCATTCTTATTCTCCTTTGTATTTTCTTCTCCCCTTTTTCTCCTCCTCCTTTTTCCCTTCTCTGCCATGACTTTTTTTCTGGGGGTACCAGGGATTGAATTCAGGGGCACTGGACCACTGAGCCACGCTCCCATCCCTATTTTGTATTTTATTTAGAGAGGAGGTCTCACTGAGTTGCTTAGCCCTTGCTAAATTGCTGAGCCTGGCTTTGAACTTGTGATCCTCCTGTCTCCCGCCTCCTGAGCCGTCTGCGATGATTTTTGTCATTACTTTCACAATGACAATTTCCAAAACTTCCCACAGATATTTCTTACACAAACACCAAATCTGTCTATTCAATTGTTTATTAATAGCACCATCAGAATTGTGAAGAGGTATCAGCTTGCCCACTTTTCTTCTTAGTCAGCTATATTTTAACCTCACCTTATTAATTGTTGATGATAACTTAATCCACTGAATCCTTAAAGCCAAAAAGAGCTAAGTCATTCCCTCCATCGTCTCATTTCCAAACAGATTAGGCTTTATGTATTCTTACCTTTTGAGTCTTCCATTGACTTCTTCCATCTATTCCCAGAGTTGCTGCCTGGCTTTCATCTTTCACAATTTCTTACTCAATCATTCTTGACAACTTTCCAGTCAACTTTTCTATATTCACATTTCTCTGGCCAATGCATCCCCCTTACTACTATCTAAACACATGGCATCTAGAATCTGGCAAAGGTCCCCTACAGCCAGTGAAATAAATCCTTAAGTTTTAGCCTGCCACAACAAATATGCATAGCAAGTAGATATTTAAGAAACTGTTTTGAAATCAATGAATGAAAATCATACCCCAAAATATATTTTATATGTTAACTATATACTGTCACTACATTAGATGTATTTCCAGCTATGTGTCACTTTCAGAAAATTTTAAAGTCTGCTTTGCTACCTAAATATCTGGATAAAACATTAGCAACAGAAGATTTTCATTATTTTTCATATTAAAAAATTTATCAGATAAATATAAAGGTATATTAAATCTGGCATTCAAATCTCCAACTATATCATTTAATGGCTCAACAAATATTTATATACTAAGCACTGTGGTGGCCATTCTGAGAAATAATCAGAATTAAAGATGTATAAGATTAGATCCCTGACTAGACTTACATTCTAGTAAGAGAAGTAAGATATATAAGTGGATTATCTCGGTCAAACATGAATTTCAGGAAAACATAACACAGAGGTAGGTCTAGTACACTATGAAATAAGAGAAAATATTTTGGAAGGCTTCAGTTAGAAAGTAACACAGCCCTATTTTATTTTGTTTTAGCTCATCACTTAAAAATAAAGGTAAGAATACCCCTTTTGATAAAAATATATAATTCACCAAATAGCAGCCTTAGAAAACTTATCATCTTTTGACAAAAATCACAAATTGATGGTATAAAAAATATGGCTATATCAAAGATAATGATGGGTTTAACAACTGTGAAGAAGCATTAAATAAGTTCCTTGAATTGTTTCATGTTATTCTTACTCATGGAATACATTTTTTATCAAAAGATTATTCCTAATTTGTCATAATTTCACCACAGGAAATTAGTTTTAAGACAGGATATGAAAATAAAGTAAAAGCAAAAGAACTGAGAAGAAAAAGGACAAGAATTTATAACTGTTCTGAATTTAAGAAGGGATTTGCATGTTTTTTTCTCCCAGTATCTTCTCTCTCAAGCTAGGAAAGGCAAGATGGTCTCCTGGAGACAGTCATCGGAAATTATCTTCCCCTCTGTCTTCTCCCACCAACCACCTTGCTGTGTCCTATCAAGGTACATACTGGTTTTGTTCCTCTCTTCTTTTCCCCCAGTTCCTCAGTAAATCAGTGTCTCTCCCTCTCTCCCTCTCACTCCCCACCCCCTCAGTTGTATATTCTCTCCCCTCTAAATTCCTTCCTACTTCTTGTGCAACTCAAGAGAACACTTCTCACTAATTCTATTTCTTCTTTTTCTTCTCTTTCAGATAGATACAAATACACAATTATAATTGCTCTATTAAAGAGCAGAGTTAGTAATATAAGGAATAAAGTAAGAAAGAAATTAGAATGAAAATAAAGTACTAGTACTCTTAGTTTTGTTTTGTTTGTTTTGTTTTGTTTTGGTACTGGAGATGAAACCTAAGGGCATTTTACCACTGATCTACAGTCCCATCTTTTTTCTATATTTATTTTTTGTTTTGAGACAGGGTGCTTCTATGTTGCTGAGGTTGGCCTTGAACTTATGACCCTTGACTTAGCCTCCTGAGATTATATCAGGAGATGTATACTATTACACCAAGCTATTAACTTTTAAAACATTAAAAGTTCCTCAATAAAGGAGGAGTGAAACACATACTCTCATATCTTGTCAGTGAATTGATAAAACCCAATTGGAAAACAATTTGGCAATTTGGGCTAAATTGCTGCATTTCAGTCCAAAATAAATGATCTGATATACCAATAGAAAAGTTTTATGTAAAACATTTTCTTGTTAGAATTATATTTAATAGCACACATTATTTGGAAACAATATAAAATGTCAACAACATACAATATAGTCTAGCCAATAAAATAATCTTTATGGGAAGGATTAATGAAATAAACTGTTCTTGTTATATTATTTGATGGGCCAATAGCAATAAATAGAAATTTATCAAAAGATGACCCATAAGAAATATACCATTGTGATACTACCCTTCAAGAGGGATCATAATAATCCTTACCTCCTGGAATTAACAGCTTTGTGTTGTCCCTTTCCTTAATGTTCAGCCTTAATTTGAGTGACTAACAGCATATGACACAGGTGATCATATGCCACTTGAACTTAGATATAAAAGATGGTGATATTCATCTAGAGGTCTGGATCTATCTCTTACATCACTGTCTCAGGCAAGCTGCCATGTGTGATCAGGCTTATGAAGATGCCTAAAGGGTGGGTAAGTATAAAATTGAGCCAACAGACAGGGAAGAACTGAGACCTCCCTATGACTATGAGTGAACTTGGGAGCAGATTCTTCTTTCCCAGTTGTGTCTATTAGCGGTAATTGAAATTTTGGCTATCAATTTGATTACAACCTCATGTGAGAATCTGAACAAGAATCATTCAGGTAAGCTAATCCTAGATACCTAAACCTCGTAAATAATGAACTAATAAATGTTTATTGATTTCAAGTTGATAATTTGGAAGTAATTTATTACAAAGCAACAGATAACTACTGCAGTCATCATAAGAAAAGTTATGTTCAAGGAGTATGACTTTGAAACTTTTTCCTACTTTTTGTATTTCCACAATTTTTCTCCAGTGAAGATTTATTACTTAATATATGAAAATAATAATGTGGCATATAATTTTTTCAAAGTAAAAGTTCAAAAAGACAGTGACCTATGTGTCTTTTAAAATTACCCCTGATAAATATCCCCTAATAAAAATGGATTTACTCCAAGCATAGTACATAAATTAAATATAAAATTGCATTTCAACTTTTACTTTTGATTTTGTTTACTGAAAAGAGTGTATTATACATGCTTTAATACATGAAGCATTTCTACATATGATAAGCACATTCATGAACCAGCAGGGCATCTGAACATTATTTACAACATTGTTTCTAAGAAAATGTGTTCCAAATTTTAGACAACCCACTTGAAATATAATCCTTTTTAACTTGGCAACTTTCTATATATGCCTATCAAAAAATTATGTAGGAGAAACACCTTTTAGGCTTTGATTACTTTGAACAGGATCACTGTTAAAGTATTTCCAGTCTTATTACAGGTAAATAAATTTTTAAAAATCTGTGAACTGAGAAAGTAAGACAAGATTCTCACTTCATATTTAATCATAAGAAACAACCACTGTCTCTTGAGGTTTTCCTAATTAGGTTATAGCATAGCTACATTACTCAAATAGAGAAGGTCAAGGCAAGTTCTAAATGACTTTAGCAAAATTGTCAAATCAATAAAAATGTTCTTATCAAACTAAAACAAATATGGTAAGAAAAATAAGTTGTCTAATCTATTAGTAATTATGCTTTCTATCTTCATATTATTAAAAAGATAATAATCTTAAGCCCTGTTTATTAAAATGTTTATCAAGAAAAGTCATAGAAAGTCATTTTGGATGTTGATAATATTGATTATTTAATCCATTTTGATAATATCTAGATCATCTTGTAGATTAAACAAGTGGATAAAATAATATAGGCACATAAAATAATTTGCATAACAGTAATATGCAATATAAATCTACTGAATATTTGATATTTTGATAATGTTCTTAGGGTAACTGTGAACAGCAAGTGTCTTGCTGGGTTTACTTCAGAAGACTTAGAAAGAATATTATCAGAGGGTTCATGATCATAAGTAAATATGGTTCCTCTGGTCAGAATATATAATGTGTGTTAGACACATAAATTTCTGCTAAAGTGAGATTTCATTTCCTTATCCAAAGATTCTCACATTTTCTGACTTATTCTTGAAGTTAAAAAAATCTTTTCATTACTTCTATGATCCTTTGTCCATCATGTTGTTGATTCATCTTCTATAACAATTCTCTTTTCCACCTCCTCACTAAATTCTGTGAATCGGGATCAAAGACAAAGATGTCTGAACTGGTGAAAGAAATGTATGATATTTTAACCAATTGAAGAAAACTCATTGATACTTTCATGGGTTTTTTTTTTCAAATAAGTAGGTCATTAAGGATCATAAATCATAAAGTATCTTTGCAAGAAAAAAATGGATATCTATTAAGCAAAAATCCATGTTCATTATTTCATCAACCTATATGCAATCATGTTCAGGTAATTTATTTTTAGATAAGAGATGTGCAAACTCTGTGTTTGGACATAATAACATAAGGGAAAGGACATTCAAAAATAAACCATTGAAGGCAATTTGCCCTTTGAAATATAGTTAGTAAGATGAGCTCTACCTCGCAGATTTTATCAGGAAAATGTGGTGAGCAAATGTAAGACTTTCAAAGGAAAGGAAGTTCATACAGCTGTTTGACTGTGAGAATTAGATAAACTGTGGTCATAAAATAGAGACCCTTTTACTTCCTGAATTCAATTCGGTTAAGTTCATTTGGGCAAATATTTATTGAGTCCACGTTATTTGTCTGTCAATATTTAATACCTTAGAATCATAATCTTTGGGTTAGATAGGGCCTTAGAGGTCACGTAATCCAAGATTCTTCCCAAAGAAAGATTTGAAGTATGGATTTTTATTATGAAGTGATATTTCTTGGAGTCTTTTCATTAAGACCAGTCAGGAACCAGAGTCCATTTATGGCTGAATACCCAAGCTCCACAAATTCTTGCATTTCAAAGCAAATATCCTCCCAGTTTTCCTTGACTGCATGCTGAACAGATTACCTCTAGAAATCCATTAGCCTAACTGGATACCCTTACTTCTTGGGAGATTATTTTTCTTGCTTCTACCTCCCCAGGCAAACCTGGACTCTGCCTTGTCTACATTTTGTTACTTCTTCCTAAAGATTTACCATAGAGCCGTCTCTCAATCTTTCCAGAACAAAGTTGATGCTCTCTACTGTGGAGAGCTGACAGCTGGAAGAGAATATACCTAATGAGTACACTTTTCCGAACAGGCGTGTTGGTCCTGTGCACTACTGCAGCAGAACCTCTGGAAAGACTTCCTTAGAACACCCTGGCATGCAGAGATGTGGATGCTTATGTTTCCATTGCAGTGGATGTTTAAGTTCCCTTACTGTGCTTGTCCTTTAAGCAATGCCTCCTCCTTGGGAACTCACAAGCAAGAGGAGAGAATCTTGAAATAAACATATAGGATCATGAGGTACATTTATGTTGTGGTCTATACACTTTGGTCATTAAACATAAGAGTAGGTCTAAAAGGCTTGTAGAAAATGAATCTGTGTTGAGATTTGGTGGAATAGACTCAGTTAAAAGTATTTTTAGTACAACATATCTTTATCATTTGTAGCCATTAATAAAGTAGGAGTCACCATTACTTTGCCAACAATAGACGGATTTCTAAAATATAATGAGAAAATTAGAAAAGAAGAAAGAAGGTTAAAATATTAACTATTCAATATCATCTTTTAGAAACAAAAGCAAATTCACCACAAAAAATGGTTCCTTTTATAGAGATTTGTGATTACTCTATAATTAGTGTAAAAAGATTTACTGAGAGAAATATTAATACAAATCAATATTTGTATATATCAATAAGTGATTGGCTAGAAAAATTGTGGTACATCACAGCATGGAGTACAACTCAGTTATAAAGAAGAGGAATGGGCTACGCTATACACAATAACTGGGATGGACCAAGGACATTCTGTTGAGCGGCAAAAGCCAATCTCAAAGGTTATAGAGTATATGATCCTATTTACATGGCATTCCCAAAATAGTCAAATTATGGGGATGGGAAGAATTTCACGTCTTCCATGAACTAAGGTTCATAGATTAGGTAAGTGAGTCTAACTATAAAGAGATAAAGAATTATAAAAAAAATTTATAAGGAAATTTTGTACCATGAAGAGGCAAATAGTCTTGATATTTTTCCTCCAAAATGTTGTTATTGTTTCATCTTTTCTGAATATAAACATTAATACATGATAACTGGAAAAGCAATAGTCTTATGTTTAGTGACCAAAGTGTATATACCACAACATAAATGTTCCTGATGATCCTATACATATATTTCAAGATTATTTCCTCTTGTTTGTGAGTGCCCAAGGAGCAGGCATTGCTCATAGGACAAGCACAATAAGGAAACTTAAACATCTACTGCAAAAGAAGTATAAAAAGGAAGGAAATATAAAATAACCATAATCGCACCATTAAGATATTACAATTTCTAACATCTTATTCTATATTCTTTCCAGTAGTTTTTTTTTAATTGTTGTTGTTGTTGTTGTTGTTTTGTAGTACTGAGGATTGAACCCAGGAGCTGTTACCACTTAGTTACATCCTCAACCATCATTCCTCCATTTAAAAAAATTTGAGATAGGTTCTCATTAAATTGCCCATGTGGGATTTGAAATTGTGATCCTTCTGCCTCAGTTTCTATTAATCTACCCAAGTAGCTGCATAGATTTTTGCTTATACAACACATATACACACACATATACATATGCATGCAAATTTACACTGACATTAATTTATGTTTTTCATTTAAATGTACCATGGATATTTTTGTGTATAAATCTAGAGCTATGCTGCAATTTTAAGATTACAAAGTAGCTTCTGTTCTTTAAGATTACAAAGACAACTTTGCATGATTGAACCATGGTTTAATCAATGATAATATATCAGTTTCTGATAAAGATGTATTAAAATTTTCTGTAATAATTATAAATTTGTCAACTTGATCTTATAACTTCTCCATTATTGCTAAATATCCTTTAAAAGTCTGCTATTAATTGAAATTATTCATGATTTTTTTTATCTTCTTGAAGTGTTACTTATTTTATAACTACAAAATATCTCACTTCATTCTCATTAACATTTTAAATTTTCTACTGAATACAGTTTTTAACAGTTACTACAAATATTTGGAAATGCTATGTTTTCAGTACAATTCTATGAACATTTTAATTTTTCTTAGATCTTTTTAAGCCCCAAAGCTCTTTAGTATAGGTCACTTTGTTTCCAGATATGTGGGATTTATAAAACCTTTGTTTCATTCTGGTAATTTCATCACATTTGGCCCCAGAACATAGTTTATATGACATTATTTGTAACATAATATTACTTCTCTTACCGCCTAGCATAGGGACAATTTTTCAAAAAGTTTCACAAAACAAAACAAATGTTGCTAATGGAGTTTTATATATGTCTACTAGTTTGATCTTGTCCCTTGCATTTTTCAGATCTTCCAAATCAATGCTTGCTTTGTGTTTTCTTGATTTAGTTGCTTTGAGAAGTTTGTAATAAAATCTCCTGCTATGATTATTGATTGTTTCTCCCCCTGATTCAGGTTGAGTATTTGTTTTATATATGCTCCTGGACTTATGATGTTTGGTAGGATGTCCCCTTAAACCCATTATACATTGAAAATGTCCTGAAAATTCCTTAAATACCCCTTACCTACCAAACATCTTAGCAGCATAGTTACTGTTGGGTATCAATTGTTTACTATTGTGATTGCAGGGCTGTTCACTGCTATACCCAGGTATTATGTCAGAGAAGCCTTCCACATACTGCTAACCAGTGAAAAGGCCAAAATTCAAAGCTTGAACTATGGTTTCTACTGACACTATATTGCCTTCATACCATCAGTAAGTCAAAAAACATAAGTTTCACAAGCACCTTCTGTATATTTTATCAGGCTATATGTTAGATACATATGTGTTATTAAAACATTCTTGCCCTTCTATTACTTTTATAAGAACTGCTTATTTTCTAGATTCTGTTTTCTATAAAAAATGATGTAGTTGGGGACTTGACAGTCTGATGACATCCTGCTATCAGTCAAAAGTCAAAAAGTGGACCTCGGCAGGACTATCTGGAAATTTCTTTGGGATCCTCAATAAGAAGCACACTGTCCCTCGTCTCTGAGAGGACCAACTCTCTCCCTTGAGCATGTCCCCTTTCCCTTCTCCCCTGCCTTCTAAACTCATGCGTGTTACTCTGAAAAAAACAATGATGCTATCCATCTCTTTATTGTTCTTTATATTTATCTCTTGTCTGTTTTGTAATCTTGAAAATTTTACCTTTATTCTAGATAAGTGGATTTCTTCCTTTCTTTGTTAATTTCCAATATGCTCTCGGTTATTATCTTTCAAATATCACTTTCTTGCCACACCCTTCAGTAATTTTCCTTCAGAATTTTTTATTGGATATATGCTGAAGATCCCCAATCTATCCTCCAAACTTTTAAATTGTTCTTTTATATTTTTATCCCTTTTTTTTATCTCTGTGCTGCATTTTGGTTTAGTTTCTCAGCACTATTGTCAGTTGATTAATTTTTGTTTTTACTATTATTTGGTTTTGGTCTAAACTCTATCTCAAATATTGGATATTTATATTTCAAATATTATATTTTCCAAATTTTGTACCTTTTTTTGTACCCATCTTTTGTTACAAAAACTTGTGCTTGACTCTGTTATACACTTTGTTGCTCTTTGAGTGTATATTTTGCTTGGATCTATATCAATGAACAGTCAACATAAATTTCAGTGACTTTATCAGATTTCTTCTCATGACATTAACTTCATCTGATGTGCATTCAGGTTCTAATTTTGGTTTTTGTTGTTGGTTTCCAGTGGTGGTATTATGTAAGGGAATTAAGACTAAATTAAGAATTAAGCCCAAATTCTGCCATCAACCCTTTATCAATATTAACCCTGTGTCCTGTGAAGGGCACTATATTGTAACCAGGATCAACATATTAATAGCACCTAATTTGAATACATGTAAAATTATAGCCAGACAGGTGGGAGAATCAGAGCCATATGTGCACTAATCATAACTAAAAATTAACATATTAGGGTTATTTAATTTCCCTATAAGTAAAATTTAAGCCAGATGTTTAGGGGTAGCAGGACCAGGGAAATAATAGAACAATCATAGAATAATCAGAAGAATCATATTTAGGATTCATCTATAAAGGGCTCATAAATTACTCTAGACTTCCACAGCCCACCTTCACTTCCACTGCATAGAGGCATACCATCCCTCCACCTTCCCAACACTGGAAGATAAGAGTACTTAGCAGGAGATTCTAGAGTCTAAGCTGATAAACACTGTTGGATTAAATATGTTCCTTAGTGATGGTCTAGGCCTGAAATCAACACACTCTGTCTTTAAATGTCCAGATAGTATTTTAACTCTCCAGGTCAATGTCTCTGTCACAACTATTCCAACTCTGCACAAAAAGAACTATACAAAAATATCTACATTAATGAGAGTGATTATTACATTCTAAAACATTTTACTTATATAAAATATAGTTTATAAATATCAGAATTTGAATTTCATATATTTTATATGTCACAAATATATTATTTTGATGTTTTTCAACTTACATCTAAAAATGTAAAAATATAAAATGCCTCTTCTGTATAGAAACAGGAGATGAGTCAAACATGCTACTGCCTGGTCTAGATCATCAACAGGAAGAAAGCAAGTTTCCTAGGTAGAACACTAATGGACTATAACCAGCATCTGCTTGGACATTAGGGATATTAAAGGTGAGGTTTATATTCACCTTTGCTCACACCACAGAGAACTGTGTGTATATGCATTTATGCTGTTTGTAATAGCAGATTATATAGTTGTATATGTGAGAATTTCTGTGTTCAATAATTTTATAATAAATTTAAATATTATGAAAATCATCCATGTAATTGCATCAAAGCCAGTGGAGTACATGTAGCATGGTTCAATATAGATGTTAGAACCCTATGGTTTTGACTGCATTTAACATCAAAGTTCTTCACATGATTTGGACTTTTGGGTGGCAGAATCGTTTTGAGGGAGAGGAGTTTTCGTGTATTAGTTTGTTGTTGTTTTCCCCTCAGTCTCCTTCATCTTTCCCTCTTTATTCTCACTCCTACCTATTGAGTGAATTTTGTGGGCTATATCTAGCATTCTGATCCAATTTCATCCTTAGGTCTACTATGAGTTTATTATTCCAGTGATATTTCCTCAGTCCCCATCAATGAGTTTGACTTTGGCCTCCATCAGTGCATAGCACATTTGCCATCTTTGTGCTACAGATGCCAAATCTCAGTAACTACTGCTTATAATGCCCAGGTTTTAGCCTATATGAGGCTTTGTATTTCTGTTTCTTAGAGATATTTATCATGTTACTGAGTCCATAGATTTTGATTTTATATTTTGTATTTTATATCTCATTGGTCTATTTGTGAGTCTACTTACTGTTTTTGATTCAAAATTTCACTTGTACATACCTATATATGCACACTTTGTCTATTTTCAAATTTATTAAAGTGCAACTTGATTAAAATAGAAAATCTTTGTAAATGGATAGGTGTAAATCATTTTTTGTTCCTGTTGATATCCTAACATTGTAAGATTGTATTCTTTATATATTTTATCCAAAGCTTACTGATCACTGGGTTGCTTCAAATTTTGGGATATTAGAGTTGACTAAACTTTTCATTTTTCAACCAGTTGTGCTCACATTCTTTATAAAAAACAAAATAAAAAGCAGCAACTTCAATGGCAACAAATCTCAAAACAAAAGCAGAAAATCCTTGCATCATTTAGGAATTTCTTTGCATTTAAGCAACATAATATTTGACCATCAGAGATTCAAATCATAAGGACATATAGTGTGATATAAGAAATCTGAAGATGCATAGTTTTGGGGTCAGTTTAACAACTTAAATACATTATAAACCAAATAGAGTTAATTTTGTATTCCACTGCTTATGGTATATTGATTATTCCTATATTTGTGAGCTTACTGTTTGTGGCAAGAGAAAGGAGGATGGGGGGAGTTCCAGCATGTTCTTTCCTTTGTCACTTTATAAGAAAGAAAACCTCACCAAAGCTGCCTAGGGGACTCCCCTCATGTTTCCTTGCCCTCAACTATGTATCAAGAGCCACTGGGAAAGGGGGCAAATTTCTAAAATTA
The DNA here is from genome assembly GCA_028644305.1 of Xerus rutilus. Lineage (NCBI taxonomy): Eukaryota > Metazoa > Chordata > Mammalia > Rodentia > Sciuridae > Xerus > Xerus rutilus. The sequence goes on from CM053407.1 coordinate 34,399,591, forward strand.
GTTTCCTTTGAAACAATTATGTTTAATCACTTGTGGCTGAATCTCCTGTAGAGCCAGACAAATTAAGATTCTGTTAACAAAAAGATTGGGGGAATGACTGGTAAATATGGAACTAATAATGTCTGCCATAATACTTTCTCTTGGTTTCTCTTTATTAACTTGTATCTCTCATTTGAGGCTTATTCTTAACTTTCATCATCTCAAACATTTTTAAAGAAATTTGATTCACACAATGGCACAAGTAGAGTTTTATCTGATAGTATTATTTTTGTGTGTGTTTGCTGTCAGAGAGATTGTAAATAAACAAAAGTCTACATTTAGAGCAGTATGAAATTCCCCATATGTTTTTCTCAGGTTATGGTATCTTGTCCATATTGAATGGATGCTCTAGATTCCTTCTCAATTTCACCATGTCCCAGGAAGAAATATTCTCAATACTCTGTTCAACTTCTCCATACTTCTTAGGCCAACCACTTTTGATAGAACTCAAAATGTTATATTTAATATATACCAGCTGTATGAGAGTAGCCTTGAATTTAAGATATGGTAGGCTAAAAAGAAAAGCTTTTATCACAACTTCCTATGTACATTTTCATCAACTCATATGGTGTGCATCTGGCTGGGTCTTTTGATAGCTATGTGTTTTAAAAAAAACCTCATATATTTAAAATTAATTTTAAAATCTTCTTTTTTTCTTTTCTCTAGTCGTTTTAAAAGATAAATATTAAACATAACCCAGAAAGAACCTATGAAATAATTGGGAAATAGTGATAAAGGTGTATTTTTAAAATCTAGATTTGGCACATTAAAAAATAAGTTCATTGGAAAAGAAGAAAGAAGCAATTATTAAACATTTAAGTTATTCCAAGCAATAAATTTGATGCTTTATACATTGCTTTTGATTTTCTCTTTCCAAAATATCTATGAGAGAGACCTTATTTTCCATTTGCAGATGAGAAGATCAAGGGTCAGAAATATTAAGTAATTTGTTCTAAGTCACACACAACCAGGCACATACACAAAATAAGCCCTACCATGGGGCAAATATCAATTGCGTAGAGTGTTGGAAAAATCTACTAGACTTTGAATCCAGTGAAAAATATAAAACAAACCTAAAACAAAATGCCATACAATTTGGGCAGAGACAGCACAGGAAGGAAGAATCATCAAAGGATTTAACCCCAGTGAATTTTATGAGACTCTGTCAGGCAAAAGAGAACTGTGATAAAAGAATAGACAATAAGAGTGAGAAAAGGGGTTGAGGGTAGTGAGCATATGTGTATAAAAACAGAATGCAGGAACTTGACTGTGTACATAATAACAAAAGAGTGGGGCTCTTTCCACACAGATGGTGATCAGTGGCCAGAGCTTGGCAGGCAAAGAAGTGTGGTGATACAAATAAAAACGAAGGTAAATCGATAGATGAGAAAAGACTTACCAGGGCTAGAGAAACAGTAGCGCAAATCCACCTTGACAGAGCCCTCTAGGCCATATGCACAGCCAAGATACAGAAGAACAAGTAACCTCTGAGGCAGAAGTTGTGTGTGTGTGTGTGTGTGTGTGTGTGTGTGTGTGTCTGTGTGTTGGCATGAGGATGAGAATGTCTGAATGCACAGGAGAAACAGAACATATTTTTCTGGAATCTTCATTTTCTTCTCTCATGGACAATGGAAATATTACTGCTATGATACAGAACTACAAACATAAATTTTAGAGTTTATTTTTAATTGATAATTAAAATATATATAGTTCATGTGTAACAATGTGTATGCACATACACACACGCATACATTCACACATTGTGGTATCTATTGTGGTATGGCTAAATGAAGTTATTTAACATATGTATTGCCCACATACTCAATTTCTCCAGTGACAACACTTTCAACAATTTTCAAGAATACAACACATAAAGTATTCCTATGATTAGACAATATACAGTCATCATGTTGTAAACCAGATCTCTTGAATTAGTTCCTTCTATTGAGATATATTATTAAGCACCAAAGATACATATGTCTTCCCTACATGTCTTGGGGATCTACTTGTTCTGCTTTACCGTTACAGCACCTTTGAGGAAAAGTTTGAGAATAGGCTTAGAAGAAACATAAAACAATGAACAATGAAAATACAGAGGAATTATGAATGAATTAACAACATAAAAACTTAACTAAGTTTAGTTTCCACTGAAATTTTACTTTTTCTTAAACTTCTAATAAATGTCAAGTTCATGTTCTTACAGGGTTTTTTGTTGTTGTTTGCTTGCTGATATCTCTGAATAATAGAATTTACAGAGGTCATTAAGGAGCCAAAGGAGACATAAAGAAATGTCATATATTCTTCTCATTTTATGAATTGAGACTCAAAGAATTGTAAGATATATATATGTTTATATGCATATAAACATATATATAATTCCATAAATTGTTTAATATTGATTTTAAAAGTCTCTCTTTAAATTATTGAAATTGAGACTCTGATTTATCATTCTGAGTCCATTAGAATACAAACAGATCTCTTTTGTTTTCTTTTTCACCTTATAGAGAAATAATAAAGTGATTATTATTAAGGAAATTATCATTAAGGAAATCCAATATCTACATATTCAAAGTAATTAGAATTTCATTCTCTAATAATGGAGAAGGTCTTAAGTTTTGGGGAAAACATTCATTTATTTATTAACCCATGCTTTTTTAAATTAAAAATAAATAAAACACAAATGTGTTGGGTAAATAAAAATAAATAAAACACAAATGTGTTCACTGTCATGTTCAAAGTTCATGTGCAACTAAGCAAAACTGGAGAATAAATCCTCTGCTTAGCATGAAAGGCCATTGTGTAGTCCAAGTGCTGTGCACTCTAGTCTAGTTTAGTCTTCCTCCTTTCCCCTATTCCTCCGGACTCTTTTCTTTTGTTCTTGATGCTGGGGCTGGAACTCAGAGCCTCATGCATACTAGGCAAATGCTTTACCACTGAGCTGCACCCTCAGCCCTCCTCATAGGCTTTTGTTCTTCAACATTACTGTCTCACAGTGCCCAGAATTTGTCATGCCCATGGTCTCTCCTTTGCTTACAATGCACTCTTCCCTTGATTGTCTTGGGCAGACTAACCATTCCTTAGTCTCAGCCTGCACACTTCTTCTTTGGGAAGACTTGATTGATTCTCTTCGACTCAGACTTAATGGTTCCTCCTGAACGCCAACTGCACTTTGTTTACACCCTATTCACAAAAAATAACTCAATGTATTTTTATGAATGGTTCTCTCCTCACTAGATCCTGTTTTTCTTGTTTCCCTAGAGGCCTTATAAAGAATGTTTCCAGAGAAATGAAAAGTTGTGCTCCATTTGTGTACAATGAATCAAAATGCATTCTGCTATAATGTGTAACTAATTAGAACAAATTTTAAAAAAGTAAAAAATAGAATATTTTATATGATGTTACACTTTTTGGAAAACCATTTTAAAAAGGTGCTTTAATAATGGATGAAGTAATCTAATCCTATATTTGGATACAGATAAAGGATATAACCTATTAAATAAAGCTTTATTGCAGACAAAACCACAATTCAGTGAAGACATACTGGAAGAAAGGGATTGAGATTAACAAAAAATTACCTGATATTGTTAATCATATACTACATTTTTCTCCAGAACATGTAAGAGAATGTTTAAAGAAAATCAAAGCAACAGACCTATCCTTCAAATCAAATTCCACTGAGAAATATAAATAAATTGAGATTAAAGAATGCAAAGTTCCTCACATGGATGTGGGTAAGAGCCTTATAGAAATGCACTGTCCAAGGCAGGGAATGTTAATATCTTGCCCTCACATGGGACTTTTCAGTTTTTAAACTGCTTTGACATCATGTTAGTTGAGCCTAGCAACAACCTTGTTAAATGGGCAGGATAAATATTTATATGGTTAAATAAGTCAAGATTTAGTTAACTCTTGCCCAAGTATTGTCCTCACTGCAATTATATGATGTAGCTGCTCATTAAAACCAGGGCTTAAGATTCTACTACATGTAGCATATTCTCTGATGTAGCGTTGCCCTTTTGAATACACCCAAACACGTTCCTCCCCTCCCCCACCCACCGCCTAAATCAGTGTCTTGATAATTCTGGAAAGCTCCCAGTGAAGTCCTTTCAAGCATAGCTACATATCCTCTGGGCTTTCAATGTTCTTTATACTTTGCTATACTGATAAGCAGTGTGCTTAGACAAAATTCTCTAAGAGAAGCTGCCTTGTCCACCTTAGGGCAATAGCATTTTTATTTTGGCTTGAAAGTAATATCTACACAGCTCAGATACCACTATATAGTATCTTTGAGGACTTTCTCTAGGGTTTTATAAATAACATGGAAATATTTGTTCATACCCACTAATTTTACAATGCAGAATGAGAATTTCATACATTCAAAAAATGCAACATTAATGAGACAACAAGAATCACAAAGAATTCTGAAGTATTAGGGCCAACTATATACTTAGAAAGCACAGTCTCCAAGGCTATCTTCATTTCTGATCACAATTCAATTGCAAGTTCAGGGTGCTCCCAAACCACGCTTAAAACTGATAATTCACAGAACTCACCGAAAACTATGATACTCATAGTTACAGTTTATCACAGGAATGAAACAGATTAAATTCAGCCAAGAGAAGAGGCATATGGGGTGGAAATTGTCTCTCAAATGGAAATTTTCTGGTCTCAAATCCCAGTGGTCGCCTCTGGGTAGTACTCACAGGCCTTGGCATAAGCCCCAGGCCATGCTCCACAAATGGCTGTTATACAAGTATCATTCATACCAACACTCCAGCTCTAACAGGGTTTATTTAAAGTGGCAATCTTTTCTTGTCCTCCAGGTACTCCAGACTGTTTTAAATTAACAATCTTTATGGCTTCGGGTAATATTATTGATTCCCATTTAACACGTCTAATCAATATTGGCAGGACAGCAGGTTTACATGCCTTCTATTTACAATACTAGGTATGGAAAGTATTCTCCAGTAAGGTACAATATTCATTCCCTATAATACATTCAGGTAAAGGGCGTACAGACACTTTACATAGATCCTGTTTAAACATTCCAATTTCTTTATAATTTTTCACCTTAAAATCTAAACAACTATTGAATTCTTAAATCCTCCCAATATATTTGTGGCACCATTAAGACTTTACTAACAGGTTGTGGAACCACAGTGCATCAGTTCTCCATACCTCATTAGGTGTAATCTCTTCTCCTTGACCATATTACCAATATGGTCTTGATTCTCCAGCCAGAGGTTAGAAATAAACTCAGGCCTTCTATTCTTATCTTGATAAGATTTCAGGATTCAGATTTTATCTTAATAAGATTTCTGGACCTATGACCCAGGCAATTAAAGGTCAGATTTTTCATTTTCATCTGTACTTTGTGACTTTTAAAAATTGCTCCAAAACAAGATTAATAAAGCAGATTCATTTGGATCTTTCAGTGTTGGGGGATCTACAGAGGCTCCCACCGGTCCAACACAATTCCCAAGAGAGTTTTATTCATTCTATTTCTTCATCATCATTCAAAGATTTCCACTCTGCTGGGATGAATCCTTTGACTCTTCCCTGTTTTATTTCCCAATTCTTTTGTGAATCAGCCTGAAGTCCTTCACTGTCACTTACTGCAGCACAAGTTTTCCCTTTGGAGATAGCTTTGAGTCTAGCAGCAGCAGCTGGGACTTGCCAGATTCCAAGCTGGCCCAGCCTCAGTCTACTTCAAGACCTTCTTTGCTTTCACTTTCATTTTGCCCATAGATAGGGGCTCTGGAAACCAGCACTGTAGCTTGGATCAGCTGAGATCCAGGCTTGTCCCGGCTTTAGGATATACTCCAACATTTTTTCTTACTTTTATTTTGGCTATTACTGACAACAATAACCACAGTATCGTTTATTTCACTTGTTTCTTGTTAATTTTCTTTTTCTTATGCATCTAGTAAACTAATTCCCTATGAGTTCTAAATTCCTCTAATAACTTTTCCCTCAGAATCGCTGCACAGCTGCAGTTCTGTACTATGACTTTGTGGCCATTGTGGATTCAATGATTTCCTCATCCTTTCCTCGTCATTCTTCATGGCTCAGTATGTCACAGTTTTTCTAGTGAATCCCACTCTGTAAAACCAACTATGGGAAGTTGGGGCCAATTTCATAGTTAGAGGTCACTGTCCCCATTATTGCCTTCAGTTTTAACAAGTTCATGGGGGCTTCCAGAATCACCCAAAATATTGATAATTTGCTAAGAGATCTCAAAAAACTCACTAGAAGTGCATATACTTATGTTCATGGCTTATTGCTGGGAAAAGATACAGATTAAAATCAGTAAAAGGAAGCAAAGCATAGGACAGAGTCCAGGAGAGTTCCAAACACAAAGTATCATTCTCTCCCCATGTGGTCTCCTGGCATTCAGTGTTCAAAGTTTGTCCTGGACCCCATGAAAAAGACATGACTGATGGTTGATCTGAGCCTGCAGTTTGATGGACATTAGGTTGAAGTAAGATCCCATATGGCCACATAGCTGGTCTTTCTGCATGGCCAGCTCCTACTCTGGGACTATTAGGTATGACTACTCCCATCCTAAGATCCAGTGTGACCTGTCCTTACCCTAGTGAAGGACATCCTTTCACAGAAGCCAAGAAAAGAGTCCACATCTTTCTTTAAGCAAAGCCAAATTCTTTATTACATAAGAATAAGTTGGAGAGTGGTATTAGTCTCCAATTTTTCCTTGATAAGAAACTAAGTGGAACATTTAGCCAGGGTCATAGAGTCGTCTTCTGTGCAACTCTCCTGGCATATGTCCTGTGTGTGATTTTTTTGCAGTTATTGCCTGCAAGTAGTATTGCCTGCTTCCATTGTCAAATACCTAATTACTAATCATTGAGAATTTTTAATTAAAAACATGGCTACATTTTCCTGTGTTCTAGGAGGATGAAAGGTCTTTCAGTACTTTCTGGTTAGGAAGAGTTACATCCTGCTTGGGAAAGAACTAACAATGGAACAACATTTTCTGAGAGACTTGATGTTTCCTGAAGAACACCATTAAGTTTCCCTCGGGAACAGCATCTCTAGTCAGATATTTTACTCATTGTGGATTACCTGAATATGTAGCACAGTGGTTCTCAAATCTTACTGAAATTGCTAGAAGAGAATCTGATTCAATGAGTCTGAGGTGCAAATGGAATTTACTTGACCAAGTTCCCCAGGGATGCTTATGCTGCTAGTCCACAGACTTCACTTTGAGAACCATCATTAAAGCACATGGTTTTAAAAATCTTCTGGTCATGCCTTTCTTTCTGTACTGAAAAGTCAGTTTCCAAAGGCAGGAACAGTTTTATTCATCAATATGTTTATATGGCCTGGGAGAGCACTTAGTAAACAGTCAATAAATATTTGCCAATGCAGTGAATGGGAATGTTATTTGTAGCTTTACATTACTTATACTGATTCTATTTGTATTGTGAAACTGCATATTAACATGACTTTTTAATATATGCCATATTGGTGTTTTAATATAAATATTAATGATAAAGTATTATCTTTTTATATTTTAATAATTTTAGCATATGTCACTAAAATCTTTGCAGCAACTTTTGTTTTTTACTACATCATGAGATGTGTGTGTGTGTGTGTGTGTGGTGGGTTTAGTACATTATTTTTCTTTTATTATATGTGAATTGATGGTATAAAATTGTTACATTAAATATTTGGCAGCTGTATACCTTGAAGGCAAAATTAATGAAAAAGAAACATTTATAGAAATAGGCTAATTTGAAAATGTGATGAAAAATGTCCTCACAAATTAAAGTTTGGAGAATGGTAGAAAGTACATAAATGTATTGGTAGTCTTTCTGAAGATCTTCCTTCATTCTGTCTTCTGCTCATTAATTGTTAAATTAATATTCATCTGGATTCTAGTTGACCTCTTTAATGCCAAATTCCCAAACTTAAGTGGAACTAAATGCAAACTACCTTAATTTTCTCTTTGTACATCACTCAAATTTTTCTAACTAGCATTACTAATTTTAAGAAATTAGCAAACCAAGTTACTTGAGGCCATGATTTAGACCAATCTCATCAGCTAAGTGAGGTCCAACCTCAGTTTTTTCTGTCTTACTGAAAATATGTAATTAAATTAAGAGAACCAATAAAAGCCAAGTTGTAGTAAAAGGTGTGGCACGATTTACATGTTTAAGGACGAGCAATGTGGCAACTAGGATTGTTTAACCTTGTGAAGGAAAAGCTTTAGTAGATAAAATTAATATTTTAAAAGATGGAATATAGGCTGGTTAGTCTCTTCTTTGCATCAGTTCAATTTATACTTCGTAATTAGTCACTGAATACTTGTGGCATAGCCATTTTAAAACCAATAAGAGATACATCTTTTACAACATAAAATTAAACTGTGTTAGTCTTAATTATTGAAAAATTAGTGTTACAGTCCACATCTAGATCTTTCTAAATGACAATAAAAATTAATTTTAATTTGAATTCAGTACTGTAAAATATTTAAAATTAAGATTTAAAAGGAATATATATTATGACCTGAAAAGAGCCATTTACTAAACTGAAGATGCATGACTTTTTAATAATTTTACCTGCTGTGAAAACACCATTCAATCACTTATAGATACAAGCAATATGAAATGTAAAATATCCTGTTTGTGTCCTGTTTGAGCAGATATGAAATGTGAAATATCCTGTTTGTGTCCTGTTATTTACAAAATAAGCCATTTTAATTTTACTTAATAAGTCTGTTATTACCAAAGATATTTTTCCATTCATGTTGGGCTTAAAATATTTAGACTTGATTTCACTAGGTAATTGCAACTTTGGAAAATGAAAACCATACCGAAATTGGAAAGGTGTTTTGCAATCTGGTCCTAGTCAAACTGTGAAGTAGGTGGAATTTTTCTTTAAGGCTACCCCACTTTCCTCTGGTGTCTAATACAGTACTCTCATTCTATTTCAATGTTTCCACTTATGGAACAAGCTTCCAAATCCTACAGGGTCCAGATCGCTAATAGGTGATGATTTGTTAATCCTGTGAAGTAAACTGCACTGATGTGTGTAGTTTCAATCAGTTGGATAGGTGTTATAGACCAGGGCTTCCTAACTCACTGAGAATTGCAGCCTTCAGATTTGAAGATTGTAGAGGTTTCTTTCTACATGAATCTCACCCCCTGCACCTCTTTCGTTCCTGTGATGGGAAGTCCATTGCTTTACAAGCTGGGTAGTTTTAGATGTAAAAAATGTTATGTTTTACTTTACGCCAAAACCAAGAGATAGAAAAATGTAAATGAAAGAACATTAACTTTGGAAAAGGTCCAGTGCCAAATTCCAGCTATGCCATTTGCTGTGTGTGAATCTAGGCATGTTTTTTAACTTTGTTGACCTCAATTCCCTAGTAAATAAAAAGAAATAAAAGAACAGTCTTTATCGACAGACAAATGGAGAAAGAAAATGTGGAATGGAATATTTGGCCATAAAATAGAAGGGAATTCTATTATTTAGAAAATATAGATGGGGGATATGATGTATTAAATTAGCCAGCCACAGAAGGACAAATACCACATAATTTCACTTTTTTTTTGGTACTGGAGATTGAACTCAGGGCACTTGACCACCAAGCCATATCTCCAGTCCTATTTTGTGTTTTATGTAGAGACAGGGTCTCACTGAGTTGCTTAGCTCCTCGCTGTTGCTGAGGCTAGCTTTGAACTCGTGATTCTCCTGTCTCAAACTTCCAAAGTGCTAGAATTACAGGCTTGTGCCACTGTGCACAGCTCATAATTTCACTTTTGTACTGCATCTAATGCAAGTAAACTCATAGCAGCAGAGAATATAATGGCAGTCACCAGAGGTTAGGGATGAAGAGAGTGGAGGAGAAAGGGTACAAAGTTTGTTAGATGGGAGGAACACATTTTTTTAAATATATATTTTTTCATAGCATAGTATCTATGGTTCAAAATCTCTAAGAGATAAATTTTCAAATGTTCTGATCACAAAATAATAAGCATTTGAAGTGATGAATATGTTAGTTGACTTGATTTAATCATTATGCATTGACATATGGATATATAAATATTATATATATGTATATATGTATGATATTATTTGGTACCCCATAAGTATAAACAATCATAATTTATCTAAAAAATCATGAAAATATTGAACATTTAAATATTTATAAAATTGCCCTTGGTGCTTGGCATGTAGTGAAGAACCAATACTTTTTTTCTCTTTTATCCTATTATTCCTAGTTTGGTCCTTCTTATGTAACACAAGAACTCATCGTTTTCCTTTTATTTCAGGAAACTTTCCATATATAAACCTCAGTGTCATTCTTCTCTCTTTACTATTTCCTTTTGCATACTGAATACCCCCATTTCTTTCAGCAATTCTTTGGATGATAATCTTAGAATCCCTTCCTATCCTGTTGCTTTTATACGATAAATTCTACTTTATATATGTCTTCATAGAATTTTGACGCTTATATTGGGGGCAGTTCTTTCAAGATGAGTAATAAATAATAATTTTGAGAGTTGAATTGTTTTTGTTTTCTCTTCCCTATCTTTCTGTTCCTTATCTTTCTTGATAAGGTGCTGTTTCATAGCTCTTTATCGTTATCTTAAGTTTTTTATTTATTAATCACCTAATTAAATTAATTCAACAATATGTGTTTGTTTACTATTTAACCCTATTATCTGAATGTAAGCCACATCATGGAAGAGATCTACTCTGCTTTATTTAGTATTTTATAACCAGCACTTAGTGTAGTTTCTGATGCAGAGAAGTTCAGTGAATGAATGATAGTGTATTTAAAACACCTTGAGCGATTATTTGAGACAGAAACAATGATGATCATGTATATATAATTTCCAACTCAACAATCTTGTATCATAATGTAATTTCCTAAAAGTTGGGATTTGTTTTCTTATGGTAAAAATGTGTACTTTGTATACAGATATAGATTGATATATATATATAGATACAGATGTATGCCTATATAATAAGAAAAAGATTAATACAAAGAAGAAAATCTATCTGTCCTTGAGTCCATTGATGAGCACTTTCTTTTTGTTGGGGTACAAAGGGCTATTCTCTGGTCAAAGACACCAGTCTCCACCCACAGATAGTTATTCCTTCCTCAGCCAGAGCAGTAGAATTTCTCTGCCCTTGAAAGAATAGTCTCTGCCTGCTAACTGGGTTTACAGGGAAAGATTAAATTCCTGTTCCCCTTACAAGCTACCGGTAAGCATAGTTGTGACCAGATGTCATTTGTAAAATGGATTTGCAATTTTCAAAACATTGTATAGGTCTTAATAATTTAATGAGAATTATTCAAAGTATTACAATAATATTATTGTTATTACTTTTTGCATTGCTGTGCATTGAACTCAGGATATTGCACATGCCTAGCAAGTGCTCTACCATTGAACTACACACTCAGCCCTGCTCAAGGTATTATTTAAGGAGATAACTTAGTGTCTAATAGCCTGTGAGTATTTAAACTGCTAAAATAATATTTCAGTATCTGTTTTTTAAAATGGATAGCAGGCTTAATATATCATGTTGACAGTAATTATGTCTAATTTGACTGTTCTCAGTTATATGTAGTATTACTTTTCTGATACACATTGCAATAAAATCTTCTATCAATTATTCTTTAGTCATACAGTAAAATAATTTTTATCATAAAAAACCCAAAAGAGTAGCTCTAAATTATAGTGAAAAAAAACATGTTTTTAAATCATCTGACAATAACATGATTTCCATTTCCATTTTGCAAATGAACAGGGTTTGGCGATACCTTATTCAGGTTAATGGAGAAAGTAAGTAATGAATTTAAATTTTAAAAAACTATCAAATTCTACATGCTTAAAGAAAAAAATTCTATTTAACTTGGTTCTTTGTTTAAAATGAATTCCAACTACTGTTTCTTGTTACTATTATAGATTAATATGGCAAAAAAGACAATGCAGTCAAAGAAACTACCTATGCTAACAACAAAAACTGTGCACAAAATTATTAAACTTACTCCTAAGCTGAACATGTAAAACACATTTTTTCAAAAACAGCATTGTAAAAGTGAACAATTTGGAGATCTCAAACTTTTTCATTTCAAAATTTATTATAAAGTTCAGTAAAAAAGACAATGTGAAGACAGACATAGAAACAGACATAGAGACCAATGGAATAAGTTGAGTCTGGGAGTAAACCCTTTATTTATAATCCATTGATTTTAACAAGAATACCAAGGATATTCAGTGGAAGAAAGAATAGTATTTTCTACAAATGATGTTAGGACAATTGATACCTACATGGAAATGAAGTTGAACTTTATCATGTAACTATAAGTCAAAACTCTAAAACTTTAGAAGAAACCAGGTGTAAATTATTTTGTACTTGAATTTGGCATGTTTCTGAGACATGACCCAAAAAGCAGCAAAGGAAAAAAACAAAGCAAAAGAATCTAGATATCATCAAAATTTTCAGACAACTTATGTACAAAAAAGAAAGTGAACAAGTAACCTACAGAATGGGGTAGATATTTGCAAATTATCTGACAAGGGACTAACATCCAGAATAGATAGTCAAAAACTCTTACAATGCATTAATAATAAACGACTCAAGTCAAAACTGGATAAAAGATATGAATAGACATTTCTCCAAAAACATGCATGAATCTATATATAAATACATAAAAATATATTCGACATCCTTAACTATCAAGAAAAGTCAAAATTAAAACCATAAGGAGGTTCTACTTCACACAACTAGAATGATTCTGGTAAAAAGAAAAAAAAAGGTAATAACAAGTGTTGGTGGGATGGCGAGAAATTGGAACTCTCATGCAATGCTGATGGAAATACAGAATAGTGTAGCCACTTTAAAAAACAGTCTGTAAGTTCCTCAAATGTTTAAACATATGCTTACCATCTGATCCAGTGACTCCATTCCTAGATGTACATTCCAGAAAAATAAAAACACATCTCCAAACATCATATGTGCAAAACTTGCACAGAAATGCACTTAGAATTAGTAGCACCATTCAATATCCAAAATATATAAATGACCAAAAATGTCCATCAACTGATGAACAGATAAATACAAGGTGGTATGTCCGTACAAGGGAATACTGCTTAGCAATACAAATAACTGAAGTGGTAGTACATGCTAAAATATGGATGAACCTTGAAAGCATGCCAAGTGAAAGAAACCAGTCACATAAAACACTTTATATATAATATTCAGAATAGGCAAACCTATAGAGTCAAGAAGTAGGTTGGTAGTTACCTAAAGTTAGGAGAGTGTGGGAGAATTTAATCTGTTATGGTTTGAAAATGAGGTAAACCCCAAAAGCTTGTGTGTAAGACAATGCAGGAATATTCAGAAGAGAAATGATTAGATTGTGAGAACTATAACCTAATCAGGAGATCAATTCATTTTACGGGTTAATAATTAGGATGGATTAATGGGTGGTAGCTGTAGGAAGACAGGGCATGGCTGGAGTAAGTAAGTAGATCACTGGAGCATGCTCTTGGGGATTATATTATCCTGATTCCTCAAACCCATACTCTCTCTGCTTTCTGGTTGCCATACTCTGAGCTGTCTTCCTCTGCCACTCCCTTCTGCCATGATGTTCTGCTGCACCTTGGACCCAGTGCAATGGAGTTAGCCAAGCACGGGCAGAAATCATGAGCCAAATAAAGCTTTCCATCTTCTAAGTTGTTCTCATTGGGTCTTTTCATCTCAGTGACAAAAAGCTGACTAAAATAATCTATTTATTTATGAGATATAAATATATATATGTGCATATATACATGCTTTGATATCTATATAAATATGTAGATATCCATTATATATACAAAAGAATGTATAAATATACATAGTTTTGAAATGAATCAAAGGTTCTCCTAAAATTGGGCTGCATAAAAACAGGTCCTCTAGTCCCAGTCCTAGTTTTCCACTACTTTCAGGCCTAACTCTAACATTTGTGAGGGATGGACGAAGAATACAAATCAAAAGTTACAGATCAAGATAATAAATTTTTAAATAAAATGTAGTCCATGAGCTGGGGTTGTGGCTCAGCGGTTGAGCGCTTGCCTCGCACATGTGAGGCACTGGGTTTGATCCTCAGCACCACATAAAATAAAGATATTGTGTTCATCTACAACTAAAAAAAATGTAAAAACAAACAAACTAAAAACGTGGTCCAGATTCCCATCAAGGGAAGCATACTTTATAACAACCAAAAGGTTCTGTCTGAATTTAGAATTTTCAGACTCCTCAGAGCTTAGCGTTGGGACGTTGTGATGAGGATAAAGCCAGCACCTAGTAAGTACATGAGCTTCACACCCTCTCTTCCTACTCCAGCTTCATTCTGAACTCTGAAGGGTTTGTAGGTCCTGTGTAGGCACCCAAGCTAAACTATTCAACCTTCATCATTCCCATACACTTATTTCATGTGGAAGCATAAATGCACACGGGCACAAGATTTTTCTGTAGAGATTCTTCAGGTACATCTCTTCCAGTAAGAGTCCTCTCAATCTGAAAACTTGTGAGCTAAAATGGCTAGTTATCTGGCCCTCCCAGCTGAGACATGCATACTCAACATACGGTGGCAAAACAGGCTAGCGGTAATAGAGGATCCTGCTCACATGGGGAAAATAGGAGGCACGTAGATCCTTAGTAATTCTGAAATTCAAACTACCGTATATTGCCAGTTCCTTGATTAGAGCCTAAACCTGTTTCCTGGGAATGACTTTGCAACATTTCTCTTTGTTCTTTGGGCTTTTGGATCTTCTGTCTGGGCAATATTCTCAGTTCTCAGGCTGCCTCCTACTGATAGAAATTAGAAGGTTCAAAGACTCCTTTTGATTTTCTATTTTCTCTCCTTGTCAGTCCAGGCTGAAATATTTTACTTAAGAAATAATGTAGAGTTCCTATATATAAAATAATATTCTGCAATAAGCTACAGCCACACCCACATTTTAAGTGAAAGTGTCTCAGCATTCCTTCTACCTGCCCTGGGTACTACATCAGAGGGTGTTACAATTTTCACTTGAACATGAAAAATGATTCAAGGCACTCACATGAAGTAGGCTATTCTATCACATTTACCCCAGTTATTATACATTCTGACACTCGTCTTTCCTATCTGAAGTTCTAATTCTATTATCATTTCCTCTGTTTAGAAAATCACTTTAGTCATTCTTTGAGGTAAGTTAGCTAGCAAAAATTCTTAGATGTTCTTTGTCTGAGAATGTCTTTATATCCTTTCTTTTTCTGAAGGATGCTTTTGCTAGATAAAGTAATCATGGCTGAAAGTTGTTCTTTCAGTACTTGAAAATGTTGTGTTGCTTTCATTTGACCTCCCTAGTTTCAGGTGAGCAATGCACTGTGTTAAATTTGCATTCCCCTGTAAGTACACATAATGCACATCTTCCCTCTGGAGGCTTTCAAGAGTTTTTCTTTGTGTTTAGGTGTCAGAACATTAATTATGTTGTATTTTTGCCTGGATTTCCTTGGGTTTATTCTATTTTGGGGTTAACCCAGATTCTTGAACCTTAAGATTTATGTCTTTCACCAGATTTGGAGATTTTTCAGACATTATTTCTTCATATGCCTTTAAATTCTACAATAACTATTCTCTACATTTTGGACACCAATGATAAACCAAGAGAATGTTTTCTTTTTGTTATTATTGTATCATAGACATCTGTGATACCTCATTATATTTTCTCAGTCTATTTCTCTATATTATTCTCTATATTGTTCATTTTATTGATCTCTTCTCAAGTTACTTGATTTTATACTATGTCATCTCCACTTTACTATTGAACACATACAGTGAATGTGTCTTTAGAAAAGTATGGTATAGTGTTTTTCAGGACTATTATTTCCATTTCCTTTTTCTATTGCTTTTATTGCAGTTGTGATTTTCTTTTATATCTTTAAGATTGTTTATGATTATTTGTTGAAGCTACTTTATAATTCTTATCAGATAATTCCAACAATATGTAATTCATCCTGATGTTGGTGTCTGTTGGTTATCTTTGTTTATTTATGTTGGGACTTTCCTGGTTCTTTGCATAGTAAGTAATTTTTCTTGCATTTTCAGATATTTTAGATATTCTATTATGAAATTCTGGATCCCATTTGATCATCTCTCCTTCTCCTCCTCTTCTTCCTCTTCCTCCTCCTTCTTAATCAGACAGTCTTCTTGTGACCTAGTTTCTTTGTACCTGGAATGACCACACACTATTTGACTACATCAATGTCTGCCTAGGTTTTCTAGATCAAAATTAATTACATTTATGGTCATGTGTATTTATGATTAAATATGGGTCTATTAGTAAATTACAAAATTATTACCTTATGGAATCTTAATGTTGTTGGTAACCAGTATTTTAATCTATAATCTGATGCCTAATATCTACTTTGCTGTATGATAATAAATTAGTATGTTCTCTGGTATAGTGCTAAAATATAGTATATATCCCAAAGACATCTACTATTACTTGTGCTCTTTTAAAATAATATCCTGTCATAGAACTCTTATAAAAATCTTTGGAGACCAATTAAATTGGTCAAATCAATTTGGCCAAAATGATATTTGAGTAAAAGAAGTAGTCTTTAGAGTAAAGAGTTTTAAAAATATTTAAGTGAATGCTTTTTAAATTCTAAAGCATCTTGTAGAAACCACAAGGCAAAACAGAAGGAAAACTGGCCTGTAAAAATCTCTGTTAGCACATGTGCATCTCATAAAATCAACAGTGAAAAAGAAAATGGAAAGGCCTGAATAACAGCCAAAGTTGGATAATTATTGAAGCTAAATGACATATATATGCATTTCATTATAATAGTTTCACTATTCCTGTGAACATTTCCATAACAATAATAGAAATACTCCAATATTATGCAATCTTGGTAAATAAAAACATGAGCCTTTTTGTGTGGTTGGGTTTTTATTTTCTAGAGCCACACATCTCAGTTGTTTGAAATAATTAGTTCAGGGGTAGCTGATTCAAGTTGTATAGAGCATTTTAGGAACTACAGGTGAGAAACTCAGGACAGCTTGGGGCAAATGGGAGAAGCCTGGCTTCTTCTAGATGGTATAGTTTCTGTTCAATGTTTGTGACTGTATCACTAAAATATAGAGGCTTAATGTTGCCACATCTTTTAAGAGAAGCTTTAAATTTGTATTTTTGCCTAAATCTCTTAATACTTAAACATTGACAAAATATATATAATGGTTATGATTTGATTATGAGGTATCCCCCCAAAGCTCCTGCTAATGCAGGAATATTTAGAAGTTTTAAAATAATTAGATTATGAGAGATGTCACCTAAGCAGTTCACCTTAGTTTGAATGGACCGACTGGGTGGTAACTGTAGATACGCAGGGCATGGCAGGAAGAGGTGGGTCACTGGGGGTGGGTCTTCCCTGTGGCCCCCTCCCCTCTCTCTTTACTTCCTGACTACTCCATGAGCTGAGCAGCTTTCCTCCACTGGGCCCTTGTTCCATGATGTGCTGCCCTACCTTAGGCCCAGAGCATTGGATTCAGCCATGTAAGGATTGAGAACTCTGAAACTTTGAGCCCCGAATAATTGTTGCCCTCCTCTAAGTTGTTTTTGTCAGGTGTTTTTTGTCTCAATGATGCAAAAGGTGACTAAAACAGAAACTGGTGCTGAGAAATGGGGTCTTTGCTGTGACTAATCCGAAGACTTTAGAGCTGGTTTGTAAGGTAGGAATTTTGAAAAGTTTAGAGATGCAGGCTGGAAGCTTTAGAATGTTGTAAGTGGAGCTGAATGGGCGATTCTGGTGGGAGTTCAGAAGACCAGGACTCCAATAGAATTGTGAACTGTGCTCTTGAGGTTTTAGAGGGAAATGAGGACTCTATTTGGAATTGGACTAGAGACCACTCATGTTATATTCTGGCAAAGAACTTGACTACATTTTGCCCCATGCCCCGAGACTTTATATGAGGCTGAATTTCAAAGTGATAGGCTAATTAATCTGGTAGAGGAAATTTCAAGGCAACACAGCATTAAGTCAGTGCCATGGATTTTGCTGGCAGCTTTTAGCAAGATTTACTGTGAAAACTCAGAGCAGAACACAGAGTTAAAGGATTTTAAAAACTTGCAGTTTGACCAGAAAAGTACATGTAAAGCTAGGGCCAAGGAAGTTGTGCTTCACTGAAGAAATTACAGCTCCCAAAGATATGCCAAACCACGTGTTACAAGAACAGATTATGTCTGGAATATATCTAGTAATGTATGAAATTAGAGAAGAAAGACATTTCTGTTTTACCATTTGTCTCAGTTAGGACTTCTGAGTAAGCATCTTAGACATGGTGGCTTATAAACAATAGAAACTTATTTTTTCAGTTCTGGAGGCTGGAAATCTAAAACCAGGATGAGGGCCCTTTTTCAGGATGGGGTTTATTGCCTTTTCAGTATTTCCTCACGTGGCAGAAAGAGGATGAGAAAACTCTGTGGGATTCCTTTTATAAGGGCACTAGCCCCACTCGAGAGGGCCCCACCCTCATGATCGCATTACCTCCCAAGTGCCCCACCTCTCAGTATCATCACTTTGAAAGATAGGATTGTGACCTTTGAATTTGGGGGAGACTTAAGTATGTAGTCCATAATACCATTGAAGATACATAAACGCACAGAAAACAGCAACACTGCCAATGTTGTACTGATAAGAATATAAAGGGTAAAAGTCCTTCACACACAGCACACATACACATGCACACTTGGACTGTGCAGGTCCATTTTTAGGAATCTTTTAAAGAAAAATTTACTTTTATGTACAATAGTAATATACATACTAAGACTGTCACTTTCAGTGTTGTTTATAGTTAACAAATTGAAGATGTCCTGTGTATTTGTTAAGTAGGAGAGGAATTCATTAAATATGGTGCATCTGAATTATGTAATACTGGACAACAATTGAAAAAGTGTGGAAGATGCATATCTACTTACAAGGAATGCGCAAAATATGTAGTTATTAAAATAATATTGAAATAATAGATATAGTATACTTGTTTTCATAAAATACTTCTATATGTATGTATGTTCTTACCAGGAGAACTGGGAAAAATATAACAGAATTTTAACATGTTGCCTCTTGAGAACTTGGAATGGATGGTTGAGACAGGTCTTTGATATTGCTTGAATCTTTTCCAATAATGATATGTATATATATTCATTAATTGTTATATAAATAAAAGGAATAATAAAAACAAAATGAAACCAGTAACATGATTATTATAGCAATAAAAGATATTAACTTGGAAAATAGATCATTTTCTATCAGCTAAAAATATTAATTAACTAAAAATTAATATTTAAAAATTAATTAATGGGACAGATATGCTATTAAATGCAAAGCTCTATTGTGATAAATAAACTATCAATATAGTTTTTATAATTGATGAAGTTAGAGCCTGATTTAAAACACAGGCACTTTTGTCAGATTGTCTGGGCTCAAATCTAAGACAGCTCTGTAACTTTGGATTTGTATATGTAGTAAATCTTTACTTACAGCATCTTACAAATAATAGTAAATAGTGGACATAGAATGTTTAGTATATTCTTGGCACTTTGAGTAAATTCTCTAAATATATTAGCTATTATTGTTATTCAATGGAGATTAAAGTTAGAAAATTTAATCAAGATTTTTTCACCCATCTTCTATTTTTTACAAGTTATTTTATTTTTAAGTACATTTTTAAAATTGTAACCAATCATATTCACGTACAAATGCCTTACTGTTATATTTCCATGCATGCCTGTATCCAGATATCTTTTAATGGTACATTTTTAATCAGAAATTCATGTTGTTTTTGTAATGGGTTAAGAAGGATACACAGATACTGGCTTTGTGGAATTTATATATTTTCCTCCAAATATATACAAACTCTGGTATTTTGGCATTAGATAATTTCACACACTGCAGGCAAACTATGGTAGTAAAATATAGTCTAACTATAAATATTACTAAAATGTTAAGACCATTGACTTTGCAACAGAAAAAAATTTAGCCAGTTACTCCCATGCATTTTTATAAGCATGCAAAATTATAATATTAGCATCTCTAATAATGCATATCTAGAGAGAAAGCACTGTTTGTCCATTGAAATCAACATTTATCAATTGTCTCTCTTACCACGTCAACCTTACATGGAAGGTAGGGGATCCCTAAACTGAAACACGGGCTACATCATCTGTTATTCTAATAAATATTAAGAGCTGTGTTCAAGAAAGTACTTTGCAATGCAAGATTTCCACCACTTCAGCAGGAAAGGTGTCTGCTGAAAGGCTATTCTTGCTGAAGATTATCAAAACCTATGAACTATTTTTTGATTCAGAAAAGATAAAACCACAAATAACAATAAATAATAAAGGAAAAGATGATAGTGGCTTCAGAGCAGATGTAGAATTCTTGTTGCATAATAATTTAAAAGACTTTCAATACCTGAAATTCACTAAAATATACATTGTTCTTATTTGTGCAGAATATCTATGCAAATACATATGTTTTCCATTTTTAGGTTATAGGCTTTGCCAAAGTCATCTTATTGGCGGTTTAAAAATCTGTTTACTGCCACTATTTCTGATTAAATAAAATAATTTTCTGTATTATTAAAATGAAGAAATGTGTGCATGTTAAGATTTTATTTCTTATCCTGCTCCTCATTTTAAAACTTTTTAAAATTGACAAAGCTAGGATCTTGTAATTAATTCAGGTTTGGAAGTGGGAAATCAGCAGTCCCTCCTCCTCACTCTATTTTGGTAAGGGGGAAATAATCTCTAATTCATTTGCTTTTTTTTTTTTTTTTGGAGGACATAAAAGAAATTTCAAATGCATACCACTGGGAAAAGCACAGATTCAAAATAGAATATTTGCTAACCCCTTATTTTCTTCTAATCAGTGCTCTCTGATTAAGAAAATTGCTACACAGAGACATATAATATATAGTTGTTATATGTTAAGGATATTCTAGCTAATTTATTTTTATTAATCTATATTGAATTTAGTTTCCAGAGTTTTTAGTTGCTTGAAATCCTGGCAAATTTGTAATCTTGAGGTATTTATGTCTTTCTAAATTTCTTATTCTATAAAAGCAATGATTTATTTGGAAATATGCTGTATAATGTCAATGAAAAATTAGTACTTCAATATTTTTTTATATTTGTTACAGCTATCCACTTAATAACATTATAGTTTTGTATAATTTGCAGTGTCTTACAGTTTATAATACAATATCTTAATTATACTCAACATTTTGTACCTGTTTGTTGAATGATAATGATTGTGACTTATAGTGTGCTGAAATTAGTTTTTGCTATTGTGTTAATTTTTCTTATAATTTTATAGTAGATAAATATTACTAAAATGTTATTTTCTTTGGTTGGGAAAACAGAATTGACCCTTTGTTCTGCTAGATCCTGTCTCTTTTCATACAAATAAATACTATTCACAGAATCTAAATTAAGGACCGACATTTTCAAGGAAATTCTGTATTACACAAAATGAATTATTTTTAAGGCAGAAAATGAGATTGAGTGGCAAAGTCAAGGACCTCTAACTTTTGAGTTCATTATTGCATCGCAGAACTATCTGGTAAAATGCCTTAACTGCCAAAATAGGGAATGAGTGCGTCATATAACTTACTTATAAATCCTGGGCCATGGAGAGCTTATAAATTAAAATGAACACCTAGAATGGCTGTTGGAAGCCAGAGTTATGCACGGAGCATCTGTATAATGTGCTCTGTGTGGTTGGCATTGCTAAACAGACAAGCTGTCACATTCTGTACTAGCTGAATATTCTAGGACTCTTCCTCTGTCAACCAAGGTAGAGGACATGGCAGCAGTCAAACCTTGAGGTGACAAAAACCTAAAGTCATGTTGTGAGCCCTGTATTTTAGAGGGAAATTTACAAGTGCAGGTAAGGAGAAACATCTCTTGCCATAGCACCTATATCATAATCCTAATGCATCCTTGGACTAAGAACATCACTATTAAAATGAAGGCACCTTCTATAATGACAAGGACTATACTCCAGTCAACCTAGATCTTAAAAAACAAAGGCAAACACTCTATAAAGGGCCATCATAAATATTACTAAGTAAAACAAAAAATTCTTATGCTGTAGTCATGTAATGGGAGAAAAGAATGACATATTGTGAAATTCAACAAAGAATGTTAACATGAACTTATTGACTATTTTTTCCCACAAAACCAAATTACGTATTTTATTTATTTAGAAAAAATATTTTTATTGCTTATTATAAAAAGAACAAGTCATTTGTTTTTAGTTTTGATAAATATTCTCTTCATAAGGAAAGAAAGATAATCCTTATTTTAGGAGACAATCTATGAATTATGGCTATTTGGTGCCACCTAGTGGGAAAGAACTTTTAAAATCAGTTTATGTTACCTCTGCTTTTAGAAAATTCATAATGAAATATAATTTATAGATGACTGAATTATCACCTAAAAGAGGTGAAAGACAAAGTTCATTTTATGCTCATAGACATTCACGAAGATTGACTCTTGTACTCAACACCAAAGTGACATTCGATGTGATTGACCAGAGTACTTTATGGCTAAAAGAGCTGATTTGAGATTGACAAGTTTTTATTCTATTCTATTTTTACATTTCTGTTAGTTAGTTGGCTTATAAAGTTAAAGCTATAAGCTAAGACTGATATAAAGTTAGAGGTGATATGAGATCTAATATTATTATTAGTTATGAAAGTATCAATACAGTAAATGACATAATAATGCCATTCTGTAGGCAGAGTGGAAATAACACACACATTATAGCATGAAGATTTTTTGAAGAGCCAGATACATTTTCTGACTTTGGGGATTATGGGCATTCCAAATTTAGTGGGCCATGTCATCCCAACTTCCTGACCAAGCACTTTTGTTGTTATTGTTGTTGTTGTTTTGTTGTTAAAGAAAATCTGTTCCTCTCAGCTTTCAGAAGGAACAGATGGACAAAAAAAGTGGCCGTCTCTGGGACACAGTTGATTAGTTCTGAGTGAGTACTGGGAAAACATTGAAAAAATCTGATTCTTCAAATCATTTGGGATGGGCCATTGAAATGCCAAATCAGATGCACCATGCTAAGTGTTTAACATGAAAGCTGTACTCTTTAACTCTTGGCTTTCAGTTCCTGTCTTCCTGTGCCTAAGCATTTTGCGTTTTACTTTTTTCTTGTTCTGTTGCCTTCAAGACTGTAAATTTTCTCCTGTGTTCTTGCCCTTCACCCATGCAGAAAGTACCTACCATTCTTGCTTCTTCATAGAAGAGTTCTGAGTGTAGAGTATGTGAGGCACATTGCTGCTCCTGGCCTGGCTTTCCAAAAGCCCAGGTCTGCCTGTGTTTTTAGGAGGGTGTAGGATCAGCATTGTATCATACAAACCCATGTCTTAGAGAAACACACAGGGAGAAAGACTTTCTCACATCTAGAAAAACATATATATTGAGAAGTAAAGAAGAGAGGGTTATAGGACTAGAGAGGCAGAGTTACATCCTGCCCTGGAAAGCATTTCTGGGGCTGGAGATAGGGTGGGATGGATAGATTGGAGGGGAAATGGCCATATGTTCTGTCCAGGCAGTGGAGACCATGCACAGCTATGGCAAGTTTTCTTCTTGCATAGGGCCCTCAAATGTGCAGGAGTATGTGGCCAGTCAAAATGATCTGTACTGATGACCAAAGCCAAATGGACTCTTTCCCCAATCCTTGAGACTTTGCAAGCCCCTGGAACTGTGATACCACCCTGGGGCAATTTCAGGAAGGGTGGAGGTCACCTTCAAGATTGAAGCAGAATGGGGCTTAGGAACTAGAAATGATGTTGTCACACAGAACAGTAGTTCTTGAATTCTTAGTGCTTGGACTGAGACTCCACTACATAATTCTAAAATAGAAAGTATTTCACTGCTGTTTCACACTGACTACTATTTACATTAAATTTACTAACATATTAAAATAGCTATTTTTCTCTACTTTAGGGAGTATCTCCAAAAATGGACTGCTCCAGCATATCCCAAGTGCTTATTAAAACAAATATAGATGCACTGCTTCCCCACACTTTGGCTTAAAGGAAACTTTTTAAGTGAAGTGCCCCAGATTCTTCTGATTTGCAACCAGCTTGGAAACAACACTCTGAGTGTAGCTATTAAAATCACTGCGTGTTAAAGTCAATCTTATTGTTTAAACCTTTTTTGGTTAACTATAGTTCATTTGGAGATCTTTTTATACAGGGCAAAAATTGGTTATTTTCATTAAATTTACTTAAAAATCCCTTTGTAGGAGGATACATCATAACCAATATTTTAAAATAACAGTTACATGGTTTTCAGTCCACATAATACTTACAGGCTTCTCTGACATAAAACGTTTTTGGACGAGAGAAATTCTGCTTGAAATATCTAAACAGAATAGGTGTACATTTCTTTTCCTTTAAGAGGTGAGGTCTTTGGGAGATGATTAAGTCAGGAAGGCTCAGACCTCATGAATGGGATTATGGAGGTTGAAGGGAGATGCCTTGTTCCTTCTGCCATGTGAGGACTCAGCAAGGAGACATAGTCCATGAGGGAGAGCGAGCCTTCAGCTGACATCAAAACTGCTGTTCCTCGATCTGGGTCATGTCAGCCTCCAGAACTGAGAGAAATAAATTTCCATTATTTACAAATCATCCAGTGTAACATGTTTTGTTACAGCTGCCTGAATGGACTAATACAGTGGTCAACAAAAGCCCGCTGAATGAAATTGAGTACAGGAATCTCCAGAAGATCTTACATCCGTGTAAGTAAATAGAAAGTACCAGTAGTTCTGGGACACTGCCCACAGCTTCCAGCACTCACTTGGCACCTTTGCTTGATTTTATATGGGAATTCAGTTCAAGTTTACATCATTTCATTGAGAATATAGGCACTACCTAGCCACACAATGATGAAATACCCGGTTTCTGTCCTCAAAGCAAGCATAAATAAAAATTTACAATATTTGACTTCATATACACCAGGCTGGAGTGATTCATAGGGTAAGCTGAATTCAGGGCACTGAGCCAATTTGAGATATTTTGGTAAGTTCCTTGGAGGAGATGGTGAACAGAACTGAGTTTTCAAATTGTTTTGGTAAAGAACAGGATAGGGAACCACACATGGCAAAGGGAGGGAACGTCACCATGTTACGTGACATAACGTGACATAGCATGGTGAATGTGAGGACTATACTCAGGCAAATGCAGGTGATGAATGATGAGGGCTCAAGGGACTGTCAAGAAAAGTAGAGCAGAGGACTCTGAAGAAAATTCAGAAGGTACAATTGGTGGGTGTGCGTAGTTGGTTGGATATGGTGGGAAAGGGAAACTGTCAAGTTGTCTCATTACTCTGGCTTCACTGATTGGATAGAAGATGTTCGTGTATTTACAGGAATTGCTTAAGGATGAGGGAGATTTAAAACAATGATAGTAAGGCAGATAGAATGAATGACATTTGAGGTGACTTTAGGATATTTATTTAGTTAAAAAAGCAAATTGATATGTAGATCTAAAATTCCAAGTAGATCTCAATGCTTCAGATACACATTTGGAGATATTAAGCATGTAGGTGGTAGTTAAAAACATAGGGAAGGGTGATTTTACTCAAAAAGGTTCAGAATGAGAAGAGCAGTAGGTGAACTAGGAACAGCTCACTTATTGGAGAAGACTATATAGTGAGAAGTCACACAGCTCCCAAGCCTTGCATTTGTGCTTTCTCTGTACTTAATGGTTGTCTGCTCTCTGTTCCTGAAGTCAGTGGCTTCCTGGAATTTGGCTTTATGGATTCCCAGGTACCCTCTTGCTGCTTCTATTCCTTATACAACTATTAGCTGATTCTGTGCTTTTTTGTTTGGCTCCATAGAATTTTTAAGTCTTTACTCATCAAATCATGGGCGTCAATTTGGTAACATCCTAGACTTGTATAGTCTGCTCCTTGACTTCATGGAGAAGCACAGGAAAAACTCCTGGTGAAGGGCCATTGGTTTATAAACTTTGTTTTATCATCCAGTAGGATTAATATTTCAAATGACCTCTACAAGATGAAAGGTAAACAAGGGCTGTGCAGATTTGCCCTTATCTTTGTAGTAGTCTCTTAGGCATTTCCTTAGGACTCTAAGGCATTAGATAGCCCCTGTTGTAGGTTAGTTGTATGCACTTTATGAAAACAGGGTTAAAGCCCTGATTCTGCAGCTCACTGGCTATTTGTCTTTGGACATATTGCTTAGTCTTTCTGAGCCTTATATTCATTTCCTCAGCTATAAAATATAATTACTTCATGGGCTTGTTAGCATCAGATGAGATAATGTGTCAATGTAAGGCACAAGGGCATGGGAGTCTCAATAAATGTTCATTTTCTAGCTTTCACCATATCTAGGCCCTGATGGACAATTTATGGAATCAAAATAAAATCACAGAGTCTTACAGTGGGAAGAGGTTGAGAGCTAGTTAGTCTAAGTTCCCTAGGGAGCTCCTTTCAAAATGTCCACATCAGATGGTTATTTAGTAGATGCCTAGAGACTGCTTAGAGAGACTCTGTGTGTGTGTGTGTGTGTGTGTGTGTGTATGTACACTTGGGCGGGGTAGATTCTGTTTCATTGATATACATCTCAAACAGAGTTAAAACTCAGACACATTATTCTAAAATGCACTTTTTAAAATACATATTATGTAGTCATTCAAGTTTTAATGGTAACCATTCAAGTTTTAAAGCTGGATTACTGAGTGTTTTATAAATTATGATCTTGTTTTGGTTAAAAGATCTGCAAAAATACTCAGATATGTGAGTATAGAGATGCCATCTGTAGAGATTTATATAAAATTAAATAGTAGTTCAGTGTACATTGGTATAATAAAAGCATTTCTTTTTTACAAAAGATTCTTTTATTGAATAGTTTTTTGCCCTCCAATAAGCATGTACTTTCACAGGTAACCCCCACAACCCTGATCCTTATGAGAATTTTTAAAGAGAGTTGGGAGGGTGTTATCTTTATTTCCTACACCTATGCACACACAGACACCACCACCTCATACCTCCTCACATGCCTGGAACCCACAGGGATAAAATGATTTCTGATGGTGACTTTCAGAGGCTTGTTGGGTATAGTAGAACAAGAATTGAACTCAGATAAACCTTCCGTTACTTATTCTTCCCTCTTCATCTTTTGTTTCAGTCCTTTTTAGTTGAAATGCTCCAGTTCCCTCAGCTCTGCCATTTTGAACATAACTTGCATTCTCCCTATCATTGGGGTCATTATTTGAATGCATTCCTGTTAATTTTCTAATTAAAATGAGGTATCTAGAAATGTGCATAATATTCAGGTGTAATCTAAAAAGCACATAACATAGTTTATTACCTTTCTTGATTAGGACATTATACATTTATTAAATCAAGACTTTTATTAAATATGCATGCATTTCAGCTAATTTTAAAACAATATTTTATATTTCTATCACTGTAGGACATTTGACAAGTACAGACCAAGAAGCAAAAAAAAATCACCTATATGTATCACCTGTATTTCCTCTAACCAGAGAACTTCTCTAAATATTTTTTTCTTTCCTCATCAGACAGAAAAGAAAGGATTTTGATTTATTTTTTTCAATGTTTGCTCCATGACTTTTTCTATTAGTAGACACTTAATTGAAAATTGTTGAGTGAATGAATAAAATATTCATCTCTATTTATTTATTTTTTGAGTAAATAATGAAATGTATAAAATTTTGCATCTGGCCTTTACAGCTCCTATGAAGTTATTGATAGTGCATTAGCAGTGTTATGTTATTGCAAATTTTTTGTATCGTCATCACGATTGCATAACACTCTGTTATGTGAATATGTTGTCCTTTTGTTGGACACTTGGAGTGTTTTAAAATTTTGCTGCAATGACAATGCTTTCATAAACATTTTTGTATGTATTTCTATAATTTATGAGAAATATTTTCCACAGATATTTCTAAAGTCAAATTAATGCTTTAAATGTCTGAATAGCTCCTTTCCTCTCCATGAAGTTATGTGGATCTGAGTACCTAATTAACCTGTGGTCATCTATTGTCATTAAACTTGCAGCTATTATTCATTTCAAAGTCCACATATACAGCAAGCAAAGCTTTTGGTATGTTGTGCAGGCAGCATGGATTTATGTTGCTGTACCATTTGTGTTACTGTCTACATTTCCTCTTACTTTGCAATACAACTTGCTTTTTTCTTTCAGGTCAGAATTAACTAGCAGTTCCACTTTTTGCTTCTCCTACCTTCTGAGAGATGAAATTGTCAGCAAGACAAGTCAAGAATTTGTCTGATGCTCAGTTTTTTAGTATAATGAGATTTCTAGCAGATGTCTTTATAGTGGAAGTGCCCCATTAATGTTATATTTTTTTTCTCCGTGACAGATTTTTAATCTGTGTTAAGAAAGCAATGCCCATATCTTTTGTCAGGCTGGGCAGTCTCTTATAGGCTCTTATACTGTGTTCCTTTAGTTCTCTCTTCACACGGCTTTCATCTTCACCCATCTGTAGATTGCCATATGGAAGCTATCCTTGTTAAAAACAAAATGTCAACATATTTAAAATGAAAAAAAAAAACAACCCTACTCCTATTTAGGCATAATTTTAGAGGTCATATATATCAATTATAGAAATCCTAGAAAATGCTGAAAAGTATGAAGAAGAAATCCCCAAATAACCCATAATCCCACAATTTTAAATCTATTATCTGTTAACGTTTTGCCGTTTCCTCTACATTTCTGTGTGTGTGTGTGTGTGTGTTATTAGATATAGCTGGAATAGAACTGCATGTACAAAGTTTACCTGAAGATTATTTTATTGTTATATTATCACCATTTTCCTTAAAATAATAAAAAATTGAAACAAAGTTCTAAAAACTTGGGAATAAATCATTTAGTGATTACAAAGTTTCATTATGGAGATAGTCTTTAACTAATTTAATTATGTTCTTGTATAGTGCATCTTTTTCTACTTGTCCCTAATAAAATAATTCTTCCACAGACACCTGAGCATGTCAGTCTGTCTATAGCTGTGGTGACTTCTCTCAGCAGGTTCTCAGATGTGGAACAGCCTGGAGAACAGGTCATGCTGCCTTAAGCTGAGTCGGTTATTTCTGAATCTTTGCTAATTATATAGGTGAAAATGATGATTTACAGTCTTAGTAACCATTAGATTCTTAGAATAAACTATTCCATCTCTTAAGCTATTTTTTATTGTTATTGAGATCTTTTTTAAAAATATTTTTTAGCCATAGATGGACACAATACCTTTATTTTATTTGTTTATTTTTACAAGGAGCCAGGTATAGAACCCAGTGCCTCACATGTGCTAAGCAAGCGCTCTACCACTGAGCCACAACCCCAGCCCTTAATTTGAGATCTTTAATTGTATTATTTTTTTAAATTTGAGATTACTTGTTTCTCCCACATAGGAACCTGCTATATCTTTCTATTTATTCATGTATTTTCCTTTCAGTAAGGTAGTTTTAAATTTTATTTTTCAACATTAATTCATATGCATAAAGATCACATTGTATGATAAGCCTGTCACCATCAACAGAAGCCAACTCACTACTAGCTTCCACCAATTCCACATTTCAGAGCCACTTTGCACCCTCTTAGATATGCCATCTGCTATTTTTTCCATATTTCTGAATAAGTTGCTAAGATAGCTCTTTGAGATATTTTAAATTCAGACATTATTGACTTGCTCTTATGAAAACTACCTAATACATTCCTCACTGTCATCAACACATCCTTCCATTCCACCTAAATTGACAAATATCATAATGATGATTTTTGATTAGAACCAGTAGTTGATGATTTTACTAATATGGCCATATAGGTCTTGCTCACAATTGACTGCATTTTTGTATGAGTTATATTTCTCCTGCTTCATTGTTTGTTTAGTTCCCCTTGCGTTCATTGCTAGCTTGTTCTCGAATTATCTGGATCTATAAATCTCTTGTCAATCTGATCAATGACAGCAGGGAGAAGTTTTCCCTTCTCTGGGTGGCATCCTCAGCTTCCTGCTCTCATCTGGACTAGGTTTTCACCCAGAGCTCCCTTTACACTCTCTGGCATTGGATCACATGTCTCATTCTTGAATTACTCCCTTCAAGAGAAGAGTTTACAAGACGTAGAAATTTTGAGATCTTGCATAATTTTAATTTTTTTCTTGTACTCGATAAATAGTTTGGCTTTTATATAACACTGTATTGGAGGTCATACCACCCTGGCCCCAAGCAATTTTTAAAAATGGCACCATTGTGTTCTAGTTTCCAGAAACTATTGAGAAGTCTGACATACTTCTATTTCTAATCTTCATATTTGACCTGAATCTCTCTGCAAACAAGCAGTAAAGTCTTCATTTTACCATATTTTTTTGGTATGGTAAATCAGCCCGACTCTTTGCTGTCCCAGTGTTCTGGCTCCATAATTTCCAGAAAGTAAAGCTCTGGTATTCCTCTGGGTGAGGAGGGAGCTGTCACCTTCCCCTACAAGCCAGATGGGGGGTTTCTTTTGAATTTTAGTCATTCATTTACTAATTAATTCACTTGTTGGCTCATTCATTCTTTTTTGCATTTTGCAAACACTTATTAAATACTAATAATGTGGCAAACCTGGTGCCTGACAATGGAGACTCAGGGAGACATATTTTCACCTTTGTAGGAGAGTGTAGCCTGTTCTTTCATTTTTTATGGGCTTTTCAATTATACTGTTTTTCTATTCTTTTGCCTAAGCCTTACATCATAATTTTTACCTAAGTCTTGATTTGAGTTTTCATTGATCGCCAACCACTTATATAATTTCTGGGTTTTTTTAAAAAATATTTTTTTAGTTGTAGATGGACACAATATCTTTATTTCTTTTCATGTGGTGCTGAGGATCGAACCCAGGGCTTCACTCATGGGAGGCAAGCACTGTACCACTGAGCTACAATCCCGGGCCCTAATTTCTGTTTTTATAATCTAATTCAAGAAGTGCTTCTTGGTAGCTTGCTCTGTGCCACACTTGGTGTTTGGTGTCAAAGATGCACAGATGAGCAACCTCAGAGTCGCTGCTTCAAATAATGCCCAGTTGACTCCTGCATCTCAAATGTTGAGAGAATGCTGAAAAACGTTACTTTTCTCTGGGGCTCCTAGAAGTGATCAGGGAAGAAAGCTTCCTCCTTTTCTTTTCTTTCTTTCTGATTAATCATCTTGGGTGGAACTGTACTATCTCACCTCATCTCCAACCCTGTAACTTCACCTGAGTGAGGGGACAGAGGATAAGAATAAATCATCTTTCCTTCCCAGAGCAGATGTGTGGTATTAGTACCAGAGCATAGACAGTATGATGCTTGCTGATGTTTGCTACTGGAAAAAGTCTCCTTGGACAGTGTTTATTAAACTTAAAAGGACAAAAATGTGACAACTTAGCTATCTGTTCTCCCTGAGAGTAACAGAAGTCAAATTCAACAGTGAAATGAGTCATGTCCCAGGGTAAAGATGGAACTATGGAAAAGTGCATCCAGACCTTCCATTTTTTCCTCTCACAATCACCCTCTTAATTTGTCTGTCTGTAGGATTAAAAAATGTGTTAATTACATTACTAGCTCAGAGCTTTGCAATGGAAACACTTCCATACAATTTTTCCTATTCTTGCACTTTCATTACACACACACACACACACACACACACACACACGTTCTGGGGATTATAGAATGCTTCCACTTGCCATCCAAAATTTAGAAAATTTTCCCCCAAAATATTTTTGCTTATGTGTTTTAAAAGGACATTTGAAGTAGGATGATCTTATACCACAATCATTTCCAAACTTATAATTCAGTAGACAACAAACATTCAGTTTCATCACAATTCATACAATCCAATTTTAAATAATGTGTTTATATTTGGTAGCATACTATATTTCATATAACCTATTCCATTTTTTTAAAATAACAGTTCAGCATGTTTATAATTTCATCCTCTTCTGGGAATGAATTACATAATTGATTTCGCCATATTCAGCCAAAACTTACACTTTCATATTTACTCTTGCAAAATCATTTTTCCATAAAGAACCCATAATAGGTCCATTAAAAAAATGAAAAGGTGAAAGAGAAGTCAGGTGGATTCCAGTGCACAGTTTTACTCAGGTAAACATACTTTGCATGGTTAGCAACTGACAACTTTTGATGGTAACAACTCCATGGATTTTTAAAAGTTTCAAAGTAAAATAATGTGTTTTGAAAATTTGAAATTAGGTTAAGATATAAGTTTTAATTTTATCATTTTAAAAATGGACTTTATGTAATGAAATAATTTTATATAAGGTGAAATAGAGTCAGATTTGAAAGATGAGACAATTTCAGTGACTATTTACAAATGTAAATATGACTGCTGATTTTAATTTAATATTTTATAGTATTTAATGATGACATGATATACATGATATCATTATAATGCTTCTATAGTAAAGCATTAAATATCTAAAATGACAGCAGATATATTATAGTAAAATATATTTTGAATAGACCATATAAGCAAGTGAATTTTATTTTTAATTTAATTTTTTTTTGTATTGTGGATTGAATCCAGTTTTGAGACAGGATCTCACTAAGTTGCTTAGGACCTCCTAAGTTGCTGAGGCTGGCTTTGAACTTGTAGTTCTCTGTCTCAGCCTCCCCAGCCACTGAGAGGGATTACATGTATTACATTCACACACAGTCTCCTGGATTTATCTGTTCCAATCCTAGTCTTACATAGGACTGCTCCCTGGGTCTCAATTCTGGCTCCACATTATCAAGAAGACCATCTGAAGTGTCTAATTTACATCAGGTGACACTTCTGATCTAATCACCCTTAGCCAGGAGGTTAGGATCACTGTACAGTATGAAAGTTGGAACTCACCTTTGTGAAATGGTAGTCAATTCCAAGAAAAATAATACAGCATTATAAACTATGGAAACACCCCCATAAAATTACATAGCAATATAGAAAAATATAGCAATTTGTAAATCTTAAATTTAAAATATTTTCATCATATTTCCTTTATTTCTATGAATTCCCAGAAAATAATTTAGATGATGATGGGAAAGATCAAAGTAAAATTAACCCCTAATTTTCATTAATTTGTAGAAAAATTATTTAGTTCTTAATTTGACGATAAATAACTAATGTGAGTTAATTTTTGTTATGTGTTTGGAATAATGCTGACACACAGTGGCTATGCACAAGCGTTTTCTCTTATTCTTACATTCACTGATTTATTTTAAGTGTGTCCTGCTAAGTGAAACATTCAATGACTGACTTTGGGCCTTTCCTATGTCAGAAATTATACTAAAGTTTGGGGATACAGAGTTGCCTAAAAATTTATTACCTTTACCTTTAAGGAGTTAAGTTTAAAATATATCTAGAAATATTGACCATGAAACTCTTGGGAGGATACACAAGTAAAATACACTGTGCTTTGTAATGGATGATAGGTACACTATTTGCAGTGGAGGCTGTACCTAAGCACTGTCTAATCAAGCACCTTTGCATCTTGCTAGTCTCTTCTACTTGCTTTTCTCCTCTACCTTCAGCTTTAGGTGTTTTGAGTCCAAGTTTGCCTCTATCTTCTTGTTAGCATTTAAGGATTTGAACATTTTCAAATTTTCTTTCCGGTGGACTTTGTGTCTATTTTCTAAGGGCCTCGATAAATCATTGGTAAATGGTTGGAAAAAAAATATTGTGAATTCTAAAATGTCAGGACTCGTTGTCCTCCTCTGACATGATAGATCTGATGGGGTAGAGGTAGGAGGAGAGAGAAGCTATAAGAGTGGGAACAGTGTCAGAGAGTTGAAGCCAGAAACCTGAATGGTGGACCTGGTTGGGGCAGCCTGATACACATCACATTCGTGGCTGGAACACTGAGGAGAAGGAAGTCAGCTGGAATCACTGATCACTGTGACAGGGCTCACCAGCAGCAGTTAGATGTCCTAACTCTTCATACTGAGATTGTAGGGTGCGGTAGCAGAGAATGATGAGCACCACCTGAGTTGAAGTCATCTCCAGGCTCTTCCTGTTTTCCCTTTAAAACGTAGAATGTTCTTTGCTGACTAAGTGGCTTCTTGAATTTGAACACTTTGAAAAGGAGAAGATTATGCTTCAATCTTCTGATTAAGAATACGGAGGATGAGCCGGGCTTGGGGCACACGCCTGTAATCCCAGCACTTACGGAGGCTGAGACAGGAGAATCACAAGTTCAAAGCCAGCCTCAGCAGTGGCGAGGTGCTAAGCAACTCAGTGAGACCCTGTCTCTAAATAAAACACAAAATAGGACTGGGGATGTGGCTCAGTGGTCGAGTGCCCCTGAGTTCAATCCTCGATGTCAAAAAAAAAAAAAGAACAGGGAGGATACTGTATGTGGGGACCTTGTTCTGGGAAGACAAAGGTTGCTGATGGGATAGGTAGGACTGACTTGCTGAAGGAGCTATATCTTCTGTTAATTAACATGATAAAATTCTCCATTTCATTAAGGTCCCTTTAATCTTATTAAGAAAAAGTTTTCTATTTTGAATCAGACAAGCATTACATATATTTTGAGCCCTCATAGTATATTACCTGTCCTATTTTACTAGCCCTTTAAATAGTTTCCCATCTTGATTCCTTGAAGCCATCCTTTACGCTGCCTCCATGACATAATTATAGAATCTAAATATGTTATATTCATAGGCTCAGGTGAACGATTATGTGATATTTTTAGTTAAAAACCATGTTACAAAAGGCTGTATACAGAATGACCCCCCCCCATTGGGAAAGCTGCATATTTTAATAATGTATTTGCAGAGGGAAACGTCTAGGAAGGTAAGCACGCATAGAAATGTGCAGAAGAGCCGGGCGCGGTGGCTCAAGCCTGTAATCCCAGCACTTAGGGAGGCTGAGACAGGAGAATCGCAAGTTCAAAGCCAGCCTCAGCAATGGCGAGGCACTAAGCAACTCAGTGAGACCCTGTCTCTACATAAAACACAAAAATAGGGCTGGGGATGTGGCTCAGTGGTTGAGTACCCCTGAGTTCAATTCCCAGTACCAA
>CM053407.1:34434853-34574308 GCA_028644305.1 Xerus rutilus
ACCTTTGGTGCAGGCAATATTCCTGTCCTGAGCCTGTCCTCATTCTCTGCTTTTCTGTCACTGTCACTGCAGAGTGTCACTCTGGGTAGCATTTGACTGGTCGGAGGCTTCTTCCCAGCTTCTGGCTTCAATTGCTTAAGCCCCGCACATTGATCGGTGATATTTTTTAATGTACAATATTCTGTTTAACTTACTCCTTTTCTTCATTTAAAAATATGAAATATGGAAGAGTTTGTACGTACAGAAAGGTAGGAAGTAGAAAATAAAAATGCATGTGCACTCTTTATTAAGCAAAGAAATAAAACATCACAGAGATAGTCTGAGGTTCCTTTTGTGATATTCACTTATCTGTCATCCCCCAAAATCAAGTTCATGAATTTTTTTTTTTTGGTACTGGATTTGAATTCAGGGGTCCTTGACCACTGAGCCACATCCCCAGCCCTATTTTGTGTTTTATTTAAAGATAGGGTCTCTCTGAGTTGCTTGGTGCCTCGCCCTTGCTGAAGCTGGCTTTGAACTCGCGATTCTTCAATCTCAGCCTCCCGAAGTGCTGGGATTACTGGTGCTGGGATTTCTGGATAAGGCCAAGAATCTTATCAAGACAGAGATGACCTTACTCATCCTGCAGTATTCCTGAATTAATTAGGGCTTTTACTATATATTTTCCTTTGCCTTGTTAAACCTCTACAAACTTAAGCGCCCCTGTTTAGTGCTCCTGTAGTCTCACTGTGTTAATGTACAAGAAACATTGTATCGAACTGACTGGTTTTCACCATTTTTCCATTCTTGTCTTCCTACTTCTCTGCTACTGGATCTTAACATCCTTGAGACCAGAAGTCCGATCTCACTAGCTTTTACATTCTTCTGATTCATCGTAGTGCTGGATAGAAGTTGGGCTTAACTCCACCAAGTGTCTACTCGGATCCTGGAAAAAGTTGTGCCAGCCCATAGTTGCTGCTCAGTGGCCTGAAAAGAAATCTGTGAGTAGAGTCCTTCTAATTATGCTACAGAAAGGGTAACATTGAGTAGCTTAGCTATTTATAATACTAGGATTATTCTAGTATAGCCTGAGCTACACATTGAAATCACCTTGGGAGCTTAAAAAATATCAATGTCTGGGTTCCACCTTCAGAGGTTCATACATACTTGGCCAAAGAGAAACCCTTAGAATTTGGATTTTTGATAGATCACCAGATGTTTCTAACATGACCATAATTAAAAGCTATTGTTCTGAGATCATGCACATTAGAACTGCCTTTAAGATTAGTTATTTGAAATGTCAACATCAAGAATTGGGCATGGATACTTGTAATCGCAGCAACTCAGGAGGCCAAAGCAGGAGGATTGCAAACTCAAAGCCAGCCTCAGCAATTTAGTGAGACCCTGTCTCCAAATAAAAAAAATAAAAAGGACTGGAGATATGCCTCAGTGGTTAAGTGCCCCTGGGTTCAATCCCCATACCAAAAAAATAAATAAATAAAAATAAAAGAATAGGCTTCTGTTGCAGAGTGCCTGAGGCTGTGAATTGCTGTCAGATGAAATCACCATTAACAGAAGTGGAGGGACTGCTGCCACAAGCGTCAGAGATCCTCTTCACGTGGTGTCACCTGTGGCTGCCGCTGTACATTCAAGGCTGGGAGAACCTGAGTGTACTGAGATTTCTTTTTCTTCTTTCCATTCTAGTGGAAGGCACTTAGCAAAGAGGGGAGAGCAGAGACCACAGGCCTTCAACCATGGTAGTTTTTCTTGAGATTCAGAAACACCTGAAGGCTTATTCGAAATAATAAAAAAGAACTTAAGTCATGAGCCAACCTTCAGCTTCCCAAAAGAAGTGGATAAGTTTGGAGAAAGTGAAGTATATTTAGGGTAGCTTCATTTAAACATTTAACACAATTCTTTGGCATACTTAACCAATAGCTCACCTATCTATACTTAATGATAATACTCTCAAAGAAGTACCTCATATTATAAGATCCAGTTTAAAGAATAACAATAAAGATAAACTATCCCGTCCTCCAACATGTAGGCTATGTTGTTATCTCCTCAGTGATTTTGCCTGTCTTTTCACCTAGTAGGTACAATAGAAAGGGTGTGTTGTGAGAAATGTAGCAGTTACATTATTTTCCAGTTATATAACTGTGTAACAAACCATTCTAAAATTTAATGGCTTAAAAGCAGTTTATTATTGGCTCACCATTATTTGGGTTGGCTGAGCTTGTCTGAGTGGTTCTCACTTGGTATCTCTTGGGTTACATTTGGCTAGAAGCTGGGACTGAAGTCTCTGAAACTCAACAGGGACGGATAGTTCATTCACCAGCTGGCAGATACTGCTGCCTGTTAGCTGGGAACTCAGCTGGAAATGTTGACATGAATGCTGACACATGACCTGTCCTGTGACTTGGTCTTCTCACAGAATGGTGGTTGAATTCTGAGACAGAGTGCCTTAAGAACGAGTGTTCTGGGGCTGGAACTGTAGCGCAGTGGAAGAGCGCTTGTCTCGCATGCGTGAGGCACTGGGTTTGATCCTCAGCACCACATAAAAATAAATAAAAAAGATATTGTGTTCATCTACAACTAAAAAAATATTAAAAAAAAAAAAAAGAACGAGTGTTCTAAGAGTCCAGAAATGGAAACTGCCAGTAGTTTTAAATCTGGGCTTGGAGATACCAGAATGTCACATTTGCCTCATTTTGTGTGTCAAAGCAGTCACAGTGTCCACCCACTTTCAATAACAGATAAAATAATATCTGTCCATTGAAGAAGGAGTGACAAGGTCACACTGCATATCAACAAGTGGGAAAGGAGGTATCTTTGTTCTCTGCCACTATAACATAATGGCACAGGCTGGGTAATTTATAAAGAAAATACATTCACAGTTCAGGAAGTTGGGAAGCCCAAGATCAAAGGAGCCAAGATCAAATCCTTTGAGGGCCTCCGTTCTGCATCATAACATGACAGAGGGCACCATATGGTGCAGCAGCTCATGAGAAAGAGAAAGTGAGAGGGAGGTGAGCTCACTTTTATGATGAAGCACTTTCCCAGTAAATAACTTACTTCTGTGATAATTGCATTAGTCCATTCATTAGAATGGAGTTATCACGATGCAATTGTCTCTTCAGGGTCCTGCCCCCCAATACTGTCTGAATGGCAATTATATTTCAACATGGGTTTTGGAGGGTACATTCAAACCATAACAGGAGGTATTATAACTGATTTGAAAAACAAAATCTATCACACATCAGTTGTATTTCAAAAGTTTAATTTTACTTGATAATTTGACCAGATACATGTCACATAGTTACTGAATAGTTTCATATAAATGGCAAAATTCATAAAGTTGTTAAGATAGCATGTAAATTGTGGCACTATGAGTTTTCTTCATATAGTTATGAAATCAGAAATAATAATTATGGGTTTCAGAGTGATAACTTGGGATCAGTTTTATATGTGAACTCCAAATAGATGTTTTATGTATTTACTTAAATGATTTAGTAATTTAATCAATTAATCAAATTAATACAAGAGTTATGCTTAATGTTAACCTTTAAATATTAAGTATAATATTTATACATTAAGATTACTGAATTATCATATAGGGGAAGTAGGATGTTTGGAATGTTTGGTGGGATACTCAATTTGCTGCAATAAATTATTTTAAAAGTTGAACTAGTAATTATAAATTAATTTGTTCTAATATCTTTGGAATCTTATAATGTGAAGTGATGGAGTGGTCTCAGATATCTATGCTTTTGAATGCAGTGTATATTATTGTAGGTAAGTCTTCTTGCTGTGTAAGTGTAAATTTTGATGGATTTATTAGGTCAATAATAGTTTCATGCAGTCAACTGACTAGTACTCTGGTATTTCATAACTGATGGAAAGCTACAAAATTCCCACATAACTTTATGTTGTGATAAGGCTGTAGGATGAAATATATAATTGTGAGATGGACATTCATACTTGTCAAAAGAAAAAAATAATGTAACTAAACTCTATGCTCCCTTTTTCCCACACTACCTCTATTTTGCTAATCTCTCTGACTAGCCAAAGACTTTTTATTCTTTTAATATATGAGGGACTGGGAATAGCATTTTGGCTATGAATGTATCAAAATGATTGTGATTTAAAAATGGCAGTTTATGGGACAGAGTTATTTTCTGAAGTTGTGTTGAGAATAATCTGGGAATTGGGAGTATAGGAGTCAAGAAGTCTTTTGACATATGGCAAAGAGAAAGTCATTCTGAAAAATAAATTCATCTGTAAGGCCTAAATATGTGCACTGTGGGAACTGGCAAGCCCAATCATAAAAACAATGGAAAAAGAAATACGTTGACTTTCACATCCTCTTTTACTCAACAGATTCATATTTTTTCCCCACAGTTTAAAGTAGTTTTGAAACTTTTGTTGCCAAACCATGCACTGAATTTCCCAGCATGCAACACTTCTGGAAATACCAAAAAAGCAAGATGACATGTAGATGCACATACTGAAATGTGTAATTGCTTCACCTTGTTTTCAGAGAGAAGAGGGAGAAAAAAAAACATATTATCAGTACACAACATCCAAATAGCTAATAAGAAAAATAAATAAGTTCAAGACTAACCAAAACATCAAGGAATTTGCAGAGATAGACATTTCCCAATCAACTGGAATTGGAATGAATTGGTAAGAAAAATATTGTGGAGCCCAGTTGCAGCTCAGTGGTAGAGCACATGTTTAATATGTGCAAAGCCCCTCATATATGCATACATATTTTATACCTGTGTGTATATTTTATTATAAACATATTACATAGAATTCTGTATTTAATTATACATATATATCATTACATACTTCATAAATATGTAAATGAATTTTGGAGAATATGAAAATACATTTTATACCTTGGTGTGTTCAAGACAATGTAAATCAAATTTTTTATTAATATTTTTAATGATACCTGTGTGGACATGTAGTTCACATACCATATAATTCACCCATTTAAGATGTATAAATGGATATTGGTATATTCACAAAGCCATGGAACCATTGCTAGCATCGATTTGAGAACCTTTTCTTTACCCTGTCTCCCCAAATCCCATGTCCGTAGTTAGTCCTCTTCATAGACACCCACTAATCTAGTTTATAGTTTAACTTATTATAGACATTTCATACAAACAGAATCATATTGTATGGGGTTTTTTTTGTATGTATGTGTGACTGACTTTCTTTCATTTATCCTAAATAATATTTATAAGGTTCATTCACTGAAGGCTATATCCAACTTTACATCTTTAATGCCAAATATTCCCTCTAATGGTTGTACCACATTTTATTTATCTAGGCATGTGTTAATGAACATCTGGGTTCATTGCACTTGTCAGCTAATATGAATACTGCTGCTCTGAATATTCTTCACATGCAAGCTTTGGTAAGAACAGATTTTTAGTTGCCTTTGGTGTGTTCCCTGAAGTGGGATTACAGAGTCCAATGTGAATTACAGTAAATATTTTGCAAGTCTATATTGTTATAGTGGGATATATAGCAGAGAGAGAGAAACAGAGTTTAAGGTTGGGAATCTGAGGAAAGTGGGTAGAAAGTTATTCCTAGGTGTCGGTCATGCCTGGAATGGCACCAATATTCACATACGCTGAAAAGTAAAGTAAGAGACAGGTCTATGATGCATGGAGGGAAATTCTGGAACTAAAATTATTTCCACTGGCTAAAACCAAATAGTTTTTTCTGTGGGAGCGTGAGAAGTGCCTGATGCCTGAATGTCCACACAAGTATAGGACAACAGTAAAGGATCATATTCAAAAGCCATGATGTTTATGCATTCACTTGACTGTGTATTTTTAAGCATGTCCTTTGTGGCAAGTCCTTTGCTAGGTCATTGAGGTACATCACTAAACAAAAGGCAAATATTCCTGCCTTCATGGAGCTTTTGTCCTAGCAGGGACTAAGGACGTGTTCTGAACTCATTCCTCCAAAATAAGGGTTGGAAAAAACAGCATGGTTCGTGCATATCAAGGTAAAAATATTTGCACTAAAATAGCAGAAAATAATAACATCTGATCAAATAGAAATTAATCATTTATAATGAATTCAATTCATACCTAGTCTAATTGATCTAATTAATCTTTATTCAAGCATGTGATCAATCACTAATCAATTTAGTTCTGTATCAAATAAACATTTTAAAATTCCCTATTCATCTGATCCTCCCCTACTCTGTTCCTTAGCAGTGATGTTTGTTCCTATATGTTTTATATGTCTTCATGTATATGAAGCATAATTGCTAGGTTCTGAGGTTACCAATTATTATGCACCATTCAAATAATATTTTAGTAAGAATGTTAATAAAAGAGGCATTAGCAGAGTAAATGTGCACATACATTGCAAACACATTTCAGGGAAAAAACAACCTTCTTAGATTTGAATGTGTGACTTCAATAACTTTGAGTTCATCACTTCAATTCCAGGAGTTAGGAAGTTCAGTCCCTGTATAGTATTACTGAGAATCCTCTTTTGGGTGTCAATTCAATCTCTTTCTCCATACTGATATTTTTCACCTGGGCAGTCTTATCAGTTAAAACTTACTGGCTGTTTCCTGCCAGAAGCACAGACTTTCAAATTGTCTCTAGGCTGGTGTCTAGGTCCTGCTATCTCCCTCTGGAAAGCTCACTTTTACCCCTTTTGTTTTCTGGTCTCAGAGCCTCAATTGTTTCTCTTAGAATTTTTTAAGAAGACAGATTCTGGCTGCCTTGTTATAAAATATAGTTTAATCTCCTTCTTTGGTTCATGTTTATTATAATAGAGCCTAGAATAAGAAATCCCAACTCTAGTTAGCTTTTGAAATATTTTTTCTCCTTTTCTATAAATGAAGGTTTATATCTATTAAAAAATTTTAAAATGCATAGATAGAATCATATTACACATTCTGTATACATACACACACACACACACACAAAACCACTAGATAAGTATTTGTTGATTTTGTGTCACTAAATATGGGCAATTACCTTGTTCATTTTACTGGAGTGCCTAGTATTCCATTTTATGAACATACGAAACATTACTTCAAAAACATTATGATGTTTTCATTTTTTTGTTATTATTTTAATATTGCTACAATGAACATCTTTTACACATATATATTACAGATGTATATATATGTGTGTGTTTCTTTGAACACTAATGTAAATATATCTAACTGTTAAATCAATACCCAGAGATGGATCTAGTGGGTCTATATATATATTTGAAATTTTGATTTTTTGACTAAAATGCCTCTCATTGAACTTGGACATAGTTACAAAGTCCTAGAATACAAGCCATTGCTGACACTGTGATATTTGTCAGGAGTACTGCATAAAATGGAGAAAGTATTTTGTCTGCTTTTCTTGGAATAGTACCATATATATGTGTGTATATATATATTATGTATATGTATATATATTTTATGTATATATGTATATATGTATATATATTATGTATATGTATATATGTATATATATACATATATATGTATATATATGTATATATATATATATATTTGGTACTGGAGATTGAACTCAGGGGCACTCGACCACTGAGCCACATCCCCAGCCCTATTTTTTTGTGTTTTATGTAGAGACAGGGTCTCACTGAGTTGCTTAGCACCTCACCGTTGCTGAGGCTGGCTTTGAACTCACGATTCTCCTGTCTCAGCCTCCCTAAGTGCTGGAATTACAGGCTTGCGCCACCGTGTCCGGCTGGAACAGTACTATATTGATTTAAAAATCATATAAATGGAATAATTTTTGTTTAGTGATTTGGGACATAAAAAATCACCCAATTGAGTTACTTTTCTATGTGTCTATGTCTTCTAAGAGTAAAGGGTGTCACTGTCATTGGGAGGTACTTGGCAGATGCTCATAAAAATCTAAATTATGTGGGACATGCCAATATCAAATGAAAATTAAGATTTAGAAATCACTTTTTAGCCCTATTCCCACTTATTGAAACTGTGCTTATTATATTATCTGTGATTGTCTATATTTATTAAAAAACTTATTATTAAATTCATTTTTTTATATTTTCAAGTAACTCCCTAAACATGCAGATAATGGCAGAAAATCAGCTTGACACAGATACCCGTGTGCTTGCACTGCAGCATGCTCATCAGGCTGACTGCTGAATTATTTCATGATAAGATAATTTTCCTTCAATCTTAATACCATAGAGGTCACATGGTCTGGTGGTATTCATGAGGGAACTGTCACTTTCAGTCTTCTAATATCAGTCACTCTTCTATCTATATTTGGTTTATGGATTCAGGAAAGTGTGATAGCAGTTATTAACTGCTCTCAGAAAATCCTCTTGCAAGATAGATTTGTTTCCTGATTAATGATGGAAATGATCCAGTATTAATTTCAGTTTTTGATATCAACAATTTCATGTTGCCATCATTCTTGCTATATTCACCTTTCAAATTACTATGATTATTCTAATGATGAAAATGCTATTATTTGATTTAGATTCACTCTAATTACCAGACAGAGCATTTCTGACATTTCTAAGTA
Organism: Xerus rutilus; assembly: GCA_028644305.1. Lineage (NCBI taxonomy): Eukaryota > Metazoa > Chordata > Mammalia > Rodentia > Sciuridae > Xerus > Xerus rutilus. The sequence goes on from CM053407.1 coordinate 34,443,397, forward strand.
AATTTGGGTATATGAGGTTGCCCCTCAACCAACAAAGGATTTTGTTAGTTTTTTTTTTCCCTGCAAATTCATATAAGTTAAAAGCATGTAAAACCAGTGACATAGTAAATTTTGTCCTATTTAATTATGATTCTTGATAGGTGCTATGGAATTTGTTTTTGTTTTTAACCTTGAAATTAGGGCACCTTATGCATTTTTTGTTTGAAGCGGCATATACTTTTCAACATTTACATTAATAACACCACCAAATTCCTTTATTATTCTACTTTTGAGTCACATTTGGAGGCAATGTGACCTTTCTACCATATGTGATTCCCTACAATTAATAAGATTGAGGGATTTTAACTGCAGAAAAGTCCTCTCAGTTACTACCTGCCAAATGCAATAATTACCTTAACACTTCTTACTTTAAGAAATGTTCTGCTGAAATAAATCAATGCTGGCAGCAAATACTTAAACACTAGTGTAAAAACATTTTGGTTCTTTTTTTATTTATCTATTTATTGATCTCTATTTTTTATAGCTTTATTGAGTTTTAACTGACAAAATGATATATATGTGTGTACAATGTGATGATTGGATACATGTACACATTATGAAATGATTGCCACAATCAAGTTAATTAACATCATCAGCTCACACTGTTACCATTATTTTTTGATGAGAACCCTGAAGATCTTCTCTTTTAGCAAATTTCAAGCATACAACACAGCATTATTACTATTATCACCATGATATATTAGATCCCCAAACTTATTCATTTTGTAACTGAAAGGATCAAGTATTAAAACTTGATCCTTTACCCCCCACTCCCAGCTCCTGACAGCCACTGCTCTACTAGTTTCCTTTTCTACATTCAAAACATAAGTGAGGTTATACAGTATTTGTTTTTCTGTGTTTAGCTTATTTCATTGAGTATAATGTCCTCTTGGTTTATCCACATTGTCACAAATGGCAAAGTTTCTATTGTTTTATGGTCAGATATTCTACCACATAAACACACACACACACACACACACACACTCTAAATTTTCTTCATCACTCTAAATTTCAACATTAATCTGTTGGTGGACACTAAGTGGTTTTCATGTCTTAGCTACCATGAATAATACTGCAATCTACATGGGTGTGCAGGTATCTCTTGACATATTGATTTCATTTTTTTTGATATGCAGATTTGGGATAGCTGGATCTTGTACTAATTCTGTTTATGAGTTTTAAGGAACCTACATACCATTTTCCTACATTCCCATAAAAAAGGGTACAAGGAATCCCTTTTCTCTATATGCTCATGAATTTTTATCTTTTGCTTTTAGAAAAATATTCATCCTAATGGGGGGGGGTTGTTAAATTTCATTGTGAAATTTGATTTCATTTGATTTCATTTCCTTGATGATTAATTTTGTGGAGCACTTTTTCATATACCTATTGGCCACTTGCATTTTTACTTTGGATAAATGTCTGTTCGGTTTCTTTGCCTGCTTTTAAATTTGATTTATTTATATTTTTATTTCTTTGCTGTTAAGTTGAATGAGTTAATTGTCTATTTTGGATACTGGTCCCAATCAGTTATAGGTTTACAAATATATTCAACCACTCTGCCGTTCTGTAGTTTCTTTTCATTTTGTCAATTGTTCCTTTGGCTGTGCAGAAGCTTTTGAGGTAGTCCCACTTATCTATTTTGTGTTCATATTCAAAAATATCATTGTCAAGACCAAGATCAAAGGTCTTTTCCCGTTTTCTTCATGGAGTTTTAGGGTTTCATGTCAAACATTTAGGTATGTAATCTACTTCCAGTTCATTTTCACATATGTTGTAAAATAAAGTCCAACATTGTTCTTTTGCATATGAATATCCTGTTTTCCCAGTCCTCTGATTGACTGACCTGAATTGATTACAATTCCTCTATTCATATTGTGTATTCTTGGCAAACTTGCTGAATACTATTTGGCCATATATTACTGGATTTCAATCATCACTAGATTACTTATAATACCTAATACAGTGTAAATGCAATATAAGTAGTTGTTATACTGTATTTTGGGGGGGAGCAAAATGGCAAGAAAAAAAGACCAAGCACCTCTTCCAGTCTTTATAGACTGATTTTGGTAGGTAAAGACAATCTCTTGGGTTCCCAGTCTGATGGGATTTCCTCCTAGATCTCGGTTGAGTAGAATAGAAGCTATATCATGGGGTTGCTGGGGCAGCAGTGGGGCCTGTAATTTGTGGATTTGCTACCAGGGACTTACATGTGTGCTGATCCTGTTTGGTCCTTGGGTGGGTTGTATTGCCTCCAGGACTTTAGTCAGTAGGGCTGGCTCTGGGACAAGAGTCTGCTTCAGGGTTCAGTTGTTTCTGTAGATAATGGGCCTTTGTCCAGTTGCATGGACAGATGTAGCTCCTATTGGGGGTGGCTATAACTGTATCAATAGGTCTCTGGACAGGTGACTGGTCATAGCCCACCCACTCCAGAATGGAGCTGGAATCTGGTCACAGAGTGGCTTCAGGAACAACAGACAAAAATGAGGTCTGGTGGCCTGCCCTGGGAGTACGTATGGTATATTTCCTGGTGGATTTCTGAGTTGACAGGACCACTTTTGGACTGCTACTGAGAGGGGTTAGAGATGGGTTACAGAACTACGTCAAGATCTTAGTGAGACTGAGGTTGGCAAGGCTGCCTGTATGGGCATGGATGGGCATGTCGCCTTGCATGTTTCTGAGTACTGAGAACAGTTCAGAAGCTGAGAGGGACTGGAACCAAAGTAAAGGAAAATTTCCAGATCTTTTGTGAGACCAAGGTCTGCAGGGCTTCTCTAGGGACATGAATATATGTGTGTTGTGGTTCCTAGGATAGGCAAAGTCAATCCCAGACCATGATAGGGATTGGATTCAGATCATGTGCTACTCCAGGGTCCACATTTAGGACTGAAAGGGCCTGTCACCCATGGTGTAGGTGGGTGCCATTCCTTCCAGGTCCCTTTGCGAATGGTGCAGGACCCAGGCCAAACAAGATTGTATGTGAATTTACATGGAAAGGTGGTTGTTTCCAGGTCTGTGGCCAGGACTGCACTTGGCAAGTCTACTACCTGGCCATGGGTCTATACTTTTAAAATGTCCTTCTTGGTCCTGAGCTCTGCATAAAACCCCCACAATGGCACTTTTGTCTGTGGATGACTCCTATTGCTGCTGTGAAGGGATATAAGCAAGAGACTACCTGTTGTACCTTATGGCTGAAATCACTCCTCTGAATTTTTAATTGTGATTTTTCTACTATTTAGTATTCCATTGGGTTAAAATTACAGAGTAAAATACATTGTTTTACATTCTCCTTTGCTTAGTGAAATTCTGTAACTGTGGCTAATATTTGTAAAAAAAATCTTCAAGTATGTCTTTAATTTCTGGATCTTATGTGGTTTATATTCCATTCCAGTATTTTTTATTTGTAATATCATAAATTTTCTCCAGTGAAGTATCTCATCCTGTTGGTCATTTTGTTAGGTCTGATTCAGATTTTCTTTTTGTTCTAAAAATAATAAGACTGCCAAGTATAGGACTTTATACTCCGTATTATTTGTACTTAAACTTTGAGTTGTTTACTTCAATTTTCATATTCTACTTTCAATTCTTCAAACATATCATCTTTGGAAATCTTCATCATGGGAGTATACAGCTTAACTTTGATGGTTCTTCTTTTTTACATACTGGGTTATCACTGAATGGAGAATTTGAAGGTTGGTTAATCAAGTTCTTTTGAGATCAATCTGAATATTATTATGTCTTTAAAGAAACAAGGAAATAAATGAATATTGAAACAATATTGAAATTTAAGAGTAAAATATATATTTGGAGAAGTTTGTTTTCTTAAGGTATTTCTGCACAACAGTAACTGAGTGTGCTATTAATATTTATTTTCAGTTTTTCTGACATATTTTCTGAGTATTACTGAGGGAAATAATTTCTTAAGATGGAAACTAGTCCCCATACTGGATCAGAAAACCTTTATTTATTTATTTTTTAAAACCTCTTGTATTAACAATAATTTTCTATTCAAAAGCAGTAAAGGTGAGTTCAGATTTATATGCTGCCTTATTTGAACATACTTTCAATCTAAAGAAAGTGAAAATAGCAATTCAGATCATGCCCGAGAGGACAATTTAGGGGGAAAAATGCTTATTTAGTAAAAACATAATTTAATATTCAGAATTATCTTTAGGGTTGATTGATTTTCAAATTTTCAACTCAGAAGACAATACCCATCCTCCTACATTACACTCAGTCTATTGACTCAAAAGATGGAATTGGAAATTATTGCAAAAGGTTCATAAACTTTAATAGATGACAAGCTGGTTTAGCAACTTAGAGGCAAGCTTGAGAATCATTTTGCAGCTTCTTAGTCAAGTTTCTGTCATTAAAATGCTGCTTTGGCTCCAAAACTATCCCTCACACAAAACTTCCTTGTTTAACAGCCTTCAGAACAACTCTTTGATTTTGCTCTTGAGCCATTATCATCTGTTGTCAAAATCACAGGGTGGGCAGGCAAGTGGGGCAGCAGAGAAGTGAAGCAAGGCCCAGCATTTCCTCAGCACCAGAGGAAATGTGAGAAGACTGCAAGGTGAGTAAAAAAGGAACCTCACAGATACATAATATTGAACTGCTAAAAAACATTCATAGAGTTACAGAAAGTTGATAACTTGAGCATTAGAAATAACTTAGAGATGTACTAGTTCCACCGCCAGCACAGCTGAGTGGGCCAGGCAGACAAGAGATGCCCGGCTGACAGGTAAAAAAAAATTTTAAATATAGAAAAAATGACCTAGGAAAACCTGTGGTTTATAGACGAAGGCTGATTTTAGTGGACACAGAGTTGGTAGGGTAAATATCTCACTGTAAACAAATCCAAAGTAGTCTGCTGAAGCGAAAGCATTCTGTGCGGGTGCCAGGCCTTCAGCCAGCCGTGCGCAGAAAGCCCTCTGGGCCTGTGGAACATGCTGACAGGAGAGGAGAACAATCCCAGCTGCTGAAAGCTTTCCTGTGCCTCTAGGTAGCTGAGAACAGATATAGGGGTTGGGGGATGGGAGTTCATAAAAGAATTACCAGCAGCCACAAACTCTGGAATTTTTTTCCAATCTCTTAATATTAGAAGATTGGAAACTGAGAGCTACTATACCTGGCTGACCACTAGGTTGGAAACACAAGGACAATGGCCAAAAATACAGAGCCAAAAATAAAGACTGAAAGTCCATCCTTACCAACAGATTTGACCACCACAGCGGAAACAACCCTGTGCTTCATTAGATTTTTTAAAATTATTTTTTCCTATTTCTTTTTTCTCGCATTTTTACACTTTTTAAATAACTTTTTTCCAGTTTTTTTCAAACATCATTTTATCATATTATATTATTAGTCTTCACTTTTTTCATTATGCATTGTTTTTTGTATGTGAAAGTGCATGTGTGTGGTTGTACATATTTCCACTGTACAGATTTGAAAACATATAACTTTACTTACATATTAATAACTCTCTCCTTCAGTGTTCATTATTCTACAATAGAATTAGTTGGGGTACAATTATACAAGCGTTTGAGTTGTTTCAATCTTATATTTGCTGGTTCATTCAGACCTAAGTTTTGGGCCTTCCATTTCTTTACTCTTTTCTCCCAGTAACAGTCAAAATTTTCTGTTTTTTCCTTTATCTTATCCTTTTTTCTTTACTTTCAACTAAGTTTTCATCCCTTCCTTAGTATAGTAAACACCTCTATTTTCTGCCTCTCCTTTGATCACATTTTTAAATATTTAAAACTGTTTTTGCCTTCCTACCCTATTTTCTCTTAAGGAACTCAAATATCACTAAATAATAGAAATTATATAGATTATGTAATTTCTACCCTATTCAAATTGCTGTGATTATTAATTTAGTGGATAACTAAGTAGACACCTGCTGTTGAATGCCTGATCTAGTTGTCTATTTTTTATTCTTGGTACTGTTGTTAAATGCTAACCCTACCATTCCTGTATAGGTGGCAATTAGTGTTGCAGATGTCAAAGTGGACACCAGACATTTATCTTAGGGCCCACTCCTTGACATCTACTCATATATCAAAAACAGAGAGATGTATAAGAACAAATAAGATAATTATACACAAAAGAACGCACATTAAAAAAAAAAGAGGACACCAAGTCCAAGACCTCTGAAAACCTGTGGAAATGGGCAAACAAATCTTCCCCTAAAATTTACAAACCCAACAAAGGGTTCCACTGATAGTGAAGTGAACAAAATCCCAGATAAATATTATAAAAAACTGATTATTAAAATGTTCAATGAACTAAAAAAAACTAAGAAATAAATTAAGACAGCAGTCAATAGGGGTTGGGATTGTGGCTCAGAGGTAGAGCACATGCCTTGCATGCATGAGGTGCTGGGTTCGATTCTCAGCACCACATAAACAAATAAAGATAAATAAATAAATAAATAAAGATATTGTGTCCATCTACAACTAAAAAAATATTGAAAAAAAAGAGACTACTTCAATAAAGAAATAGAAACATAGCTGGGGGAGGGGGGAAGCAGAACTCCTAAAAATGAAAGACCCAATCAATCAAATTAAAAAAACTCACTTGAAATCATCAATAACAGATTAAATTGCATAGAAGATAGAACTTTAGGCCTTGAATACAGGGTATATAAACTTGAGTATACAGGATGCAATAAAGGGAAAAAATGATAGAACATGATCAGAACTCTGGGACAATATCAAGAGACTAAACCTGAGAATCTATGGGATAGAAGAGAACAGAAGATACAAGCTAAAGGAATAAAGAATATTTTTCAATGAGATAGTTACAGAAAACTTTTCCCATATAAGAAATGAGATACACATTTCTGTACAAGAGGCTTACAGGACCCCAAATAGACCAAATCAAATGTGAAATTCTCCCAGACACATCATAATCAAAATGCCTAACATAGAAAATAATGAAAGAATGTTACAAGCTGCAAGAGAGAAACATCAGATCACATTGAGAGGAGAACCAGTAATACTCATGTCTGATTTCTCAATTCTGCCCCTAAAATAAAGAAGAGCCTGAAATAATATATTCCAAGCTCTAAAAGAAAACAACTGCTAATGAAGGTTAGTCTCAGAATTAAGGAGGAAAAAATTTCCATGACAAGAATAAACTAAAACAATTTGTGAACACCCCGCCAACACTACAAAGAATACTCAAAAACAAACTACACATAGAGGAACTTAAAAACAAATCCAAATGCTCCCAAATAGAAGATCAATAAAAGAGTCATATACTGAAGAATCAAGACAGTATTAAATATAGCAAAAGATCAAAATGTCATATCCATGCTAATACTAAATGTTAATGGTCTCAACTCCCTAATTAAAAGATATAGATTAGTAGAAAAAAATCCAAATATAAGATTCAACTGTATGCTTTTTATAGGAGACTCATCTTGTAGGCTAAGATACCCACAGGTTGAATGTAAAAGGATGGAAAATATATTCCACACAAATGGATTCCCAAAATCAGCAGGAGTAACTATTCTTATTTCTGTCAAAGCAGATTTCAAGCAAAAACTAATCAGAAAAGACAAAGGCCACTACATCCTGGTAATGGGAACAATCCAAGGAGATATGACAATAGTAAATACTTATGCCACAAATGTCAGTACACCCAATTACATAAAAGACATATACTCCATTACCTTAAATCTCAGATGGTCTCCAACACAATAATACTGGGTGATTTCAACACACTCAATAAAGATATTTCTAACCTAAATAAAACTATAGATAAGATATCATGATCAAGTCCTTTCATTCCAGGGATGCAAGGTTGGTTCAATATATGCAAATCAATAACTGTAATTCACCACTTTAACAGAATTAAAGACAAGAATCACAGGATCATCTCGATAGGTGCAGAAAAGTACTTTGAAAAAATCCATCATCATTCATGTTAAAAATGCTGGAGAAGCTAGGGATGGAAGGAACTTAACCTCAATATCTTAAAGGCCATTTATGGCACATGAAAAGCCAACATCATACTGAACGGAGAAAAACTAAAAGCATTTCCTCTAAAGTTGGTATAAGAAAAGACTACTCTCACCACTCCTATTTGATACAGTCCTCAAAACATTAACCAGAGCAATCAGGCAAGAGAAGGAAATCAAAGGGATACAAATAGGAAAATAAGGAGTCAAACTATTTTTGTTTGCTGATGACATGACCATGTATCTAAAAGACCTAAAAAACTCCACTAGTAGACTTCTAGAAGTTATAAATGAGTTTAGCAACATAGCAGGATACAAGATCAATACCCCCAAATCAGTAACTTTCTTATACTCCAACAGTGAATTCAGCTGAGAAAGAAATCAGGAAAACCGTCCCATTCACAGCAAACTCAAATCAAAACAAAAACAAAAGCAAAAAACCTCGGGACTTAATGTAACCAAGGAGTTAAAGGATCTCTACAATATAGTTTATTGTTGGGAGCAGTGAATAAATCATTGCTTTGAACTATGTAATCTTGGACAGTGAGGCTTACTTCTGGGACTCTTTCTGTGGGAAAAGTGCCAAGGGAAATGCCCATTTGCAGGTGACTCCTGTTGATAGGGAAAATTCTGTTCTTGTTATGGAATTTACTAGTTCAAAAGCCTTGAATTCAAATCCCAGCTGTCAGGAGGTAGAAGAGATGGGCATGAACTGATAAGCCCCAACTAAGCTGTTTTGCTCACAAACTTCTTCCTGTTTACCTCCAAGAAGCTTTTTCACAGTGAATCCTTTTGATGTTTAAAACCTATAAAATAAACATGCAAAGCCTCACTCTTTGTTAGAGATCAGACCCCATCAGGGCTGGCTTACCCACTGGGCTTGCTTCATTTATTTCCCTTATTTTTTATATTTCTAATCCAACTTATCGTCCTGTTTGGGGAATCGTTCAACAGTCAGGTGGGTTCATGGTAATTTATAGAACACTGAAGAAAGAAATTGAAGAAGACCTAAGAAGATGAAAACACCCGCTATGTTCTCAGATGGGCAGAATTAGTATTGTCAACATGACCACACTACCAAAAGCAATATACAAATTCAATGCAATACCTACCTATAAATATACCAATGACATTATTCACAGTATTAGAAAAAATAATCCTTAAATGCATTTGGAAGAATAAGAGACCTAGAATAGCTAAAAGCAATACTGAACAAGAAAATAAATGCAGGATGCACTATAATACCTGATCTGAAAATGCTACAGAGCTGCCATAACAAAAATAATGTTACTGGCATCAAAATAGACATGAAGACCAATGGAACAGAATAGAAGATGCGGAGAAAAACACACATACTTACAGCCATCTGATACTTGAAGAGTACCAAAAATATATTTTGGAAAAGAGAAAACCTTTGTAACAAATGGTGCTTGGAAAGCTAGATAGCTAAATTAAACTAGATCCCCCTCTCTCACCTGGCATAAAAGTCAAATCAAAATGGATCAAAGACTTATGAATTAGACCAGAAACCTTGCAGCTGCTAGAAGAAAACACAGGGTCAACACCCCATTGTATTGGTGCTGGCATCAACTTCCTTAAAAAGACATTCAATGAGCAAGACATTCAATGAAGAATCAACAAGTGAGATGCCATTAAATTAAATAGCATCTGCACAGCAACATAAATGATAAAAAGCATGAAGAAAGAGACTATAGAAAAGGAGAAAATCTTTGTCAGCTACTCAATATGTAAAGAATGCAAAAACTTAACAAAAGAAAACAAAAAAGACAACAACAAAACCAACCCAATGAATAAATGGGTAAAATAACTAAGCAGAAAATTCTCAAAAGAAGAAACTCAAATGGCCAACAAATATATGAAAAAATGTTCAACATCTTCGCATTTCTAGTAATCAGGAAATTGCCAATCAAAATTACAGTAAGATTTCATCTCACTGCAGTCATAATGGCAGTGATCAGAAATACAAACAATAATAGATGCTGGTGAGGATACTGGGGAAAAGGTACACTTGCACATTATTGCTGAGACTGTATACTAGTACAACCAGTCTATAAAGACAGGAGATTCCTCAAGAAACTAGAGATGGAACTTTCATATGATCCAGATATCCCACTCCTTGTTTTTTTTCCAAAAGAATTAACATAAAATACTATAGCAATACAGCCACCCTGATGTTAAAAGCCCCACAATTCACAATAACCAAATTATGGAATCAACCCAGGTACCTGTCAACAGATGAACAGGTTAAGAAATTGTGGTATATATGCACAATGAAGTTCTACTCAACCATAGAGAAAAATGAAATTATGGCATATGCTGGTAAATAGATGAAAATACAGATCATGCTAAGTAAAATTAGCCAGGCTTAGAAACTAAAAGGTCAAATGTTTTCGCTCCTATGTGGATACTAAAGTAAAATAAAGGAAAGGAGGAGGAAAGTATAGGGTATTATAAAGATACAGGAAAGTCCAATAGTGTAGGAAACTGAGAGGCAGAGTGAAGAGATGGGAAAGGGGAGGCAATGTGGAACGTATTACTTAAAAATCATGTTTTGTGCATATACAAATATAGGACAGAGAATTTCACCTTTATTTATCAGTAAAAAGAATCAATCAAATGTAAAAAAAAAACAGATGAGGAAAAGGAAGTTTAGCAGAGTAGAGGAAGGAGAACAGGGAAGGGAAGAGAGGACAGGAGGGAAAAAGGCAGGGAAAGCTAGGGGGATCATGAACTGAAATTGAATTCCATGCACATATGATTTTTGTCAGGATGAACCCAACCACTATGTATAAATATAAATATTCAGGTCTAATCAAAATCACACTTAACTTCAGATGCCATTATAAATACTATTAGTATAAACTTAAGTGTATTTTTAATTCTTCAGTCTAAATGATATGCTAATAGTCTGTGGTGTTAAATGTGCTTCTCATTGCTTTTAATTTGTGGGATCTTGAAATCAATATAGGAAAGTTAAAGTAATAATTTTAAATGTAAAATAGCTCAATCATCTCTTTTGTGTTTGTGTAAAATAGGTAATAAATATCCCAGTATGTAATGTTAATGGTAACAAAGTATTATGTTACATATATTTTATATAATATCCAGATTATATTCACATTTGCAGATTTTTAAATTTTTTTCCGTTTTCCATTGACAACAATATGACCTAGATTTTCATTTATTTCAATGATATCTTCTTTCTTTCTGCCAAAATCCATACTTCCTGCTCTTTCACTTTAGTATATACTCTATCTAGAGAGCATTCCTTTTACAAAATTGGAATTTCCTTGCTAATTGCCACATTCATCTTTACAAAAAACACCATGATTGGCTACTGTGATGATTTTTTCCCTTTACTTAGTTTCTTCTATGAGCACATAGACAGTATGTGCTCAATTTACACTGTTAATCTTTACAGCTGGTAATGCTGGTTGTCTGTATTTTTCCTTTAGATCTGCAAAAGTATCTTATATGGATTCATCTCCCTAACTAGATTATAAATTATAAATTGAAGAGTTGCATTTTTATATTAACTTCTCTGTTTCCTTTTGCCTATCTATTCCCCTGTTACTTGTTTCAGTTCTCAAAGATTGTTGACTTTTTCATCTGTTGAAATATAAATAGGAATTTCTCATTGTGGTTCACTGTAGTTCATTATTTTGATGAAATATGAATACTAGGTCTAGATTTGAGATGATAAATGGCTTAGATGAGAAAGGAAACATAAAGATGAACTAAAATGGATTGGAATAAATATCAATACCTAAATAAATATTTTAAAAACTCTATTCTACTATTTTCTTGGTGTTCGACGCTACAGATTATCATTTTTTGAAGGGAATATGAAATCTATAAAACTGCAGTTTATTTTAAAGTGTACAGATTTTTTTTTTATGTACTTAGTGTTGACAGTTGCATGGTTGAAAAAGTGAAAAAAAGGCAGCTTGCAACACTAGTTCATTAAAACACACCAGACCTCACCCACAGGTCCATACCTTGGTAGTTCATCTGGGTGAGGCTCTGAGAAGATGCCTGGCCCAGTTTTCAGGTGTGGCAAAACCAACTGTTTTCTCTTTACCATGTTTGGTCTCATCATTCTCTTAAAGGCCTCAGAACAGTTGTGAACTCACTCTAAGAAAAGTTACAGTCGTCACGAGTTTTAAGTGTGTATTTTTTTATTAGATTTTACTGATATTCTCTTAAGCTCAGAACAAATACCCCTAGAATCTTAATTCCATGGAAGTCTATCACAGATCTTAGGAAGATATTTACTGACATCACCAACTTAGTCTAAGAAAAAATATGGTGATTTAAAAATTTTACCCAACCAAACTAATGGCATAGAAATCCTAAATGTATCATGTATTTCATTTAATAAATGATTTTTAAAAATAATTTTATTGAATATGATCTATTGATGTGTATGTTTGAACATATTAATATTTAAAATTTAGTGTTGATCTTCCTAAGGCATTATTAATTCCCTAAACAATAATATAGAAAACATTGAAGTTATTATAGAATAAATATAATGTCAAGAAAATTAGTGTTATGTATTATTTTGTGTTATTTGACAAATAAAATATATTAAATATAAATATAGAAATGTTATTAATTTTATAAATTTAAAAGGAACCCATTTTAATTAAGTTTGTTTAAATGTATTACTCAATAATAACAGTTTTTTTCTAGTTCATTTGTAACAAATGATCAAAGACATATACTACTTATATATGTATAAATATATATTCATATAAGTATGTGGAAAAGAGAAAATATAAGATATATACTTGTGTTAATTTTAAAATTTATTGGACATAGTCAATGGAGTAAATAAATTCATTTAAAAATTGTTAGTAATTTCACAAAAGTGAGCACAGGAAAAATTGATGTCTCCCATCAACATATGTCAATAAATTTGCTTTAAAAAATTAAAATAATATACTACATTTCATAGTTAGCTAGTGTCATAGGTTATCAAAAGAAGATAAAAATTTTTCATATATTAATTCATAGAAGAATGTTTTACAACATAAAAATTAGAGATCTAAGTGTTCAAGGAAATGAAATGATTAGATACCATGTTAATAATGATATGGAGGAGTAGATGTTAGGTTGTATAGGTAGAAAATTTTCAGAGCAACTTAAAGCATTTTTGTCAGTGTAAATGATGATAAGTTTATTCTAGATAAAGTATAGTTATTATATTTGAAATAAGTATTTCAAAATTCTATATTCTTTTTTATTGGTACATGTTTTTACAAAATACCAGGTTTCTTTGAGGTATATTTGTAAACACATATAACATAATTTGATCAACTTCAATCCCCCGTACATCCTCTTACTTTCCCCTTTTCCCTCCTCCTGATTCTCTTCCTCTACCCTATATGGTCTCTTGGTCTTCTATTTTTCAATAGATCTCTTTTGTCTCCTTCTTTTCCTCTCCAGCTTCCACACTTCAGAGGAAACATACAACATTTGACTTTCTGAGTTTGTATTACTTTGCTTAACATGATTCTCTTTAGTTCCATCTATTTTCATACAAATAACATAATTTTCTTCTTTTTTAAAAAATAGTTTTTAGTTGTCAATGGACCTTTATTTTATTTATGTATATGTGGTGCTGAGAATTGAACCCAGTGCCTCACACATGCTAGGCAGGCACTCTACCACTGATCCACACACCAACCCCAGTTTCCTTCCTTTTTATGACTGAATAAAACTTCATTGGGTATATGCATCATATTTTCTCTATATAGTAATCTGTTGATGGACACCTAGGATGATTTCATAATTTGTCAATTGTGTATTGTGCTTTGATAAATATGAGTATACATGTGTCTCTAAAATATGCTCATTTTAATTCTTTTGGGTAAATACCAAGGAGTGATTTAACTGAGTCATATGACAGTCATATTATTAGTTTTTTAACCTCCATACTGATTTCCATAGTGGCTATACTAATTCACATTCCCACCAACAGTGTATAAGAGTTTCTTTCTCATCACATCCTCACCAACATTATTGTTATTTATATTCTTGATGATTGCCATTCTGACTAGTGTTAGATGGAATATCCAGTTTTGATTTATATTTCCCTGTTGGCTAAAAATGTTGAATATTTTCTCTCACAATTGTTGTTCATTTGTGCTTTTTCTGAAAAGTGTCTGTTCAGTTCATTTGATGAATAATTGAATGGGTTATTTGATTTTTTGGTATTAAATTTTTTGAGTTCTTTATATATTCTGGATATTAATCCTCCATCAGAAGCTTAGCTGCCAAAGATTTTCTCCTGTTTTGTAGGCTATCTCTTCATGCTATTAGTTGTTTCCATTGCTGTGAGAAGGTTTTTAATTTGTTGCCATCCCATTATAGATTCTAGATATTATTTTCTGAGCTATAAGAGTCTTGTTCAAGAAGTTGTTGCCTATGCTTATATGTTGAAATGTTTCCCCTTTGTTTTCTTCTAGCCATTGCAAAATTTTCTTGTCAGACACATAAGTCTTTGATCCATTTTGAGTTGTCTTTTTTAATAATTAGAAATAGGAATGTAGTTTCCAGTCATCTGTTGATGGGCACATAGGCAGAATATCCAGTTTTCCCAGCACCATTTGTTAAAGAGGTTGTCTTTTCTCCAATGTATATATATTCTTGGTGTGTTAGTTAAGAATGAGAAGACTGTAGCTGTGTGGGTTGTGGTTTTTTGTTTTTTGGTTTTTTTTGGTACTGAGGATTGAACTCAGGGGCACTTGACCACTGACCCACATCCGGAGCCCTATTTTGTATTTTTTTTAGAGACAGGGTCTCACTGAGTTGCTTAGTGCCTTGCTTTTGCTGAGGCTGGCTTTGAACTCGTGATCCTCCTGTCTCAGCCTCTCGAGCTGCTGGGATTACAGGTGTGCGCCACCATACCCAGTGCATCTTCTATTCTTAAGGCATTATTAAAATTAATTGTTTTCCACATAAGTTCCAGGAATAGGGATTTACTTGGTAAAGTAAATCTTAGAACACAGACAGAGTTAAATGTCCCTAGAAAACCAAATGAATCATTTGAAGAGATAAGTCAAGAGATTTTTTCTGATGTCTAAAATCCCCATAATGGAAATCATGATGCTGGATGGATGTATACTCCAGTTATTCCTTTTTCTATCTTCACTTCTTTCCATGCAGAAGAAGCACTGATTAAACAGATTTTGTTAGTTTTTGTTGCTGTGACCAAAATACTTGGCAAGAACAGCATAAAGGAGGAAAGATTTATTGTAGTTCATGGTTTCAAAGGTTTCAGTCCATGTTAGTGTGCTCCATTGCTTTTGGCCTGAAGACCACAAAGTACATCATAGTGAAAGAATATGGTAGAGGAAAGCTACTCCATTCATGGCAGATGGAAAGCAGAGAGAGAGATAGAAAGAGAGAGTGGGGGAGTGAGCGAGAGCGAGGGACAAGATAAAGCCCTCATGGGAATTCCCTCCAGTGATTTACTTCCTCCACTTATTCCCCACCTGCCTATAGTTTCCACTACTTCCCAGGAGTCTATTTAGCTATCAGTGGATTAATTCACTGATGAAGTCAAAGCCCTCATGATCTAGTCATTTCCCCAAAGACACACCTCCGGACATTATTGTATTGAGGACCAAGTCTTCAACATATGAGGTTTTGAGGAACATTCCAGAAGCAAATCAAAATACAGATGTTTTCTCTTATACTATTTCTCTTTTGTCCTGGATTTAGTAGATGGGAAAATTGTCCTCAATGTATTCAAATGAAAAGTGAGTCTATCTTACTAGTAAGTGACATAAGAACAATAGTTTTTTAATTTAAAGATGGTTGTCCTAAAGAGATTTTATCATTATACCATTCAAAAAATTATACCATGCATTATACCATGCAAAAACTTCAGAAGTGGCACTAATACAGGAGACTCTAGGAACCATTTGAAACTCTTCTTTTTCATGAACAATAGTTGGCTTCCTTTTGAATATTTAGATATGTATCTTTAGTCATAAAAGACATCAATTACTTGTGCATACTGGGTTGGAAAAGCAGAAGACAAATTTTTCTATAAATTTACTGATTGAAACTTAAATAACACTGAACACTAGGGATCTGTATTATTAGTTTATCATCCCTTTTTCATAGTAATGTTAAGTCAATGTACTAAATAATTGGAATAGAACTGATATCAAAAGAAAACTAAAAACAGTACTGTATAGAAAGTATCAAGATAAACTGTCCAATACATTTATCTTCCATATTTTTATAATCTTGGAAAAATGCTTTGGAATTCTTCATTAAAATCTTATGAAATACAGAAAGGATTATAGTAAGACAACCTCATGAAAGGATTAGATACTTTACTGACATGCAGTACCACTGAAAACTATTGTTTCCCCTTTTGCTTTCTACACCTAGGAAAAACAATAGATGTTTGTTTTGCATACATAAGAGAGGCCATCGTAGCACATCATGGTGGGAGCACATCCTGATGGGAACATTCAGTGAAGCCAATCCTCCCCGCTCATGACCAAGAAGCAAAAGAAAGAAAGAGGAAGGAACCAGGGTCTTACAATTCCCTTCAAAACATGCACCCAGTGAGCTAAAAACCTTCCAGTGGGCCCACCTCCTAATGGTTCCACCATCTCTCCATAGTGCTTCCCAGAGGACCAAACCTCCAAAACATGGGCCTTTGGGGGCACATTTAAAATCCAAACTGTAGCAATCATAGCAACCCCCAAGGATGTTTCCTAGTACAAAAAAGTGGTTCCATAAAAAGTTTTACAAGTGAAATAAAGAGAACAAGAACTAAGATCCTTCTAAAAATCACTTTGTCACATACCACTACGGTTTATTACTACCAGGTTAAATACCAGACAAATGAGTTTCTCAGGTAAAATAACTTGTTTGGCACACAGTTAAGAAGTAGTAGATACAAGATTTTAAGTCTACTCTCTAACTTCAAAATTGCTTTCTAACTTACCATCCTGTCTTTGTAGAAGTGTAAAATCTACCCATTCCACACTTACATATTATTCCGAAAGTACATCTTTTAGCATATCATTCTTCCACTCTAAAGTGTTTCAAGGCTTCTAATTATCTACACTACAAAACTTAGTTTATGCTTTTAACCTACATGGTCTTGCTATTTTTTCTCAAATACCTGTGCTGAACATTTACATTTCTAGGATTTAATCTTCATTTTTCCCTTTATATACTCCATTTTATTAGCTCACTCCACTCCTATTTTCACCTTCATTTATAGAAATGCTTTTCAACTTGAAGATGAATGCCTATTTCATACACACAGCTCATTCACTTCCTGAAAGTGAATCTTTCTCTTTATAAACAGAAGATCTCTTCTTCTGTTTCCATAGCTCTTTATAAGCTATAAAATGACTGAAGTTACTGAGGGTGTGTAGATTATACAAGACTGGATGTTAGTAGGACAACTGTCTTCAGATATTTGAAAGGTTGTCAACTGAAAGAAGAACATTTTTACTCTTCCTAGTTCTAAGAGGAAGAATAAGGATAAGCATGGATACATTATAGAGAGGAAAGGGGTTCAACAATGTCAGTATCTACATCAAATTAGAGTAAATTTTTTTTCAAAGGAAGTGTTTAAGCAAAATCTAGATGTTTTCTGATTGTAGATAGCATGATTTGAACATTATTATTTATCTTACAGTAATTTGTCTCTGGTGTTTTCTCTCTTAGCCTTGAGCTCTTTTAGACTAAAGACTTTGTCTTGTTAATTTTTATCTGGAACATTGTTCATCACATTGGCTTTGTTATGCAAATCTCACGTATAACCCTAGCACCGGATGGTACAAGTGTGAAATAGATTTTATTAGAAGAAGAACATGCAGGCAGAGAAATAGCAGATTATTCATCATACCCTGACCTCTTATGTCCTGGTAGAGGGAGTTTTATATAGTGCAGAGTACGGTTGTGTGTACTATGAAAAATTCACCAGCTGAAAGGGCACTGGAGGCAGAGAATAACTAATCAAGCAAAATTTTCCTGCTAGAGGCACTGGCCTTCTAAGAAAGGAGAGCCTCTGGATCTCAGCTTCTGACAATCATCTATTCTTGAGCTAAGATCTGTTGAACTGACTTCTGGCTAAGTTGGCAAAAGGATAGAGGAAAGTAGTCAGGAGGATATTGGAATCTGTTTCTCCTTATGCTTCAAGTGCCTCTGAATGACAAGTGCCACCAGCTTTCGTACAGAAAGAAAATGAAGTAGAACAGATGCCTATCATTTTCATATTTTTGTTTGACACTCAGAAAAGTGGATAAAAAAAAAAAAGCCCTTCTGACTTTTTGTGTCCAGGTATAAATGATTAGTAAATGTGACCAGTAGGAAGTGAGTCAATTCATTATCAATTATAAGAAAGAAAAACCAATGAGTCCAACTACAAGAATGAGAGAGACAAAATATTACAAGAAGGAGGGCAACTAACCAAATGGATAGAATGATTACAGAACTAGGCTTGTGAGGCGCAGAAGCCAGGGCAGGGCCAAAGGACAAAAGAAGGACAGGCAGAAGAGCTCTGGGACAAGAATAGACTGGTTCAGATTGATAAGTGCTTCAAGAGGAATGAACCTCACAAACATGCTAAGTGGAAGAAGCCAGACACAAAAGGCTGCATATTATATGATTCTGTTTATGTGAAAAATCCACAGAATGTAAATCCAAGGAGAGAGAGATAGCAGACTAGTGGTTGCCAGGGGCTGGCGAGGGAAGAGAAAGAACAGCGACTGCTAATGGGTATGGGGTTTCCTTTTGATATGATGAGAGTGTCTTGGAGCTACATCCAGGTGATGGCTGTACAACGCTGCTAATGTACTAAATGCCAAAGAGTTGTAGAGTTTGAAATGGTTAAACGGTTAATTCTATGTTAACTTTACAAACTTTACCTCAATTAAAAAAAAAGAAATGAAAAGAAAAGAAAAATAACAGGTTGGAAATACTTTGGGAGGAATGGAATTCCAATTACTTCTTTATTTGCTTTATTTGCCCAAGATTACAAGTTTTTGGTTTGGCCAAATTTAGATCATTCCTTCCTTCTTATTATGTTGGGGCTATGAAAGGAAGTATTTAGCCCTTAGTGAGAGATAGACCCCAGGATTTCATGGACCAAGATCATGGAGACAATGTAGAAGATATAATGATCAAAGTTAATAGCAATGCTGTTGGGGATGGATTGTGGATAATGGGTATAAAACAACATTCCTGAATATCCTAATAGGAGATTGAAAAAACAAAAACAAAAACAACCTTTGCAGGCAAACTGGCAAGATGTCTTAAAAATAGAAAGAAGAACCTTCAAACTTTCACCACTGTTTTTAGAGTCTCACTTTTGTTTAAAGTATATGTTGTTGCTATGTATGTACAGCAAATGTTTTTGTGTTCAAATCTTTTAATGAAATTCCAGTCCCTTTGAATTGTTAAGTAGAATATGCCTTGTGCAGTATTCAGAAGACAAATATAGCTGGCATACAGCTCCTTGGAATGTAAAATATATATATATATATATATATATATATATATATATATATATATATATATATATATATATATATATATATATGTTTTTTGGTACTGGGGATTGAACTAAGGGGCACTCAAACACTGAGCCACATCCCCAGTCCTATTTTTTTATTTAATTTTGAGACAGAGTCTCACTGAGTTGCTAAGCACCTCGCCATTGCTGAGGCTGGCTTTGAACTCGCCATCATCCTGACTCAACCTCTCAAGCCACTGGGATTACAGGCATGTGCCACCGCACCCAGAGGAATGTAAAAATATTTTTAAAACAACACAGGAAAAGGGGCATAACAATTACTTTTCTACTTTTTATTAATACACTTTTCAGAATTATTTGTGGAATTATTTTGATTAAAAGTTGGGTATTTAGATGGGTTTCCTTGAGCTGTTTGACAGATCTGAAGGGGAACTACTGAGAAAAATAAAATGATAAATTGATGTTATTTTTAGGACATAAGAATAAAGAATCAAACTATGGTTTATATTTTTTGTTCCTAATTTTTATATTTGCAGTGTGCATTGATGCTTGTTCTCTGTGGCACAAAGTTGCACCATAGAAAGCACTCACATATTGTACAAAATTGAAAATAATCATATCAAAGTGCCAGTTTTATGTATCAAGGAAATAGCTTAGTTAGGAGATATTTATTACAACAGGAACTTAATCTGAAATGCAGATGACTTACTCTATGCCTTTTATACTACAGTAATATATCAAGTGAACATTCATCCAAATTGGGGGGGGGGTATTAATTTCAACTTTCTAATACAAAATAAATACAAATTATTTTTTCTTACTGGCACACAGGTCAGAAAAAGTACAGATTTCTGTATATATATATAATAGAAGTATCACTAGGTATCAATTACAAAGATATGTATTTGAGTACTGAGTGTTATTGAGTATTTTTGCAAACAAAGGCAGATCATCTGACATCTCTGTAACTTAGTTTCCTGCCATATAGCAGTGTTGTAGAGAGGAACATTTGAGTGTCAGTTATTATGGTGTATTTTCTGCCTTGTATTTTATGGAATCATTTTCAAGAGACAATTATTTTTCTCAAAATACTCCTTGTGGTGTTAGTACTATATAAGGTGAATTGAGGAAAAAATAGAAGCAAATGCCATGAAATACCCATTATGAAGAACAACGTCATTCTGCAAATTACTGTTTTTATATTAACAAAATCACCAACTTGTTGCTTTTACTACCACTAGTACATTTTGTCTATATCTGATCCTTGTTACCAATATTTACCTATTTCCTCACCATACTCCTTACTCACAATAAGTTCATTTAACACAGTTTTCTTGTTATAACCTAGCTATTTTCCATGACAATATTCCCAACATTAAAATTTTTTTTAATTGAAAAAAATAAACCTTACATGAAATCTATATAACAGTGGACAATGGGCCTGGCACTACTAGAGATGTGAAATTAGTGCGGATGGAGCCTGGTGAGCTTCACTTACCTATGGGATGGTGAGAAATGGGGTGAGAACTGTCTGGTGAGTGGTGGAGGGGAGGGAAATACTAGTGAGGCTGGGCTGAGGTGAGAGATGGGAGGACAAACAGTATCAGTACCCAAGCTCAACTGGTTGTATTTAGATTCTATTTTAGATTGTGTCAAATAACACTTTTAGCCCTAGCTATTGGGAACTGACATTTAATTAGTGAATGAAAAGCAAGAGGTATCAAGGTGACAAGGAAGCACTTAAGAATAAAGCCATCATTATTTCATTTACAGTTTGTGTTTGCAAAAGTTTTGTATTGTCCTTTATTAAACCTTTACAATATTACTGTGAGAAAGATGGATAACAAGAACTAGCTACTCTCTGTCTTTCTTGTGGGCTAAACAAAAGAAAATTGGTTTGTAGTTGAGTAAAAATGTCTTGGCTAAACAAAAAGCCCATATCTGTGCTAAAAAGTATTTCCTAAATGAATTGCCCATTTTAGTAAATGACTATTGAATTTACTAATCTTCATTTTTACAAGTCAGCTTTAAGCCAAGGTGATTATATTCTAAGACCCAGGATTGAACACAGATATAGAAGGCAAAGTAATTTTTCTACACTACATGCTTAGCACTTTCTTGCCCTCAAATTTTTCTCCAAAATACTGTCACATTTTTTGAAATTTTCATATTATTAATTCTTTGAGGTGAGTCACTGAGAGTTCTCACAATGGAATATAGAATATGGATCACAGTGTAAATGAAATTTAACCATTTACGTTTATGCAGGTTTTTTTTTCCAGAATATTTCCAGTTCTCTAAAAATCAAAACAAGCCAGGATGGTGGTACATGCCTATAATCCCAGTGACTGGGGAGGCTGAGGCATGAGGATGGCAAGTTCAGTGCCAGCCTCAGCAACTTAGTAAGGCCCTAAAAAATCTTAGTGGGATCCTATCTCAAAATAAAACATAAAGAAAAGGGCTGTGGATGTAGCTCAGTGATAAAGTGCCCCCCAGGGTTCAATTCCTAGTTACAAAAATTAAAAAATACAAAAACCCCAAATCAAACCAAACAAAAAACTGTGAGGAAATGGAACACAGGACAAATGATTTTTCATAAAGTGGGGTATGAACTAGGAAGCATGTAAGAGTTACTGGGCAAATTCCCTGGTAGTGTTTTTTGGTTTTTGTTTTTAAATATTCTTTCAGTTGTTGGTGGACCTTTATTTTATTCATTTACTTATATGTGGTGCTGAGAATCTAACCCAGGGCCTCACATATGCAAGGCAAGTGCTCTGCCACCGAGTCACAATCCCAACCCCCCTGGTAGTGGTTTATAAGCATGAAAATCCCTAGTGAAGGAGGCTAATCATTTGAGATAACAAAAGGCACATTAGTGACTGAATTATTCAATTAGCAAATGTTAATCAAGTCCATATAATGTACCAGGTACTGTCCTTGATGGTGGAACTATGGTAATTAAAATAGACAAAAATCCCTCTCCTCATGGAGCTTAAATTCTAATGCGAGTGATAGAAAGTAAACAGTGATGAATTAAGAAAATGCACAATAGCTGGGCGCAGTGGTGCATGCTTGTAATCCCAGCCGCTGGGGTGACTGAGGCAGGAGGATTGCAAGTTCAAAGCCAGCCTCAAAAAAAAAGAAGAAGAAAGAAAGAAAAATGAAAATGCACAATATGTAAAGTATTGATGCATGCTAAGGAGAAAATTCAGAGAAGGAGATAAAAAAAAAATTGTGTGTTTTCCAGAGTGGAGGACTACTTTATGGTGCAGGTTAAAGGAATTCAACTGAGCCTCCTGGGAAAGATCTTTCTAGCAGAGGAAGCAACCAAAGGCATTGAAAAATCTCACGAGGTTAAAGGAAATTTCAAAATTGGGTGAAGCATAGAAAAGACTTCTGTACTAGTTTTGTGTAATGCCCGTCTAGCCCTAAGCCACCTCTTGAGAGGAACACACCCGCAGCAGCACTTGCTTATCTCACCGTTCACGTTGCTTTTCAGGCTATGGTCTGAACTCCTATCAAAAGCATTCTTCTGAAAAATCTCTCCTCTCAGCCCCTACCCTCATCTCCTTTCATTCATCATTTGACTCTGTTCCATGTCTCTGGAAATAGATTCCTCCATCACCTTCAGACTCCATTGCTCTTTCCAAAGTGTTTAATTTGGGGGTCCCCTACTTTTTGGGTAGAACGTCTGAAACTACCAACCTGGAATCATTCCCATTACCCTTTGCCTTTGATCAGGTCTTCACATACTGTCTTTGCCAGCAGTCGCTGACATCTTCCCAGGATGGCCTGTCACTCCTTCCATGTACCACCATAGCAACTGCTGCGTGTTGGGGGAGGGGCTTGCTGAAGACACTGGTTTTACCGCCCAGAGCTCTACCTTCTTGCGGAGAAATGCGTAGTTGTAGCGCAAGCACCTTGGCTGTCTCAGATCTCTGCTTAACTTTGTTAATTGAGAACAATCCTATTTCCTTCCATGAGGAACTCTATATTCTCATATTTGTTGCCATTTCCAGTCTACTAGCTAATCTTAAAATCACTGGATTATGTCTGATGCCTATGTGTCTGGATTATGTCTGATGCCTGTTATGTCTGATTACCCCTTGGAGGATGGTAATTTTTTCTTTTAAACCTCTCAAATAATTTTCCTTAGATAATGGGTTGCTTGCCTGCTTTTCTAAGAAAGGTTACTCTCAGAGCCTCCATGGTGAGGCTCTCTTATTTTCCCAACCAAGAGTGTTGCCAAGGAAAACACATACACACTTCTTACCTCCTTCCCGCTTTGAATTTCCCCCTTAGCACGTATCAATATTTTACATACTATGCATTTTGCTAATTCATAATTTACTATCTTTCTCTCCCATTAGAATTTAAGCTCCATGAGGACAGTCTAGTTTAATTACTTCTCTACTTCCAGCATCAAGGACAAGTCCTCTAGGTGGGAGGACTTGTTCAAGGATGCAAAACTGTTTTCCTTGGCAACACTCTTGGTGGAGAAAATAAGAGAGTCATTTTTCCCCTTTCCTATCCTTATATATGAATTTCAAATCTGATGGGATATTCAGCCTCATAATAGATAAAAAGAAGTGTTTTAAGTTCTTAAGGAGCTTACAATGTAGTTGAGAGGACTAAGGATAAACTTACTTGAATGAGAGGGACATTGTCTTCTGACTCTTTACTCAAGGTTTTCAATTATTTGCTAATAATATTGCTACATAAAGTAACTAAGAAAATATCATGTATCAAGTTTAAGATTTCTCAAATCTATAAAATGCCATTGAACTCAAGCTATTCAAATAGATTTTAAGAATGGTAAATAAGGCATGGTCATGTGTTTTTAACTTGAAGTACTGACATTGGTGTCGTCTATACAGCAATAAGAGAAAAAAGAGTAGATTGTCATCTTAGAAGAGATTAGTTCTAGTTAGAGATTACCTTACATGATGTTTTAATATGGCATGATGGTAATAAGAAGTAAAAATAAGATCTTTTCTTTTTTGAGTGCTTATTAGATACTCAAATTATCTTATCTAAACCTTCCTCAAATCCTGTTGTATAGATGGTATTATCCTTGTTTTTTAAATAAGACTTAGATTGGGTTATTTTCCCAAGATAGTACATTATATGGTACAATATAAGTGCTCAAAAAAGAAAAAGATTTTATTATTGCTATTTTTCCTTATTAAAACATCATGTAAGGTAATCTTTAATTAGAACTAAACTCTTCTAAATTAGAACCTAAGAAGTTGGGCTTCACAGCTTGCACACTGAAGAAAACTTATATGATAGCTTCTGCTATTTAGATTGCTGAATAGTGTTGCTATGCTTCCTTGTTTATATATGTATGTATGATATATGTGTAGATGCTTGTTTGATTCTTCTCCTGATTTCTCAGAGGAAAAGATCCTTGTCTTAGAGCATAGAGGCTTAATATTATTTTCGACTGTTCTTGACTCATTAAAGTCATGTACCAACTGATGTGATTGTGCTCTTGCTGTTTCACTTCTAGGACCTTCTTGTTCCTTTGTATTGCCACTTTGTTCCCATGGGCACCATCCCAGTTCTGCCATTTCCATACTGTTCTGTAAACACCCCATTCCTATCATTCTAATTACTTTCTCTTTTCATGAATCTTCTGAGCATTCAGATTTTCACACAGATCCCTTGGAATTACTCCCCTACCACCTGAGACAGGAAACCCCAGAGAATCTTCAGGTTGTAACATTCACAGGCTTTGTTGAATGATTGTGTCAACAGTGAGAAAATACTATCTCCATTGCTGCCATTTCTTTTTCTCCAGCTAGATATGTGAGATATTGAACATGAGTTGGCCCCACATTTCTGGCCTGAAGAGTTGAGTGGATGCTGATGCCTCCACAGAGGTCATGAAATAAATTAATTATTGAGGCCAAGAAAAGTGGTAAGAATGAACCCAGTCCACTGACTGGCTGGCTGACTGGTAATGCTATTAACTAAATTAACAAAACTAGAAAGGAAAAATATTTGAGGAGAGTACAGTAAATTATGAATATAATTTTGGATATAGTTAGTTTAAAATGCCTTTCAGAATTAAAGTAAATTTATAACTAGGAGATGGTTAGGGTAGGAAAGAAATATATGATAATTTTGTGTCCATAGTGGTAGTGCAAGATGGTTTGGAGAGAGGAGAACATATGTTAATTCCCAATAATATTTAAAACTCTATTCTCAATAAAAATAATAATAATAACATTTTATGTGAAAGATTTATATTTTCTTATAATTATGTAAAGACTGAATAACACTTTACAAAGTATTTTTATTTTTATTGAATATAATATACAATATAAATAAAAGTAGTATTCTTGCTCTGCAAATGTAGACCTAGCACATATCTCCTGGATTCAACAGACTTCTCATAAGCCTCATAATCATGGAATTTTGTAGCTACCATATGTCTAATATGTAAGTTTCTGGATTCCATTTTCATTAATATATTTAAGACTTTGATGGATGCACATTCAAGGTGTTTTAAA
This sequence comes from Xerus rutilus, assembly GCA_028644305.1. NCBI lineage: Eukaryota > Metazoa > Chordata > Mammalia > Rodentia > Sciuridae > Xerus > Xerus rutilus. The sequence continues at coordinate 34,469,459 of CM053407.1, forward strand.
AGAATGTACTTTTATTGGCAGTATCATATATACATGGATATTATATATAATAAGTCATGAAGACAATAAGTAATTTCTTCATAAAATTAGAAGGACCAAACAGAAACAAAGTATATGTTTCTGAAATCCAACCTCATGCATACTTTTTGCTATAAAGGCAGAAGAAATTTATAGCTTCATTTTTGAAACATATATAGATGGGGAGAAGGAGAGATGATGGAAGAGAGGAAAGGTGCCTTGTCCAGCTGCTCTGTGGCTCTGGACTCAGACAGTGGAAGTACTGCTTCTTGGTGAGGTGGGAGACAGAGGGAAGTCACTGAAATTCAATATCAGACAGTGAGAGAATCATAGGGACACAGAAATTTAGCTGCTTTGAGCATAGTACAAGAAAGTGTACTTTGGTACCAGTTTACCTCAGATGGGGCGAATGGCATTTTTAGCCAGGTTTTCTGTGCTGTGACTAAAGGACCTGACCAGAACAACTGTAGAGGAGGAAAAGTTTATTTGGGAGTTCATAGTTTCAGAGGTCTCAATCCATAGAAAACAGGCTCCATTCTTCAGGACTCAAGGTGAGGCTGAACATCATGGCACAAGAGTGTTGCAGAGAAAAGCAGCCCACATTATGATCAGTAAGAAGAGAGAGACTCCACTGGCCAGATACCAAATATACATCCCAAAGCCAAACCCTCAATGACCCACCTCCTCCAGCCATACCACACCTGTCTTTAGCAGTTAATCCCTATGAGAGGATTGAGTCACTGATTGGGTTAAGGCTCTCACAACCCAGTCATTTCTCCTCTGAACCTTGCATTGTCTCACATGTGAGCTTTTGCGGGACACCTCACATCCAAACCATAACAGTTGCACAGGGAGGAAGAGAGAGAAACACAGCAAACAAACTGGCATCAGAGAACTAGTGGAACAGAGAACTAGTCTGATCTTAATGAACCAGAGATAGCAGTGAGCTGGTGTTTGAAAAATGCTCCATTTCTCTTGGCTACCAAGTAGAGAGTTGAGGCATGGAGCCACCTTGAAGTGCCCATATTGTAGCTTTGTGTGCCAGGAGTATGGAAAATCATAGAAAAAGCACTGCCAAACTCTTCTAGCAAATACCTGTCATGGGGCCTGGTGGAATGAAACAGAAACTGGCACAGAAAGGACTGTGCCTAGGGGCATTGAGGTTGGAGATATGGAAGGATTATGACTTTCTTTTTCTTTGGGTCTTATGGCTCCTATGAACAATTGGGAGACTCCAGAACCTGGACAGTTGGGTGAGATTACACTCAGGACTGATTCAGAGATGACCACATTTGTAGGTGGTGGTGGTCTGTGAGACCTGTGAAGGGTTCTTTAGCACATCCTATGAGTAGAGTTCATGGGCTGTCCCTGAAATCCAGACACCCAGCAGAGACTGGCATCTGCCCAGCCCTGGGGTGTGTTTATCTAATCTGTCTGGAGCAAATACCACTTAACAAAGTACTGAAGTTCAGATCAGAGCCAAATGCCAGATGCAAGCTGCTGGAGCATCCCATTTAAAATTCTGCATCAGTCTCACCCAGAGAGACCATTGATCTCATCTGTTTGGACAAAACTTCTATTGTCATGACTTCCCAATCTGTTCTACCTTATACTGGTTAGAAGGGAAACGGAGACCTATTACAAACGTTTTGATTCCAGGCCACTGTAGCTGGCAGATTGGTGGGTAACACTAAGAAGATGAGTTTAAAAATCCCCAAACCTTGCTCTAAGGAATACACAGCCCAAGAAAAAACATAAATAAGAATAGCATGGCATAAGCAATGAATATCCATACTTGTCAAGAACTGACCACCTCAGAGGAGACAGACAGTTCCATTCATTTTCATTAAGAATTTTTCACATTGCTTTTTTTTTCTGTGTGTGTGTGTGTGCACACACACATTATCATTGAGGTCCCTTCCAAAAACTCGTGTGTAAGACAATGCAGAAATGTTCAGAGGTGAAATGCTTAGATTATGAGAGCTATAATCTAATCAGTGAATTAGTCTACTTGAATGATGAATTGGGTGATAACTGTAGGCTAGTAGAGTGTAGCTGGAGAAAGTAGGTCCCTTGGGGTGTGCCTTTGGGATTTATATTTTGTCCTTTAGTGAGAGGCGCTCTCTGCCTTCTGGTTGCCATGAACTCTTACCCTGCACAAAAATCAACTCAAAGTGGCTTATTAGACCAGAAACTGGAACTGCTAAAAGAAAATACAGGGTCAGTACTAAAATATATTGGTGCATGCATTGACTTCTTTAAATAAGATTCCTAAAATTCAAGAAATAAAACCATGAATCAGTAAGTGGGGTATCATCAAAATATAAAAGGTTCTGCACAGCAAAGGAAACAGGAGAATGAAGAGAGAGCCTACAGAATGGGGAAAAATCTTCTGAGAGGGGATTCATATCCAGAGCATGAAGATCTCAAAAATTCAACACCAAAAGAACAAAACAAAACAAAACAAAAAACCACAAAAGCTAATAAGTAAATTGGCAACAGTTCTAAATAGACATTTCTGTAAAGAAGAAATACAAGTGTCCAACAAATATTCGAAAAAAAAAATTCAATATCCTTAGCAATCAGGGAATTATAAATCAGAATTGCACTAAGATTTCATCTCACTTCAATTAGAATGCAAATCATCATTACAAATAATGATTGTTAGCAAGGATGTAGGTAAAATGTACACTTATACATTGTTGGTGGGAAAACAAACTGGTACAATCACTTTGGAAAGCAGAATGGAGAGTCCTCAAAAAAACTATGAATGTAACAACCATATAATCCAGCTATCTTATTTCTTGATATTTTTGAAAAAGATCTACAATCAGCATACTACAGAGATATATGCATACCAATATTTATAGCATCCCAATTCACAGTAGCTAAGTTATGAAAATATGATATATATATACACAACAGTTTTATCCAGCCATAAATAAGAATGAAATTATGTCATTTGTGAGTAAATGGTTGGAATTGAAGAACATCATACTAAGTTAAATAAGCCAGATTTAGAAAGTTATGGGACAAATGCTTTCTCTTACATGCTCTTATAAGAGGAAAATGGAGAGAGAGGGAGGGAGGGGGAGAGAGAGAGAGAAAGAGAGAGAGAGAGAAAGGGAAGGAGGGAGGGAGAGAGGGAAAGGGAGGAGAGAGAATATTCAAAAATGGCACAGAAGGGTATGATGAAAATAGAAGAAAACCAATAAAGTGGAGGATAGGAATTGAGAGGGATGCAGGAGGGGAGAACATGGTGAAGTATTGTGGAATGTAATCTACCATATTATACTATGTCTACATATGAATATGCCACAATGAATATACACACATAATAATATGATTATAATTCACTAATAACAATAATAGAAGAAGATCAGTAGCATAGATCAAGTAGTGGGGAAATGAAGGAGTGCATGGAAAAGTAAGTGTGGGAAATGAGACTGATCAAATTATGTCATGTGTATATATGGAAATGGCATAATTAATCCCACTATTACATATTATGTATAATTGTAATATACCAATAAAAATCAATAAATATTTAAAAATACAGGTTTAATGGCAAAAGTAATATCTATAGATGGTAAACTTAGCATTTTGTTGACCAGTTAAAGACAATATTTGCATTTATTCATAATACAATTGCCATATGAATTAGTTTCCTCCTTTTCTCAATTTCATTCATATTATATTACTTTTAATTTACTGAAATGAATTTTGTAAAGTTAATAACATGAATTAAATAAAGGAGAATTCTTACTGTACAAATACGGAATGACTCTTCTTTACATTACATTTTAAGAATTGTATTTTGTGAACTCTTCCTAGAGTGGTAAGAAACTTAAGAATAATGAATATGTAAGTACTTTTATAAAACTTTAAAAAAACCTGTGTATGGACAAATTAAAAGTCTTAGTATCTTTGTGAGCTTAATTTAAATAATAAACTTTTCTGCAGAAGTATATCCTATCCTGAGTACAGTCTTTCAATCAACTTTCCTGTGTGTAATTGCTTATAATTTTTTGACATCTTTCCTCTCATGGAATGCAAGCAAAGTGCAAGCTATGCCACCATTAGAACTCTGTATAGCTAGATGGATGGGGCACTAGTATAAGAATTAGTCCTGATTTTTCTATGAAATTAAGACTGGCATGATTTGGAAAATTGATTTTAGCACTGCTTAGTGATTTCAACTCCTCTTTTTCTTCCACAATGTGTGTGACCAACTGCAAGGTAACATTTTCAACTGCATGCTTGTGTGTTACTTAATAGCAGAGAATGTGTCTTTTCATTTTTTGTAATAGCTGATAGAGTTCTTGGCATGTAATTTGTGCTTTTTAAAGGGCATGTATGAAATAAGGAAAGCATTTTGACATGTTCATACTTATTTGGCAATAATAATTCTCAAATTTCCTTGTTGTATCTTTTTATATTCTGGTGGTATAAAAATGTGCCCATTTTAGAAAGGAACCCCTGGTTGTGCATTTTAAAATTGATTGCCTCCTAAAAATATTTTAGAAATATTTCTTTTTTTCTCCTAGAGTCATTTCAAATCTTGCCTTTTCCAATAATCATTTTAAAATCAGAATTACTCAGTGACATCTACCTATTCAGAAAACTAAAGAATTTATATTTTGAACATTATTAATATGACTTTCTCATTTGCCTTTCTGAACTATATCCCATTAAAGAGATCCTCTGCTTCAATGTAGATTAGGACTTCTTCCAAAATGAATGAAAAAAAAAGACTAAAGTAATAATTAGTATTCAAGAACAGAGTTTGTATAAGGTAATAGTCTGGTTTTCAGTGATCGTGAGTCATACTTTGCAAATCCACTTTGTCCATCATTAGTATAGACTTGGGAGCGGAGGGCACAGAGTTTTACATAAGAATTCTAAACAGAAAGAGTAAGGAAGAAAAGCCTGCCTCTTTCTTGTCCTGGAGTAATGTGGCAAGAAAAAAGAGGTAGGAGAAGACAATGAACAGATATCACCTTTGTATGAGTAAAGATATCACTGGATGTGGAGCAAGGCTTTACCCCTTGTCCTATTTCCATTTGGGACTCTGGGTAAGAGCCTTTTCATGCTTTTCCTTGTACCATCCAGTCGAAGAGTCAGTCATAACAGAGTAATTTGGAAGGCGCAGCCTGACATTTTATTTTTCCAATTCATTCTTACCCTTTCCTGCATGTTATAGGCCCCTGGGTAGCCTAGAGTCTGATTGGAGACTGGCCAACACTGGGCAGTATGGTGTGCTTCTGTGGTGGACCACCTAGGCTGGTACTCAGCTTAGTGTTTTATGGCAACAATATGAGCAAAAGTGAAGCTGAACCTGCTAGGGGAGCAACACTGGCACATTGTAGAAACCAGAAAAAATCGTTCACGGTTTTCTTGCTCAGATCTTGGTGCCAGAGGACAACATAGTTTCCAGAAGTCAGGCCATTGAGAAACATCACCAGCAGGATCCCTCTGACCCCACTAAAGAAACTGCTACCCTAATTCCATACTCAGGTGCCATATTGGAGAGGAGGAGTGGGAGGCGACACACAAATCCACTCCCCCCCCCCCCCAAAAAAAAAGCGAGACATCTGAGAGACTGAAAATTTTCCTGGAGTTACTGAATGTTACTCAAATATACCATTTCTGTTTTCATATTGGAATAAGTTTTAAACCAGATTGGAAATTGGTTAATACTTCTTCCCATAAACCACAGATTGGGTCTTTTGAAGAAGACTAGAGTAGCTATAGATGAAAATAAAGGCACTGTATATATTCTAGGAATTAAATTTATAACACTTCACATTTTTATGAAAGTAAGTTGATATTTGTTATTCCTAAATATTTGATTGGTTCATCTATTAGTTTTTTCATATTGTTTTATTGAAAAAGATATGTATCTCTATCTCTGTATTAGTCTTTTAGGCTGTCATGACAGAATTCCATAGCCTGGGTGACTTGAATAACATAGATTAATTTTCTCACAGTTCTGGAGTCTGGAAGTCTAAGATCAAGGTGCTGGCAGGAGTGGTTTATGGTGAAGCCTCTCTTCTTGTCTGTGTATGGTCCCTTCTCATTGTGTCCTCACATAACTCTTTCTCTGTGGGCATATATACATACTCCTGGTGTCTCATCCTTTTTTAATAAGGACATGAGTCCTACTGGAGTTATGCCTCCCTTTTATAACCTCATTTAGCCCCAGTTGCCTCCTTTAAACATTCTATCTCCAAACATAGTATCACTAAGGGATTGGGCTTCAATACAATAATTTTGGAAAGGATACAATTTAACCAATAACAGTCAGCCATCCCAGTCATTATATTAGTTATATATGAAGATTTGACTCTCATTATTACATCCATATTCTCTAGCATGGTGACTGACACATAGTAGGTTTTTAATAAATGATAAATAGATGCTAAAGAAAGTAATATGTGTAAAATATAGTATCATGATGAATGGGACAGATTTTAGGACTTTGGTTGAAGTTTCTGCCATACATTTTATTCAAAACAAGTTTTTATATCTGTAAAGCAGCATAATAATGCTTTGCTTTTTGAATTATTAAAAGATTAAATGAATATCTGATAAATTATTAGCACTCAAGTTACTTGTGATTGTCTCTGATTTTATGAGCCTACTTGCATTTGCACATGAGCCAAAGCCAACACCTTTCTCATCTGATAAGCAGGATCAGAGCATCTTGGGCAGGTATTCTCAAGGGATTATTACTGTGTGCTTGGGGGCAATATTTTGACCCTCATGATAGTAATATTTTTAGTGATTTCAGGCAAAGTTAGGCTAAATTAATTTTAGAACTGACCCACTTACATATTTTTGACTTTGGATTAAGGAAGTTGAACAGCTAAGTTGGACAATTTACAAACTGCATTATGGCTTATATGGGGCAAGTCACTCTCGAAATAGGACCAAGAGGCACAAGATTCTGAGTGAGAAGTTGCATAATAGATTCAAAATATCAATTGAATTTTAACTGTTGGTCTTCCACTGGAAGTTTAATAGTTTGAAGGTGATATAAAAGAGAACATGCTGATTGGGGAATTAAAAACAAAATAGAAAACAAGAAAGAAAAATAAAATCTAGAATGTCATTGAATAGTTAATAAACAGAAATTAGAGCAAGCTTCAATCACAGTGAGCTATATTCTCTTTCTAAATTTAGACTATAAAATATGAATTTGTTTGGTAAACTTTCAGGTTCTTCAGGTGTTCAGGCAATGGTATAGGATTCACTCTTTACCTCAAAACAGTAGTTGTAAAATTTCTATCTCCTTGATGAATTAAAAAAAAATCCTTTGAACAAGGGTAATCTTTTTCTCTGAACTCCAATTAGCACTTTGCTCTATGCTTCATGTGTCACTTTTATCATTCGGTGCTTATGATTTGTTTCGCCTCTGCTCTCTTCCTCACTCTGCTGCTTTCCTAGGAGTCATGAGTTACCTCAGCTTTGTATCTTTTGCTGGGTTGTGCACTGAGTGCATAGAGTGTGTGCTAGATGAATACTAGTTAAATGCACTGTAACTATCATCTATGTAGATCTCACTCCTTGCCTCTTGCACTTATGCAGGATTCCATTATAACATTTTTTTTCCTACTGAGATGGACTCCAACTTATAATTTTTCTCTACAGTGCTCCAGGGACCCTCTGTCAGTTTTACTTGGTATAAGAATGAAACTTCTTTGCCATTCTGGCTCTTACATTTCCAGCCAGAGATTCAACCTTGAATTTTAATCATTCATCTAAGTTCTTGATATTAAGAGTAAATGACAAAAGGTGTTTTCAAATCAGGCCAAAGCTACCATTTGTACCTAAAACAGCTCATGTACAGTTGGGCTTTCTTATTCATGAGTTCTACATCCTCAGATTCAATCAACTACAGACCAAAAATATTTGGAAAAAATGGGCCCATATTTAATGTACAAAACTTTTTTATATCCATTTCCCCTAAAAATAGTTTAACAATTATTTATATGACATTTACATAGTATTAGATATTATAAGTAATTTAGAGATGATTCACAGTATGCAAAAGTCTATGTGTACGTTACATTAAACTATTATATGATTTTATTTGAGAGACTTGAGCATCCATGAATTTTGGTGTTCAACAAGGTCCTGAAACCAATTCCTGAAACTGATACTGAGGAACAATTGTATTATAACAGGTGAGAATAACTATTTTAATGTAGGAAACACAGCCAGCTCCTTTCAATAGTCATTGTAAATAAATGTGTATGTGTAAATATTGCTAAGTTTTTTGAGTTACATTTTGTTAAATAAATTGTTTTGATAAATAGAAAGGTAGCCTTGTTTTTGATGGTTTTTAGTCTGTATGTTGTGAAATAATTCCAAGATGTTAGCCCACCATTCCTATTGGAGAAGTTAGATCATGAACTGCTATATTAAAGATTATGGACTTCTCTTTTATTCTTCACTTAGCTTAAATAATTCTAAAAGTATTTGATACTATTATAATATTTTCAAGAGTAGTTATAGACCTTAGCTTCAAGTAAATAATTTCACTCTTTTTAAAACTTGATGATATTAGTATTGCTATTTAATTTTATGTGCATGGAAATCTGTTTCTTTTATCTCCACCTCAGGAAAAAAGTTGTGACTAGTGTGCTTGGCCATGAACACATTGGCCACACCCAAGGATATATGAGGAGGATGTCCTTCCAACACACTCACTGCTCCCATTTGATCAGGCATCCTAGTGTGAGAGTCGACTAGGGATTATGATACCCCTTTATACTTTGGTGAAGGACTATATAGGGATGATCAACTACTTTTGTCATTATGTGATGCCTTTATACAAGTGGTTCCTAATGATATTGTTGTATTTGTAATTAGTCAAGAAATGAGGACAAAAGTTGACTAGACAAGAAAACATAATGAAACCGGAATAAATACATGCTCATGATAAAATCTGAAAATAGTTCTTTTTTCTCAACTGAGACTAGTTGTTTTAGTCAGCTTTTCATTACAGTGATAAAATACATGAGAAGAACAACTTGAAGAAGGAAAGATTTGTTTTGGTTCACAGTTTCTGAGGTTTTAGTCCATGGTCATCTGGCTCCATCATTTGGGGGCCTGTGTGAGGAAAAACATCCTGGCAGAAGAGCATTGCAGAGGAAAGCTGCTCAGCTCATGGCAGACAGGAAGGAGAGAGGGAGGGACTGGGGATAAGATACAGAGCACTACAACTAGGTTTCATTTTCTACAGTTGGTACCACCTGCTAACAATGACATCCGCTATGATCCCTCAGTGGATTAATACATCAATGAGGTCAGAATCCTCAGAATTCAATCATTTCCCAAAACCTGCACTTCTGAACATTGCAGCATTGAACACCAAGACTTCCCATGCATGAGCCTTTGAAGAATATTCCAGACCAAATCATAAAATGTAGTAAACATGGTTTTATCCATTTTCTTAGAAGATACAGTAAAAACATATAACCGTAAAATAATTTAAATATATAATATCACAAATAACTAAATTAGAAGGAAATTTAAGATATCAGAATTCTGTCTTATTAAACTTTAGAATAATCCTACTTCACATGCTAGGGCTTACTTAGTGCAAATAGTTTCTTCCTGTCAAAAATTTTATAAGGATCTGATTTTATAAACAATAAAATGATAGACAAATAATAATTTAGTGAATGAAACATTCTAATTTATTTTATGTGAAGGAAGTTGAAGAGGAAAGAAATCAATTGCTTATGGAAGCATAACAAAGTCACACTCTGGACATATAATCAGTGTTTCCTGCCATAACTTGGCTTTGCTATTTTATCTAAAGCAAAGAGACATTATGTGAAGATATGTTAATTTGATTATGCTTCTTTTTAAATTTATAAGCCTTTTTTTTATCAAACTCAGGGTAAGTTATAAAAGGGAAGCCCTAGTTTCCTAACATTTTGCTAAGTAATGAATATTGTCATGAAAAAAATCTGAAGTTGGGCTGGGGTTGAGTGGCAGTGGCAGAGTGCTTTCCTAACACCTGTGAGGCACTGGGTTCAATCCTTAGCACCACATAAAAGTAAACAAATAAAATAAAAGCATGCTGTCCATATACAACTACAAAAATAAATTTAAAAACATCTGAAGTCATAAAATTTTTCCTAAGTGTTTATCAATAGTAATGGCTTAATAGCTGAATATGGAACGCATTTCAATAGCAGATTCCTGGTAACAGCTTCACATAGTTCTATCCCAGAAAAGGTATTGCTTCAAAGATACGTTCAAAGTTATTGGAATTTACTATTTATAATGTATATTATGTGAGAAACATTTCCAAAATATTTTATCATATGGACTGATATCTATAATCACTAATGACTGATGGAGAAAATTAAATACAAGTAATTTTAAAAACAAAAACTCTATAATTTAAAAAACTGAAACATAAATGACATTCGAAGTTTCAATTACTGAAAAATTAGTATAAAACCTTTTGTCAGGACAGGTTGTTTTAGGATAATAATTCACTTCTTCATTATAGCATCAGTGTCCCTCAGCAACAGAAAAATAATTTTAAAAACTAAAATCACATTGGTTCTCAACTTTATGTTTCTATAACTAGAAAAAATTTTAAAAAGAAAAATATTGCATTACATGTGTGATGAAACTTAGAAGTTTCAACTTATACTAGTTATAAGATTTTATCTGCATGTTGTATATGATTCTTTAAGTTTTTTTTTTGATATATGAATTACATGTATAAAAGGCAGTAAAAGGCAGGATGATATCGAAGGACTCTATACTGCCAAAACTCAATTTTCTTCTACCTTAAGGAAAGAGGATTATAGGATGCTTTGCTTTTAGTCTCTATTCTATTTTCAGTTTTGTCTTTGTTCTTGGGACACATTTAGAACTCCATGCAAGACTTTACAGGGAATCCACGCATGGAGCATGTCTGCCACATGCTGGGCAAATAGAACCCACTATAATTATCTCTATTTTATAAGGGATGAAACTGAGATGCAGAAAGGTTAAGGCATTTGTGAGAAACCACATGTAAGTAAGCATTCTTTGAGATGGAGATAGAAACCTTTAATCAAGAAGAGGTTAAAATGTCAGGATTCCAAATCTGAAATAGATGGTCTGAAATGGCAGATTCTTAAGAGAATAATTAAAGGAGTTGATGCCTCATTGTCTTTAACGATATTCCTTGCTGTTCCATCAAATCATTGAATAGATAAGAGGTGAGCAATAAGTTTCAAGCTGATCTTTTGTGTAGCCGGATAATTTAGACAAAAGCTCGTAGGGATGCTGTGTAAAGTAAATTCACCTACCTGGCCTCCAAACTCCTCAAGTTTCAGTAGAGGGTGAATGAGTGGCACCTAGACAGATGAAGCAAAACAAAAAATAATTTTAAAAAATGATTGTGTATTCTGGCTTCCTTTTTGGAATTTGCAGTGATGGACAGCGGACCACATATGCTGTAGTGATTATAATGTTTGAATCTTGGAAACAGATTGATAATGCTATTTCTTTTTTTTTTTAATATTTTTTAGTTATAGATGGACACACAATGTCTTTATTTCATTGCTTTGTATGTGGTGTCGAGGATCGAACCCAGGGCCTCACGCATGCGAGGCAAGCGCTCTACCGCTGAGCTACAATCCCAGCCCTGATAATGCTATTTCTGAGTTCTAGATGGGGCAGATGAACTTCATATTCCACTTTCATTTTGCATGCTCAGAATTCTTAATGTATAATTTTATAATATACAATGACTGATCCTCATTATTTAATGCAGTGATTATAATGTGCAGTGTTTAAAAGGTAGAAGGAAATATCTTATTACAGGTAGGTGAAGGCATGATTTTTAGACCCTTCTGACATGTCTGGGGAAGTTTTGGAAAAGAAAACTGGTGAGGCAACTTCTGCCTATTCCTTATTTAAATTCTATTAGCCTCCTGGGGAAAAGGAAGAGACCATTTCTAAATTTAAAATCCTTATAACCAAATGGAAGTAGTAACAGTATTTATTTATCATGAATCTTCTATTTGATGGTTCTGATTCTCTGATATCAGTTTTTAATGTATCCTTTCTCTCATATCCTCATATTTTACATGATACTATATTTGAACAATTATCTACTGTTAATCTACTGGTTCATTGAACATAACTGTCTTCCTTTTTTTGGTAAAGTCTATATAAAACATAATATAAATGTATCCCTTAGGGCTTCTTACATAAATGAGTACATAAGCTTTATATATATGAGACCTTGCATGAGGGCTTCTTAGTATGTTAAAACCTACTTAGTTGTAAAGGGGTTTGTTGAAAGATTAAAAAAAGTAGAATAGTTCTTTTAGACATTATAGGATGCAGAAGAGAAATCAGCTTCAAGTGGAGATGAGCAGAGATAAGATGAGTTAACAGTGTGGAAGGAATCCCTTATCAACTGAGGAATAATTTTTGGATACTCATTGTTATGACATTTATTACTGATCCCAGATTGGTTTTCTGGGATTTTGAGGAAGATACCACTTCCTATCAGGGGACTTGGTTGATTCTCAGAGTTGGATTTCACAGGCTTCTAAGTTTTAAGTGTGGGTGCAGTAAAATTGTATAGAAAAGAAGGGTCAGCTACTAATGTTTAAGAGGACACCTTTGGGAGAGGTACAGGGGCACGTTTTAAGATGTTCTCTTGTTTATTCAACAAGTACCTACTTAAAGAATTCAAGGGAAAAGAACACTAGGTTATGAGCCACAGGTATACTAATAAGAGGAGAAGAAACCTCTCTTCTTCCCTAAAGGCCTTCTTTTTTAGGATAAGGTAGCATTGAGGATCTAACTGCTATTTACAATAGCTCCACTTTAAGTATGTTCTAGTTGACAACATTGGCTAATAAGGCTGTGTGGGATATGTTATCAAATGACTTATCCAGCCTGTTGATAACCAAGTCTCTATTCATCATATTTGATAATAATACACAAAATTAACCTGGAACTTTATAAGCCAATTCCACAATATTATGAAAACAATTGGAGGACCCCATAATGCTGTCTGATCTGGACCTGATATACTTATAATACAACTTTCACTGCCTATTTCTTGGGCATAATGAATGCATAATAAGAGTGAAATGTCCTTTTCCAGTTCTTCCTACTCTGCTTTTTGCTTCTAAATCTCACTGTAAATCTGTTGAAAAGAAGTCAGCAATATACAGCCTGAATGCTATGTTGCTTTGAAGTTTCCTCCACCAAATTAATTATTCTATCACCTTTAAACTCAGTCTCACACAAAGTTTCAGGGCATGGACAAAATGAAGACAATTCTTTGCCAGAATATACTAATGACCTCTAGTTCACTCAGTAGAGTCATTCATTCCCAAAGAAACCTCATCAGCAAAACCTTTTACTCTATATCCCTATTAGCATTCCGGTCTTCTGAGTCCTTATTAGAATTGCCTGCTAAGCTTCAGTTAGAGCATTCTAGGGTTTCTCTATCCTGCATCCCCAAACCTTTCCAAACTCCTCCCACAAACAAATTCCAGAAACTTCTGTACCACACAATCAGGTATGTCACTGCATTGACCTTGCTCTTGGCACCAATTTTGTGTGTGTGTATGTGTGTGTGTTAAGTCAGATTTCTATTGCTGTGACAAAATACTTGAGATAAACAAATTAAATAAAAGGAGGAGATATTTATTCGGGCTCATGGTTTTAGAGATTTCAGTCCAGGGTAACTTTACCCTGTTGCCCTTTGGCCTGTGGCAAGGAAGATTATCATGGAGGAAATATGTGTCAGAGGAAATGCTTACATCATGTCATCTGGGAAACAGAGAAACAGAGCAGAAGAGACTCAGGGGAAAAAGTACATCCTTCAAGGGCACATCCTCAATGACTGACTTCCTCCAACAAGGCCCCACTTCTCAAAGTTTCCACTACCTCCCAATGGCTCATTAATCCAGAAGTGCATTAATTCCTTTCACAAAGTCAGTGTCTTTATAATCCAGTCACCTTCCAGAGGCCCCACGTCTGAACACTGCTGCATCGGGAACCAAGCCTTCAACACATGAGCCTTCAGAGGACATTTAAGATCCAAATCACAGCACCAGGAAAATCCATTGTAGTTCAATTGGATCTGTCTTTGATGTAGGCAAATGGTTTACATTTAGAGCAAAAATCTATTGACTAAAAAAAAATTAAAAGGAGGTCACAGATGGGATGAACTTCTAGAAGGTAAAACAGAGCTATTATTGCTGTAAAAATGATATCATTTATATTTTTTATGAGAGATTGTGGTTCCCTTTAGGATAAGGAAGCTTTATAGTCATCTTTTTGTGCACCGGGCTTGACACAAGGTTAAGATTATCAGTAAGTCTGCTAAGCCAGATCTCCCGAAATAGAAGTTTTAGAGAAGAAACATTAGTGCCTGTGCCAAAATATATGTGTGCCTATGTGTGTACACAGTGAACAAATAGAAATAATTCAATGTACAGGGTTAGTCACAGTGTAATAAACTTTGTGGTGTATATAGTCAGAATTATAAAATTAAAAAGAACCTTAGAGACCTTCTGTTTTATAATTATGAAATTTTGTTATAATGAGAGAACATAATTGGAAATCACATCCCCATTCTATGTTAGTGGGAGATAAGACAGAGTTTATGTTTAACCTTTCTGATGGAATTATTCAAATAAGTTTAAGTTCCGGAAGTATAGAAAGGATAGTGCCAGATCTTTTCATCCTCATCTATTTTACCCTTTAGACCTTTAGGAACATCTTGTGCTTCATGGGGTCATTTTGTCACAGTTTGAGAGTGTAGGTGAATGCTGTTCATGTTGAGCTGATGCAATTTGAGGGTGGAAATTGGTGATGTTCACTGGAATAAGACATAATTATAATGTCAGTAATTTGTTCAAATACAAATTGAATATAATAAACTATGTCTTTAAAAAAGTTACACAAATTGAGGAAAACATTTTCTATAAATACAAGAATATTGAGTGGATATTGTACTTTGAGAAATATATTATTTTGTACAAATTTAAGGCATTGAATAAATCATCTTTAATTTTGGTGTATGCTGTTACATACTTGCTATGTGTTAGGCACTGTGCTTGGCCTTTTAAAATATGTAATTTATTATTCATAACAGTACTGTTATTACCTTTGTTTTATACAAACGTAAAGAAAATGAGTATCCTTTAGAAAAGTCAAATACTTGCTCTAGGTCACAAGGCTGGTAATGCATGAACTACAGCTTGAATAGAATTTTCTTGACTTGAATGCTCTTTTCATAATAGGCTTCTCTCTCCCTGGTGAATTTTAGTTGAATTGAATTTATTGTACAGGGGTGAGTAGATGAAGGTTACTAGCTCTGGGATTAATGCTATCCTTTTACTAACTAGCTGTGACAGGGTCAAGGTATTTTATCTCTCTGCTTTTTAATATGTACATCTGTTAAAAAAAAGAGAGGAGTTTTTAGCTGAAGTATCTTATTGCCCTAGAAATATGTTTTATTTTTTTCCAAAGTTTTTCTTACTTTGCAACAATCTAAAGGATAATAGATTTTAATTTTTTCTTTGTATTGGAATGTTTCTTTATAATCACTGCTTTCCTCTAAACCAATTGTCCTTGGCACTCAATCTCATAGGTTATTATTTCATAAACTCTGGACAGTTTACATATGCACAAACAGGTGAGGAAATGTGAAAATATTATACCTAAGGGTCAATAAATAGTTTAGATTAAAACATGTATCCTGTTCGTTACACTTATTGCAATAGTGCTTTGTGCTATGACTAATATGAAATCTAGGTGCTATAGCATATAAAAGAATATAACAAGAATAATATCTTACATTTATGTTCATAAAATTAATTACATAAATACAAGTTGAGCAATAACTGGCACACTTCAAAAAATGGAGAAATGAATTTCCCCATTCTGCTATAGTATGAAAATGCTGGCTCATATAACTCATGCTTCACTATATAAGGAACTCTCAAACTATTTCCCAAAGCACCATAGCATTTTTATAATTTCTCACCAATTTCTCACTTATAAATGTTCTCACCAACACTTGCTACTGTCGTTATAACAATTTAGTAGGAGTGAAATGATATTTCATTGTTGTTTTGATTCACATTTCCTTAATTGTGAGTGAAGTTAAGCATATCTTCACGTGTTTATTCATCATTCATAAATCTTCCATGCAGAAATATCTATCTAAATCTTGTACTGATTTTTGATTTAGGTTGTTTGTCTTTTGAATCATGAGTTAGAAGGGCTCTGTACAGAGTACAGGTGTGAGTCTTTTGTATAGTTTTCAATTTTTTTCTCACATTCTGATTCTCTTTTGCTTTCTTCATGTGGTTTTACAGAATGAAAGTGTTAAATTTTGGTGAAGTTAAATTTATCTTTTTCTTTTGTTTGTGGTTTTGATGCCATATATAAGCAATTACTGTCTATTGAAGCTCATGAAAATGCATGCCTATATATCTGGCTAAAATATATTTCCTGTTTAAAACATATAGTTTCAAGGTTAATATACCAAAATTACTTGTATTTCTATAAAAAACAAAGGGAGAACTAGAAAATGATATGTTTAAACTGACATTATCTACACTTTAATAATAAAATGAATGTTCAGAAATAAGTCTACTATTAAATGTACAAGGGTCCTTCCTTGCAAACTACAAAATACTATTGAGAGAAGCTAAGAAAGCTAAAATATGGAGAGCTATGCAATGTTTTTAGATTAAAAAAATAAATAAAAATGTCCATTTTGTAAAGAGGTCAATTCTTTTCAAACTCTCTTCAAATATTCTATAGACTCATTATACTCTGAATAAACTGCAATGCATTTTGTAGAAATTAATAGGCTGATTCTAAAGTTCAATGGAATTGCAAAGGGTCTGGCAAATCTTGAAGAATTAATTTCGTGCTTACTTTACAGGATCTGAATATTTATTATAAAGCTATAATAACAAAAATATGATATTCAACAAAAAATATATTAGTGTGAATTGTCCAGAAAATACAAAAGCAGATTCCCACACACATAGTGACACATTTTATTACAGAAGTGACATGCCAGTATAGGGAGAGTGATCTCTTAAATAAAAATTTCCATAATTTGCCAAACACTGTTCAACAGTCCATTTGTCAATGAGTAAATCTTTTTAACCTTGAATCTTATTCCACTTGAAGGAACATGCTTTTCTCACTTGCCACTATTTTTGACAATTTTTTTGTTCTACAATTAAAAACAATAAAGATGACCAAGCCACTGGACTAAGGAAGAGATGATGACTATACATATTTTTTCTTTTTAAAAATATGCTGTTCTTAAGAAAAATCCAACATAATCCTGAATTGATGGCTATATTGGTAAAAGATGATATGCCAAGGGAAAAGTTAGAATGATCTTAGATGTATCTATTCAGTGTACCAGGAAGTGCTTTGTGAAAAATTAAGTTCTATTTATTTATGACCTAAATATTCAAATTAGAGATTTTTCATATCACTTAGTCAAGGGATATTTTATAATCCATACTGATTTAGTTTGTGCTGTATAGTAACTTTAAGTGCATAAAAGTAGAAGGCACATATTTCTTTTAATGCAAAGAACCAACTTATTTTGATTATCAAATTATTATTTACAGATATCAATAATAATAATAATCAATTTTCAAGTTTTTAAATTTTTGGCTTATTACTCAACATGAAACATTGCATACTCTACAGTAAAATGTAGATATGCATAAATGTAATATATAATTTTAGAGGATTTTGAGACCCTTTGTTTTTTATCCATAAACCTTACAGACTACAAACTGCAATCACAAATTATGAATACCTAGTCTGGTAAGTTAATATAGCATACACCTGAGACACCTAAGTAACACTGATAATGTTGCTGGCTTTGTTACAGTATTAAACATCATTAAGCATCCTATCCTGCATGGTAAATTAGTCAACTCATTAAATTGTTGCAAAGATATCCAGTATTCATTATCACCCAAAACTGTGCCAAATACTGTGTGCATAATATTTAAAACTTTTGGGAAAACCCACAGTTATTGCTGAATTTTAGGCTATATTAAGTAACCCAAATGACAGAAGATCCCTAAAAATGTGATTCACATATTTTATTAACCTACAACAGATAGAGCAAAGCATTAATTTTTTTGTATGCTGATCTGTATAGGATCTGATAATAAAATCCAAGGAACTCTTAAATTTCCAAAATAAAATTTTATTTCTTTCCATACTCTATGTTGTTTCGTCTGATCTTAAACCACGTATTGAACTTAATGGCAACCAGGAAGGAGCAGAATGAAATGAAGAAGGCAAAAACCTTGTAGTGATCTGAACTAATGGTGACATCCCAAAGAAGTATTTGCCCCTAGAATACAACAATGTGAAATGCAGTTCTCTCTCTGCTGTTTTTTAGATGTATATGTAACAGGTCACCAAAAGCAGGCATTGATATTTACTGTTTACTGTGGAAAAATCTGATCTGAACAGAATAGAGTTTCTAATAAGTTTTTGGAAGATGGAAAATTTCCACATTACTGCACATGAATAATCATTTTATTATAATTTAGAAGCTATTTTAAGATTTCATCTTATAAGCATCAAGTTTTACTAGTTGTAGAAGAACAGAAATAGCAATAACAATATTATTAATAGGACACTAGGAAGATGATAGCTTATGTTAAATTCATTCATTCTGTCTACCACCCATCCATTCATCAATCAATTCATCCATCCATCAATCTATTCATCCCTCCATCCATTTACATACTATAGGATGCATGGAGATACACGGTCACACAAAAATGTATGTTTTTCTCATAGGACACTTACAGAGGAAAATGTTACAAAATACACAATGATTATATTAGATGATGGGATTTTAAATGATCTTTATACTTATAGACCTTTTATATATTTTTATTTTCTCTTATTAGTTATACATGATAGTAGAATGTATTTTGATATATTATACATATATGGAGTATAACCTCTCATTCTGGTTGTACATAATTAGAATTACATTTGTTGTGTAGTCATATATGCATATAGGATGGTAATGTCTGATCCAATCTATTATCTTTTCTATTCCTATTCCCACTCCCTTCCCTTCATTCCCCTTTGTCTCATCCAAAGTACTTCTATTCTTTCCTCCCCTCCCCCCAATTGTGAGTTAGCATCCACATATCAGAGAAAACATTCAGCCTTTGGATTTTTGGGATTGGCTTATTTCACTTAGTATGATATTCTCCAGTTCCATCTATTAACCAGCAAATGCCGTATTTCTTTCTTCTTTATGGCAGAGTAATATTCCATTGTGTATATATACACATTTTCTTTATCCATTTATCTATTGAAGGACACCTAATTTCCATAGTTTAGCTATTGTGAATTGATCTGCTATAAACATTGATGTGGTTGCATCACTAGAGTATGCTGATTTTAAGTCCTTTGGGTATAAATTGAAGAATGGGATAACTGGGTCAAATGGTGGCTCTATTTGAGTTTTCTGAATAATCTCCATACTGTTTTCCATAGTGGTTGCACCAATTTGCAGTCCCACCATCAATGTATGAGTGTATCTTTCCCCCACATCCTTGCCTGTATTTATTGTTATTTGTATTTTTGATAATTACCATTCTGCCTGGAGTGAGATGAAATCTCAGTGTAGTTTTCATTTGTATTTCTCTAATTGCTAGAGATGTTGAACTGTTTGTCATATATTTGTTGACAGTATTTCTTCTGTGAAGTGCCTGTTCAGTTCCTTTGCCCATTTATTTTCTTGAGTTATTTGTTTTTTGTTGTTGTTGTTTTGGTGTTAAGTTTTTTGAGTTCTTTATATTTCTTGGAGATTAATGCTCCATCTGAATTGCTGGTGGCAAAGATTTTCTCCCAATCTGTAGGCTCTCTCTTCACATTCTTGAATGTTTCCTTTGCTGAGAAGCAGCTTTTTTTTTTGGTACTGGTGATTGAACTCAGGGGTACTCAACCACTGAGCCACATCCCCAGCCCTGTTTTGTGTTTAATTTTTTTAAAATTTTTTTTAGTTTTAGATATACACAATATTTTGTTTATTTTTATATTGTGCTGAGGATCAAACCCAGTGCCTCATGCATGCAAGGCAAGTGCTCTACCACTGAGCCACAATCCCAGCCCCTATTTTGTGTTTTATGTAGAGACAGAGTCTCACTGAGTTGCTTAGCACCTTGCTGTTGCTGAGGCTGGCTTTGAACTCACGATTATCCTGTCTCATCCTCCCAAAGTGCTGGGATTGCAGGCTTGCACCACCATGTCCAGTGAGAAGAAGCTTTTTAGTTTGATTCTACCCTGTTTGTTGATTCTTGATTTTATTTCTTGCACTTTAGGAATCTTATTAAGGAATTCAGTTCCTAAGATGACATGATGTAGATTGGCCTACTTTTTCTTCTGTTAGGTGCAGGATCTCTGTTATGATGCCTAAGCTCTTGATCTACTTTGAGGTGAGTTTTGAGCATGGTGAGAGATAGGGGTTTAATTTCATTTTGCTACATATGGATTTCCAGTTTTTCTAGCACCATTTGTTGAAGAGGCTATCTTTTCTCCAGTGTATGTTTTTGGCACCTTTGTCTAGTATGAGATAACTGTATTTATGTGGTTTGTCTCAGTACCACTTCATGTTTAAAACACTAGAAAAACTAGAGGTAGTGGGAACATACTTCAGCATTGTAAAAGCTATGTATGTTAAACCCAAGGACAATATCATTCTAAATGAAAACATTCCCTCTAGAAACTGGAACAAGACAAGGATGCTCTCTTTTACCACTTTATTAGACATTGTCCATGAAACTCTAGCCACAGCAATTAAACAGAAGGAAGAAATTAAAGAGTACGAATAGGAAAAGAAGTCACACTATCCCAATTTGCTGATGACATGATTCTATATTTAGAAGATCCAAAAATTTCCACCAGAAAATTTCTAGAACTCATAAATGAATTCAGTAAAGTAGCAAGATATAAAATTAATACGCATAAATCAATTGTGTTCCTATACATCAGTGATGAATCTACTATAAGAGAAATTAGGAAAACTATCCCATTCACAATAGCCTCAAAAAATAAAATATTTTGGAATCACTCTAATAAAAGAGGTGAAAGACCTCTACAATGAAAACTACAGAATGTTAAAGAAACAAATTGAAGAAGACCTTAGAGTATAGAAAGATCTCCCATGATTTTGGATAGGCAGAATTAATATTGTCAAGATGGCCACACTACCAAAAGCACTACATACATTTAATGCAATTCCTATTAAAATCCGAATGACATTCTTCATAGACATAGAAAAAGCAGTCATGAAATTCATTTGGAAAATTAAGAGACCCAGAATAGCCAAAGCAATTTTTAGTGCAAAATGTAAAACAGGAGGCATCACAATACTAGACCTTAAATTATACTGCAGAAGTATAGTAAAAACAAAAACAAAAAACAACAGCATGGTATTGGCACCAAAACAGACTCACAGATCAATGGTACAGAAGAGAAGACATAGAGACAAATCCTTATAGATTTTTAACCACCGTAATTTTAACTGACATTTAATTTTTATTATTTCAAAAGTTTTCCATATATTAACTCATTTGATCTTTGTAACACACTTTTGAGAAAGGAACTATTAATAGTACTGTCATATAGATGGAGAAATAAAACACAGAATACATAATTAACCAATTTCACTTCATTAATAAATCAATGAATCTGAGCTTAGGCTGTATGTATTGTGTTGTATTTTCAAATCCCATAGTTGTATTTTCTCTTAGTAATGGAAGTGTGTTAATTAAATCAGCAATATAGCAAATGTATCAGTGAAAATATTAATAAACACAATTTTTACTGCTTATGACAGACTTGTCAGTACCGATAACTGCTTATGGACATGTTCTAATTCAAGCCTCACAATAACCAAACAATTAGGCATTCCTTCATACAATGAAAAGTGAGATATGGAATAGTTAGATAGCCTTGCCAAGATCAAACCACTCAAGAAAAAAAAAAGCAGGCATTTGAACCAGGTCTGTTTTATTCTAAAACCCACATTCTTGGGGTTTATCCAAATTTATCCAACTTCCTACAGAAAAATACACTTACTAGAATAAATATTTGTGCCCAAAATGTAACATATATATTCACAAAAATGAACCCAAGTAAACATTGTATAAAATTTAACTACTGAAAATATTTCAAGTATTTCAAGTATTAGGTTAATATTTTAAATAAACTTTTGATAATTTGCATTAATATAAATAGAAAATAACCTTGAATTTTATCTTTTATTTAATTGTGCAAACCAATGACTCTGGACTGTCTACACCATATCAAAGGAGGTTGCACTCTGGGATGAGTGCTTAAGTCTTTCTCACCTGGTGTTCTCATCTAGAGTGAAGGTGTGTGTGGGCGGGGGATCAGCAGGGCATCTTTGGTTAGCATTCCAACACTAGAGTACCTGCAGCTGAATAGTTAATAAAATTAACAGAGTAAATAGCAGCCACAAGAGTCACCATTTTGTAGGAAAACCAGCTCAGACTTCTTTGAAATAAGGATGGTCACTTGCTGCCAATAAAAGATTTAAAATATCTGTCTGAAGCAAGAATCTCATTCTAACATGATAAAGAGGAGAATGTGGGTCAAGCTTGAAAGATTATTCCCAAGATTTCTCAATCAATGACTAAGGCTATTAGGGCAAAGAAGTGAGATCATATTCCACGATGGAGAATACCCATTATTGCCCCTCTCTTCACCATGTGTTAGGCTATTAATAACAAAATCTGTATTTTATATTCAACTTTATAAACTTAGGTGCCTGATATCAAGTAAAGCATAAATGTACATTTGCTTCAAGAAATAAATAAAAGACAAATTTCATAGTAAAAGACTCAGATGTTTGCAGATTTCCCAGTTTTGACGTTTTTAAAATAGTAAATGTTCAGTGCAAAGCACTTAAGTGATTTCTAAAATCAGATAGTTCATGAACGATACACATGACTCTAGAATTCAGGCTTATATACTCCTAGTACATTGTGATTGGCTATACTTTTCAATATAAATTCACATACTATGTGCATGCATTTGTCAATTAACAGTATCTGTCTCTAAGAAGTTTATATTTTCCTTTCAGCACTAATGCTGGAATCACCTACCAAACAGGGTAAGAATCCTGTTGGCTATTTCAGTTTCCTCATGTGTAAAATGAGAGAGATCTGATGCTTGCTTGCTAAGTATCTTAGAGTTCTACATTTCTGGAACTCTATATTTACATGCTTTAATGTTGGCCAAAAAAGTTCAAAACACACTATACAATCCGTATGAAATAAACATGTTATACTGAGTATTATACTATTTTTTTTCCTTGTAAATTAAACAAAGGTATTGGGATGCTATTCGTGATGGTAAAAAGCTTTCTTTATAACATAATCAGTTACTTATACTGAATCATTCAAGTCTCCAGGGAATAAATGACACAGATCTTTAAAAATTTACCTTTAGCTGGCAACATTTTTGTTACCTATTTACTTATCTATGTGTACTATTGGTGACTATGAATATTTTCAAAGGATTTCTTTTTAATGATTAACAAATCTCTGTCTCAAACTGTGTTTGGAGTAGTATCCTTTAATAACAAACTTTTAAAATATTAAATATAATTATAGGTTCTAAAGAGATTGCATAAGTCATTTTTATAACTTAGATAAGCCATTCCCAAACAGAAATGTAACAGCATCCCTGAGGGAGAGAGAGGATAGTTTGAGATATTATAATCATTAAAGGAAGCATAGGTTGAAAGAGGTTGAGAGACCGTGTCACAAAGAAAAATTATCTGGACACCCCTGGAGATCTTCTATCAAGTGGAAGGAGGAAGTTCACAGAAGTTAATTATTTAAAAAATAAACTAAATCTAGAACAAATGAATTTTAACAACTATTTTCAAAGAATGATTAATTTGTTCATTATGAATTTCAAAACAAGAGTTTGGCATATATATATTATGTGAATACTAGACATGAGAGAGTTGAGTTCAAGTTTCACCTCTGTCACTAAGATAGGATCCTTCATTGTCTGGATTTTAGTTTTCTTATGTAAAAAGATTAACTAATGATGATTGCTAATTGCCCATAAAGTACTACTAATATAAAATTGTAATATATTTGTATGCCAGTTTTGTGAAAGTATTTTATAGCTTACATATGAAATGAACACATACTACTTGAGAGCTACAATCATCATCCTATGTTGAATGAAGTCCTCAAGTTCAAGGTCAGCAGACCCATCAATTGGCAATTTGACTAGGTTTGTGTATCAGAATCACCAGTGACAGCATCATCATCATGGGAAAAGTTACTCTGTAACCCAGTAGTATATATGAACCTGTGTAGTTTGATCATCTCTCCCAGAGATTTTGCTATGTATCTCTAGATAAGAACCATTGTTCCACATTCGCTCTTGACACATTTCTTTAGTTGAGGTTGCAGACAAAACTTACAATAATAAGAGAAACAAATACAAAATTATAATTAATTACAAAAGACCATTTCTTTCAGAGCCCTTTGCAGATCAGCTCAGTCTTTCTTGTCACTTTCACTGGATCAGAGATTAAAGACCTTAAAAATTTTCACTTTTTTTTTTTTTTGAGTACTGGGAATTGAATTCAGGGTCAATCAACCACTGAGCCACATCACCAGTCCTATTTTTGTATCTTATTTAGAGATAAGATCTCACTGAGTTGCTGATCTCACCTTGCTGTTGCTGAAGCTGGCTTTGAACTTGAGATCCTCCTGTCTCAGCTTCCTGAGCAGCTGAGATTACAGGCATGTGCCACCACACCTGGCCACCTTTTTTTGTATAAACGTGTGATAATAAAAAGAGCAGGTAATAAAAAACTCAGTTGGCACTGAGCTAGAATATGTATAAAGAGGAATACACATATTTTAAGTTCTGAATGTTTACATATATAAAATGTATAATTATTATCATATATATACAAATGTAATCTCAGATATCTTCTTGAAATTTGCACACCACCCTTTTCACTCTTATCAGAGAGCATCTGCTCTAGGAGACCGATGTGTATGACCTATAAAAATCCCCATGCCCTCTGGTCACTGGATATCCTTGGTAGGATATCATAGGAACTATGAGTGAATTTAATGTATTTTGCTTTTGGACCAATTTTGTCAAAGTCATCTTCAGTGGCTTTGTCCCTTAACACGTTCTCTTACCAATAAACTCTTTTAAAAAATTTGTTCTAATTAGTTATATATGACAGCAGAATGCTTATCAATTCATTGTACACGAATGGGGCACAGATTTTCACATCTCTGGTTGTACATAAAGTAGGGTCACACCATTTGTGCAATCATACATGCATCCAGGGTAATGATGTCCATCTCATTCCATCATCTTTACTCTCCCCATGCCCTCCCCACCTCCCCTTTGGCTAATCCAAAGTTCCTCTACTCTTCCCATGCTCCTCACCTTTATGAATTAGCATCCACTTACCAGAGAAAACATTTGGCCTTTGTTTTTTTCGGATTGGCTTACTTCACTTAGCGTGATATTCTCTAACTCTATCGACTAACCTGCAAATGCCATAATTTTATTCTCTTTTATTCCTGAGTAATATTTCACTGTGTATATATTCCATAGTTTCTTTCTCTATTCATCTATTTAAGGGCATCTGGATTAGTACCACAGTTTGGCTACTGTGAATTGTGAGGCAATTATCATTGATGTGGCTTTGTCATTGTAGTAGGCTGTGTTTAAGTCCTTTGGGTATAAACTGAGGAGTGGGATAGCTGGGTCAAATGGTGCTTCCATTCCAAGTTTTTTAAGGAAAAGTTTTCCATACTGCTTTCCAGATTGTACCAATTTGCAATCTCACCAGCAATGTATGAGTGTGCCTTTTCACCTACGTCCTCGCCAACGCGTATTGGTGTTTGTATTCATGATAACTGCCATCCTGACTGGCATGAGATGAAATCTTAGTGGTTTTTTTTTTTTGGTACCAGGGATTGAACTCAGGGGTCCTCATTCACTGAGCCACATCCCCAGCCCTATTTTGTGTTTTATGTAGAGACAGAGTCTCACTGAGTTCCTTAGCGCCTCACTATTGCTGAGGCTGGTTTTGAACTTGCGATTCTCCTGTCTCAATCTCCCAAAGTTCTGGGATTACAGGTGTGTGCCACTGTGCCTGGCTTAGAGTAGTTTTGTTTTGCATTTCTCTAATTACTAAAGATGTTGATCATTTTTTCATATATTTGTTGATCGATTGTATTTCTTCCTCTGAAAAATGTCTGTTCAGCTCCTTAGCTCATTTGTTGATTGGGTTGTTTGTTTTTTTTGGCATTAAGTTTTTTGAGTTCTTTATATATCCTGGAGATCAGTGCCATATCTGATGTGTGTGTGGACAAAATTTGCTCCCAGAATATAGGATGTCTCATCACCTCATTGATTGTTTCTTTTGCTGAGAAGAAGCTTTTTAGTTTGAATCCATCCCATTTATTAATTCTTGATTTTATTTCTTGCACTTTAGGAGTCTTGTTAAGGAAGTTGGGGCCTAATCTGACATGATGAAGATTTGGGCTTATTTTTTCCTCAATTAGCATAGAGTCTCTGGTCTATTCCTAGGTCTTTGATCCAGTTTGAGTTGAGTTCTGTGCATGGTGAGAGAGAGGGGTTTAGTTTCATTTTGCTGCATATGGATTTCCAGTTTTCCCAGCACCATTTGTTGAAGAGGCTATCTTTTCCCCAATGTATGTGTTTGACACCTTTTCTAGTATGGGAGAACTGTATTTATGTGGGTTTGTCTCTGTGTCTTTAATTCTGTAACATTGGTCTTCATGTCTATTTTGGTGCCAAAATAGACATTTTGTTACTATAGCTTTGTTGTATAGTTTAAGATCTGGTATTGTGATGCTTCCTGCTTCATTTTTCTTGCTAAGGATTTCTTTGGCTATTCTGGGTCTCTCATTTTTCTAAATAAATTTCATGATTGCCTTTTCTATTTCTATAAGGAATGACAATGGGATTTTAATTAGAACCACATTGAGTCTGTATAGCACTTTGGGTAGTAAGGCCATTTTGACAATATTAATTCTGCCTATTCAAGATCATGGGAGATATTTCTATCTTCTAAGATCTTCTTCAATTTCTTTAGCATTCTGTAGTTTTCATTGTAGAGGTCTTTCATCTCTTTTGTTAAATTGATTCCCAAGTATTTTAATTTTTTTGAGGCTATTGTGAATGAGGTAGTTTTCCTAATTTCTCTTTCAGAGGTTTTATCACTGATGTATAGAAATGCATTTGATTTATGAGTATTGATTTTATATCCTGCTATTTTTCTGAATTTATTTATTATTTCTTGAAGATTTCTGGTGAATTTCTTGGATCCTCTAAGTATAGAATCAAATCTTTGGCAAATAATGATAGTTTGAGTTCTTCATTTCCTATTCGTATCCCTTTAATTTTTTTTCATCGAATTGCTCTGGCTACAGTTTCAAGAACTATGTTGACTAGGAGTGGTGAAAGAGGGCTTCCTTGTCTTTTTCTAGCTTTTAGAGGAAATGCTTTCAAGTTTTCTCCATTTAGGATAATGTTGGTCTTCGGTTTAGCAGAGATAGCTTTTACAATGTTGAGGAATGTTCCTCCTATCCCTAGTTTTTCTAGTGCTTTAAACATAAAGGGGTGTTGTATTTTGTCAAATACTTTCTCTGCATCAATTGCTATAATCAAGTGAATCTTGTCTTTAAGTCTGTTGATGTGGTGAATTACATTAATTGATTTCCATATGTTGAACCAACCTTGCATCCCTGGAATGAATCCCATTTGATCATGGTGCACTATTTTTTAAATGTTTTTTATGTGATTTGCCAAGATTTTATTGAGAATTTCTCCATCAATATTCAACAGGAATATTCACCCAAAAAATTTTTTTTCCTCGATGTGCCTCTGCCTGGTTTTGTATCAGGATGATACTAGCCCCATAGAATGAGTTTGGAAGGGTTTCCTTCTTTTCTATTTCATGGAATGATTTGAGGAGTATTGATATTAATTCTTCTTTGTAGATCTTGTAGAATTCAGCTGAGAATCTGTCTGGTCCTGGGCTTTTCCTGGTTGGTAGGCTTTTGATGCCATGTTCTATTTCCTGCTTAAAATTGATCTGTTTAAATTATGTGTGTCCTCTTGGTTCAGCTTGGGTAGATCATATGCCTCTAGAAATTTGTTTGTGTCTTTGATGTTTTATATTTTACTGGGGGATAAATTTTCAAAATAGTTTCTGATTGTCTTTTGTATCTCAATAATGTCTGTCATAATATTTCCTTTTTCATCTCGAATTTTAGTAATTTGAGTTTTCTCTCCTTTGTGTTAGGGTGGCTAAGGGTTTATCAACTTTATTTATTTTTTCAAACAACCAGCTTTTTGTTTTGTCAATTTTTTAAATTGTTTCTTTTTTTTTAATTTCACTGATTTCTACCCTGATTTTAATTATTTCCTGTCTTCTACTACTTTTAGAATTATTATTTTCTTCTTTTTCTACAGTGTAAGTTGTAATGTCAGGTTTTTTGTTTGTAGACTTTTACTTCTTTTAATGTATGAGCTTAATGCAATGAACTGTCCTCTTAGCACTGCCTTTATAGTGTCCCAGAGATTTTGATATGTTGTATTGGTGTTCTCATTTACATCTAAGAATTTTTTTATCTCCTCCCTCATGTCTTCTGTTATCTATGCATCATTAAATAGTATATTGTTTAGTCTCCAGATGTTGGAGTAGCTTTATTTTTTATTTTATTATTGATTTCTAATTTCATACCACTATGGTCAGATAGAATGCAGGGTAGTATCTCTATTTTTTTGTATTTGCTAAGACTTGCTTTGTGGCATAACATATGGTCTATTTTAGAGAAGGATCCATGTGCTGTGGAGAAAAAAGTGTATTCACTCATTGGATAGAATATTCTACATGTCTAGTAAGTCTAAATTATTGATTGTTTTATTGAGTTCTGTAGTTTCATTGTTTAGTTTTTGTTTTGATGATCTAGCCAGTGATGAGAGAGGTGTGTTAAAATCACCCAGTATTATTGTGTTGTGGTCTATTTGATTCTTGTAGTTGAGAAGGATTTGTTTGATATACATAGATGCCCCATTGTATGGGGCATAGATATTTATGATTCTTATGGCTTGCTGATGTATGATTCCCTTGAGTAATATGAAATATCCTTCTTTGTCCCTTTTTATCAACTTTGGTTTGAAGTCCACTTTATCTGATATGAGGATAAAAACCCCTGCTTGTTTATGTGGCCCATGTGAGTGATACATCTTTTCCTATCCTTTCACCTTTAGTCCGTGGATGTCTTTTCCTGTGAGATGAGTCTCTTGAAGGCAGTATATTGTTGTGTTGTTTTTAAAGTTCAATCTGTTAGTCTATGTCTTTTAATTGATGATTTTAGGCCATTCACATTCAGAGTTATTATTGCAATATGATTTGTACTCCCAGTCTTTTTGGTTTATTTTTGGTTTTTAACTTGATTTGGTTTCTCCTTCAATTGGCCTTACCTTTAGTGTAGTTTCTCCCTTTGTAGATATTCATTGTTGTTATTCATTTCCTCCTCATGGAATATTTTGCCAAGAATGTTCTGTAGTGCAGACTTTCTCACTGTAAATTCCTTTAACTATTGTTCATCATGGAAAGTTTTTATTTCATCATCAAATATGAAGCTTAATTTTGCTGGGTATAAGATTCTTGGTTGCCATCCATTTTCCTTCAGAGCTTGTTCTAGAATCTTCTGGCTTTGAGGGTCTGGGTTGAAAGATCTGCTGATATTTGAATTGGTCTCCCTCTATATGTCATCTGATTCTTCTCTCTTGTAGCCTTTAAAATTCGATCCTTATTCTGTATGCTAGGCATTTTCATTATAATGTGCCTTGGTGTAGATATGTTGTAATTTTGTACATTTTGTGTCCTCTAAGCCTCTTGTGTTTGGATTACCAATTCATTCTTCATGTTTAGGAAATTTTCTGATAGTATTTCATTGAAGAGGTTGTGCATTTCTTTGGTTTGAAACTCTGTGCCTTCCTCTATCCCAGTATCTTAGATTTGGTCTTTTGATGCTATCCCATAATTCTTGTATGTTCTGTTCATGGTTTCATATCATCTTCACTGTGTAGTCCTCTTTATTTACAAGATTATATATATTGTCTTCATTGTCTGAGGTTCTGTCTTCCAAGTGATCTAGTGATGCTCTCTTTTGTGTTTGTTATTTGGTTTGTTGTTTCTTTAATTTCAAGAAATTCTGATGGTTTTTTTCAGAATCTCTCTCTCTCTCTCAGTAGTCTTTTGCTGCTATCTGTATTTGCTCTCTTATCTCTATGTTGGTGTGATCAATGGTTGCCTGTATTTGTTCTCTTATCTCTTCATTGGAGTGATCAATTTTTGCCTTTATTTGTTCACTGAGATCATTCTTTAATTCACAGATCATTTTAAGTATATACATTCTGAACTCTTTCTTTGACATTTCACCTACTATGCTGTCAATGGATTCTATTATTGTAGTATCTTGGATAATTTGGGGCACCTTCCTCCCTTGGTTTTTTTGTTTGTTTGTTTGTTTTTGTTTTTTTAAATATTTATTTATTTTTTTAGTTGTAGGTGGACAGAATATCTTTATTTTATTTTTATGTGGTGCTGAAGATCGAACCCAGTGCCTCATGCATGCTAGGCAAGCACGCTACCACTGTACTATAACCCCAGCCCCCTCTCTTGTTTTTTCATGATGTCTATGTGTCTTCCTCTCTTGCAATTGGATCTGAGGTATTGCAGTTTCTGCTATGAAATCTTGAAGTGTTCCTACAAGTTACCAATACCTTACCTTTAGGAGGTAGATCAATGTTTACAGCACCCAATGCAACCAATATGCAGCCATAAATCAATTAGCCCCTATTTAGACATTTTCAGTTTTGTCACTATAAACAGGAATGATGACTTTGGTTATCTTCTATCATATATTCAGTAGCTTTGCATAAGGTTTTACAGCTTCTAATGATGGACAGAGAGAGAGAGTATGGGGCGCGCGGGGTAGAATGTGATTTTGTAATGTAAGATATTAGAATATTGAGGTGTTAGATTATAGTACAGTGAAAGGGAAATCAAAAGGAGTTGGCTATTAGCAGGAAAAAAAAAAAACAAAGGAAGAAAAGAGAGGAGACCTCACGCAAGGCTCCCTGTTGCCTCTGCAACAGCATGGTATCTATTAGCACACTTAGCAGGGATACGTCTGGTGTATCCAGTCCGACAAAGATCTTGGTGCTGGTCTTCCTGGTCTTGGTTGTTGTCCCTTGATTTAAGCGGCCGTGTTCCTAGTTGGTGTTGGCAGTAGCATCGAGCCTGTAGGTACCTCAACATTGGGCTTCTGGGCCCCAGTCAGTGTCCTTAAATAGAAGCTGCCCCAGGTAATGACATTGGAGGCAACAGCGGTGTTAAACTCAGATGGTGGTGGAGGTGACCCAATAAACCTTTATGGCACATTTTGCTTTTGAATTCTGATAATTGCTCCCTTTCCTTATCCCTTGAGGGATAAGGAAATAGTTCTGTTACAATTGGCCTCAGTTTGTCACACCAGCCCTTGTGACTTTTCTTTCTTTACACCCTTGCAAATAAACTCTCCTGGAATTATTTAGGACATCTATGTCTTACTTTCTAGGATCTTGACTGATCTGTCTGTTTTGTTAAAACTACCTTTGATAGCCTTTTTTTTTAAAACAAAAATGGGATTGATGATGGATGAAGACCCCAACCTTTTGATGTTTGTAAAACATCTCTTGCTCTGCTAAAAATACTATATCTAAGCAGCTGAGGAACAGTGGTACAAGTTATGTGAAATTTAAAAAAAAAAATTTTTGGTTGTAGATGTACATAATACCTTTATTTTATTTATTTATATGGTGCTGAGGATCAAACCCAGTGCCCCACACATGCAAGGCAAGCACGCTACCACTGAGCCACAACCTCAGCCCAAGCTATGCAAAATTGAGATGGTAGTGGATATGAGAAAATGAGATGTCTATCTGTTCTGATATGGAAATAAACAAGAAATTGTGAATTTTAACTAAATACACACATCAAGTCACAAGGTCAAGGCAAGTAGTGTTTCTTTGCATGTTCCAGAGACACATGATCTGTGACATTCCATTCATCTGGAGGTAGCTCATTAATAGAAAAATAAAGCAAAGCTGGAAGGTGTTCATGGGGGAGTCGCAAAATGATAAAAAGCACTGGAGTGCTGACACGTGACGAGATGAAAAAGACGAAATCATGGTGCTTTAGCTAAGTGGTGAGGAAGGCAGACATGACAGTTGTCTATAATCATGTGAAGGCTGAAAACTCCAAAAGAAAGGCAGCAATTAGTACAGGCCAAGGGAGCAGTGCTCTGTGCAGAGACAGATTAAAAAGAGAAACGTTTAGATCAAGTAACAGGACCATCTCCTAATGCAGAGATGTTTTATGATTTGTAAAGCTAACTGTTACATTCTGTAATCTTTCAAAAAGACCAATATGAAACAAGTTGCAAATAATTTCTCAATATTATATATGTAGATTCTCTATAGCACATCTATCCACCTGCCATCATATCTGCCTATCAAAATCTATTGATATATCTTTTATATTAGCCTTTCACAAACATGTAGGAATAAGAATAATGATTACTACCTGTAATGATTGCTATAGGTTTTGTGCTAGAAATTAAGAGGTATCTTAATTTCTTATTAATATTGCCTAGGAGCAATCAAGGAAACTGAGGATTAGAAAAAATGAGTTATGTTCTGTAGGTTGTCCAACTAGTAAGCAGCAGAGCTTATAATATGAACCCTGGGGTTTTCATTTCATTGAATCTCTGGATAGTTAAATTACTTTAGTACATTATTACATAGTGAATTTTCATCAATCTATTATTTATATGCCTATATTGTCACTTTTACTGATTCCATGAAGTATTTGGTACTAATTAACTTGACTACATGTGATAGGTTTTAGGTATCTTAGAATAGGTCTGTTTCTGGCCATCAAATCTGCAGGCAAGAGTAGACACTTGCCATTCTTGAACAATCCATGTGTTCATCATTATCCTAGCTATGTGGATAATGTAAAGTCTAAATAATTTGATTTCCTTCTCCTCCTAGGTATCATCCATTTTTTCACTTTGAAAAAATAGTTTCTTCATCAACTAATATATGCAATGCAAATTATTCAATTACTTATAACATATTTATGAAGTTCTCTTTTGAAAGCAATTATACCATTGGGCTCTTTTATTGAAAAAAATTCATCCCTTCTCACACTTTATATTTTTTCAATTTAATTTAATTCAATTTATACTTTGAAAGAAAACCATGCTCATGACTAACATTTCAAACATACAGACTACTATTGAGAGCAATGAATAAGAACCCCATTTACCTTGCAACCTTCAATCTCTGTGGTTAGAGGTGAGCATGGCTAACATTTTCTTTTGTGTCTTTCTGGGAATTTTCTATGCATGTATCTGTGTACATTTTTTTTTTCATGTAGGTCATTATCTTGGTTATCTTTTCATATCAGTACATAAAGCAATACTTTATCCTTTTTAATGACTGTAAAACATTCTATCGTATTAGAATAACATTATTCTGACTCTATTAATTTATATTTAGATAATTTCTAAAAACTTTAAATAAACAATTCTGCTATGAATATATATTTACATTTATCTTTGCATACTTTTCCATACTGATAGGACAGATTTCTAACTGGAGCATTTCTGGGTTAAATCATATATCTATTTATATATTTTCATGTGTTTTTCTCAAATTGCCATCCCTAAAGCAGGTTTTTACATTGGCACAAAAAACATGAAAGTCCAAAAAGGCTGTTCACACTTTAAAATTCCAAGATGACATGGTATCAACTTCTATTTTGTGGGCATAAAAATGTCAATTTGTCAAATATAAATATTTTATTTTACATTAATATTTTACTCTTGAGCTAGGCTAACCTTTGTCCACTTATATTTTCCAGTCAATAACATATGACTTAAGGTGTATTTTCCCATGACTTAATGAAAAGAAACTAATGCTTAAAATAACAGATTTGATTAAGTCTTTGTTCCAGCTTCAGCTCAGGTTATTTCTTCTACCTGGAAAAATCCACTTCAGTCCTACATGTCTAAATTCTACCTATTCTTTATGGTTTATTTCAAATATTATCTCCTTTATCCAAATAATATTTCCTTCCTCAGAACTTTTAACACTTCCGTTTAACCCTTTTCCAGTAAACATGTTACATTATGTCTCTGATAACTGTAGCTGTCATTATTAACAGACTTTAAATCTCAAATCTATAAATGTTCCTATATTCCCGTCTGTTCTTCCCTACTCTGTGGATTGATTTAAGTTAAGCTATATGTTAAGTATTATTTTACTAGTTTTATTTCTTTTTAAAATGTTCTAAATTTTTATTTTTAAGATGAACTGATTGAAATATTTTCATCCTAAATTTTCAGAATTTCTAACAGTGAAAATGTTCTCTAAATGCCTCTTTGGAATTCAGTTCATAAACAAATGCAACTTTAAATACCGAGAGTTAAATCTGAAACACTGGCGAGAGGAGCACGGATGTTATCATATTAAAGGCCTTTGGAAACAGGCTAGCATAGTTTACACGCCATTGGGCCTATTTATAGAGCTGACTCCTTTTTGCAATGTCAACTGTAACATTACACTTATTTTAAGCCTCAGTATCTCAAATATCAGCCCCTACTAGTTGTATAGTTCTCTCTTATTTGATATCAGAGAGCCCAATGGAGCCTTCTGAAGTACCTAGTCAGATTAGCAAAGATAATTTTTTAGAAGTTCCTAATTTATCTGATTCTGTTTGTGAAGATGAAGATGTTGGAGCTGCCTTCAATCCTGGCTTCTCTCCTCAACCAAGTAGACGAGGTTCTGCGTCTTCTGAAGACATGTACCTGGACACTCCAACTTCAGGTACCAGAAGAGTTTCATTTGCTGACAACTTTGGATTCAATCTTGTATCCATTAAAGAATTTGATTGCTGGGAATTACCAAGTGTTTCAACCAATTTTGACTTAAAGAAGGATATTTTCCATACTGAAGAGTATGTTCTATCTCCTCTCTTTGATTTGCCTTCTTCAAAAGAAGATCTTATGCAGCAACTTCAAGTACAGAAAGCGATATTAGAGTCAACTGAGTATCTTCCTGGGTCTACAAGTATGAAGGGCATTATTCGAGTTTTGAATGTTTCTTTTGAGAAGTTAGTGTATGTGAGAATGTCCTTAGATGACTGGCAGACACATTATGACATTTTAGCAGAATATGTTCCTAATTCATGTGATGGTGAAACTGATCAGTTCTCCTTTAAGATTTCATTAGTTCCTCCTTATCAAAAAGATGGCAGTAAAGTTGAGTTTTGTATACGTTATGAAACTTCTGTTGGTACATTTTGGTCAAATAATAATGGCACAAATTATGCATTGGTTTGTCAAAAGAAAGAACAAGAGCCAGAGTCTGTGAAGCCACGGGAAGAAGTTTCTAATAGACAAATAAAAGGCTGCTTAAAGGTAAAATCAAGGTGAGGATATATCTTACATTATTTGTTATGCATCATCCTGAAAGATTTTAGTGCTGTCCTTTATTTTACATGCTGTAGGAAATAGCTACTCTTAAATAGATAGACTGCCTGCTATGTAAAAAACAGTAGTGTCAGGCTTAACAAGGTTAATGCTAATTAAATAGTTCTATGTTATTTCTGCTATAAATGTGAAGAAAAATATGGGTGTAACATAATAGATGGTGGGGGAACGATAATATGTGTATTATTTGATTAATGAGCTATAAATTAGTTTTAAACCATGAAATTCAGGCTCTTCATATACATAAGCTATTTATTTTGACATTTAAAGTATATTTATTTTTAGTACTTTTAAAATGTGCTCTACTTTGAAACATTTCTGATTAACATAAAACTATATATTCAGTATGTACATAGTTCTCAGAAATTTGTAGAACTTCCCCCAAAGCAAAAACAAATATTTCAATGACTGATTGAGGCATATAGGGAATTTTGGAGTGATACATGTTAAGTTAAATCATAAGAGATAATACTTAAATTATAAACTAGCAGAATGATGTAAGTATGTGAATGATACATAAATTACACATAAAATTTTATAATTATAACCAAATGTAACATTGTGGGACACAAATTAGTATAATTTACTAAAAGTAAATGGAGCAGAATAAAATATGACCCAAATAGAAATAAGGATATTCAGCTATATAGATTAGAGATTTGGGATGTGACCCCTCATTAGTAACCCTGCTCTCCTATTAATGTGGAAAAAAATCCCTGGCATTCAACTCTCTCTATAGTGCAGTGTTGGCTACGTTCCATGACACTGGGTTAGTAGATAAAGTATCCAGGAGGAGTTAGTCTCCTGTTCTGCAGTGTCCCAAGGGACAAGTCCACTCTGCTCCTCAAGCCACAGGCAAATATTTGATTATCCTCTGAGTAATCTATTCTAACTGTCCCTAAACATAAAGAGTTTAGTAAGTGCATCATAAATAATGTAATATGATGAAAAGGGAACTGTAGTAGAAAGCAAAGCACCCAGATTCTAGTTCTCTAAGCAGAATTTAGTGGAGAAAACCTATAAGCTATAAAATTGAGAATTTTATTTGTAGATAGACACAATACCTTTTTAAAATTTATTTTTATGTGGTACTGAGGATTAAACCCAGTGCTTCACACATGCTAGGTGAGTGCTCCACCACTGAGCCACAACCTCAGCCCTGACATTGAGAATCTTTAACTTCTTTATGTTTTAATATATAAAGCAATAAATAATAACTACTAAATGTGTTGTTCTAATGTAGTAATGAACTATATGTAATGTAGGTTGAAGCAATTCTAACATATAAAATATTTTTACTTTCATTTTCTTTTAAAGTCATTAGAAAGAGTAGCTTAATCAACTTTGTGAATTGTTAACTTTCTTAGTCCAAATCCAACTTTTTCAGATTTTAACTGATGCTCTCAAGAGAGCTAATATAATCATAATTGTATATGTGTGAAAATAATAGTTTAAATGTTTATAAAATTACTCGGTAACATACTAGCTATGGAGACAAAATAATTCAATGGTATTTAGCACTAATTTCTATGCATACACATGTATATATTAAAAACTTTATGCATAAGATAATCATCAGTGAATATCTATTAAACATGCTGCAGCTTGCTCTATACGTCTGAGCAAACAGAATTTAAGAAAGGTACAGCCTTATTGTCAAAGGGTTCATAAAAGAAGCAGCATTTAACTCAGTGGATTTTCCTGCAATTTAAAGAAGCAGCTTTATAATGAAAAACAATCCACACTATGGTTTAGGTAGGGGATTCCTTTGATGGATTAAATTTGACTGGATACCAAGAGCAAAGAATGGGCAACAGAGAGGCCTAATCTTCTACCTCAGTCATGACATTATTGGAACTTTTCCTGGTTGAGATATGTATAACTATCTCTACCCACACACACATTTGTATTCAGAACCGTCATCAATGGATTCATAGCGGACACCATTCAAGTTTTAATATTGCTTTGGGGAAAAACCTGAGAAGAACTAAACCACAAAATGGTCTAAAGGCCTGTAAAGTTTCCTAATGAGTTATAAAAATGGAAAAAATCTCTCTCCTTCAAAACCACAAATACATTTTCTGCACTTCTATAACTTAAAAATGACCAACATAATTCAAACCACACTTTCAAAAAAGCATTTGCCTCTGGAGGAGGCTTTTTGTGCTGAGTTTCAGTCCAATGTGAATTTTTACATCTGATTTATATACCACTCAAAATGGAGTGTATAAAGGAAATCCTGACAGATCCTTAGAACAGCATGTGCCATAATAGAATATTTATACAGCTTTTCCATGATATAATTTATATGCAATGGGGTTTCAAATATTCCTAAAACTCACACAAGAGAGCATTATCAAATTTCTAAATGAATATAGCAGTTGGATTTCATTGCAAAGAATTTGAGAATAGAGAAAAAGAGCACACCTTATTAGTGTTATTTCACAAAATGTGTACTTGGCTAAAATTAAAGTGAACTAACACATTTGATAAAAATTATATATTCTATAATATCTTCCACCTTCCACAGTATCTAAAAGTGTCTAAAAGTTTAGTTACAGTATCTAAAAGTGTCTCTTATTGAGCATTTGCACATTTCTTATGTAATTGAAGGTCATTTCTTTCAAAATATAAAAACAGAAATGTATGTGAATTCTTGCTTCATACATGCAAGTAGATTAATAATACTGTGCAATGTAAGTCAGAGTTAAAATGAAAATTGTCTGTCCTAGTGCACAGAGCAACATCTAACTTCAATTACTCTTAATACCAAAGTTAATTTGCTATCAGTATTCCTGAGATTGTATCTTCTGAAAGTGTCAATAATCCCTTGTAATAAGCATGGGATGAACTGTGGGAACACTGTGAGGTAGGATTTTTATTATGTCAATCACCCACCCACGTATTGTGTTTTCTCTATGGAGATTTTTCTCAGGTTAGATTTGGCAAATCTTCACGTTGATGTGGACTTTCTATTTTCTTTTGATGCTTGTTAATTTATTCACTTTGGACAGAAAGAAATATATAGAGGGAGAGGAAAGCAGAGTCTGTAACTGAGAGGCATGTGACTGAGAATGACCCAAAGTATTTAATTGCACTAAAAGGCACGCATCATGAGATACTTGTTAAGTATCACCACATATGCAGCACTGGACTATGCTAGCAAACAAACTAAGCTACTAAATGGATCTGCATTCCAAGGGCTTTATTTAAAAATGTATGACAAGAAAGACATTGATATAAATCACATTAAATGTACATAGATAAATAAGAAAAAATAGCAAGCAGAAATTGTATACCCTCAAAATGGAAAATTATAGACTTCATAAATAATTCTGTGTTTGATTCCTGGCTTTACTATATGTGAACTCGGGAAAGTTAAGCTTGGTTTCCTCGTCTGTTACTTGGGAATAAAAGTGGCTGTGTCCCATAGGGGTTGTTTGAGATTTCCATGAGGTAATACATATAAACTTTTGACATAGTGTCTCAAATATAGGAAGTTATCAATGAATATTAGCTGCTATAAAAAGGCAATGCTAACTCAAGCTTTAGTAATATTTGAAAAACTCTGTTAAGGTTTAAGCTGCCTCTAAGTCTCTCCAATTTCTTTTCAGGTTTCCTGAATTTTCAGGTTTGAAAAGTCATTCCTTTGTCTTTTGCAAGTTTTGTTTTGTTTTGTTTTGTTTTCTTCCCCCGGCACTGGAAACTGACCCCAGGGCCTTGCGCATGTGAAGCAAGCACTCTATCACTGAGCTACATCT
The DNA here is from genome assembly GCA_028644305.1 of Xerus rutilus. Classification (NCBI taxonomy): domain Eukaryota; kingdom Metazoa; phylum Chordata; class Mammalia; order Rodentia; family Sciuridae; genus Xerus; species Xerus rutilus. The sequence goes on from CM053407.1 coordinate 34,508,979, forward strand.
CCAACCCTCCTGCAGATTTGGAATCAACAAGCAAACTAAACTGTAAATTTTCATGAGATTTGTGTGATCTTATATCTGAAGCATCTTAAAACTGGAAGAGAACTTAGTGACCATTAAAATTTCATACATGAGAAATGAAGGGACAGACTAGAAAGGGTAAAAAAGGCATTACTTTTGGCCTGGAAAGGACGTGCATATTAATAACAGCAAAACATGCTTAATAACTATGTGGCTATGGCCCTACTTATTTCTCAAAGCCAAATAAGGGGTTCTAAAGTCTGTGTTGTGATGATTAAATCAAGGTAAAATGAGATTATATCTTTAAAGTTTCTATTAGAGTGTTGGGTGCATATAATCATCAATAGCTAACTATCATGATGGTCATTATCATTACCAAACCTTGTTCAGCTAACCAATTTCCTGATTCTTGGATTTACACTGTTTCTCCAGACACTGTAGGTTTCCTTGTTCAAGTTCCAAAACAAATTCAACACGTTTCTCAAGGACCTGTGTGCCAGGGCCTATGTTTAGGCAGCAGTGTCCAGTCGAGAAGTGTGCCTGGACACATTGGCCTCTTAGGACAAAAGTCCTCAAGACAGAGGGTCTCCTAAGCAGAGAGGAAAATGGGAGAGCAAAACATCAAACTCAAGCTCAGGTTTTCTGAGCATACAATGAAAGCCACAGATCTCAAAATATAGTAAGATCTACTTATATTTTAGATTTTCTGGAATGTGTGATCTATAACTGACTTTGAGTGCTGGCTAGGAGAGTGGTCTCCTCAGCACCTTGTTTTTTTCCCCTCCACCAGCTTCTCAACGGTTCTCAACTGTTGGATACACAGGTTGACTTCATCTGGTTTTGTATTTTATTAAGTGAAACCAATTTATTATTTTAAGTAAAGAAACAGCATGATATAGGTGTTGAATGGTTTTTATAACTTGGCCAGGTTAATGCAAATATAACCCTAGATGACTTTAATGCTGAGGAAAAAATTGATTAGTACTCAATATTTCTTTTTTTATACTTGAGGAATAGAACCAGGCACATTCAGGAAAGAGAAAGATGGAAATCTTTTCTAAAGCATATTTGAAGAATGTGGAGAATTTATCTTCTAGGATGGTGAATTGTTAAAATGAGGCCAAGAAAAGCATTGGAAAATGGGGCACAAGATATGGCCATGATGCAGGTTCCAGTTAGAGCCATTGGATTGTGAGACTTCCTTCATTTACCAGTACAGCATAATCTGGGGTCCTGGAAATAGTCCAAAGAGGTGTAAATATCTCCATGAGGCCTCTGGGACCTAATGTATTCCATAACTAACTCATTTTGAGTCCCTGCTAATTGTGGAAGCTGGGTCTGTTTAAGGGGAGGAACCTTTGGCAAGGACTTATGGAAACATAAAACACAGCTGCATAGGCCCATCAAGAGGGTGTTGGAAGCTGCCAGCTGGTTGACAGCAAGAAGCCAGCTAGCCTAGAATTTCCTTGGAGATCCACCAGGGCTTCACAGCTTCCTGGTTTTGCGGAAATCTGTACCCCCACAATCGTAGACTATTGTAAGATTCGTATGAAACTTTTCGGAGAGAAGAGGAATGAGGGATTCTTATCAATACAGGAATTCTCTCAACCTCTGGCTGAAAGGAACCACTATGGGTGCATTTGGAGTGGATGCTCCTTCCTGTGAGCCTAACTTACCAGAAGCCCCTCTGCAGCTGCAAAAATGGAACAGGGCCCGAGAACTCTCAGCCAAAAATGCTCTAGGCAAAGAAATGATGGCACCATTGTGAAGTAAGCCGGTATAGTTTTTCACTTGCCTCTAATTCTTTTAGCTGTGATTCTTGTATCTGTTCCAAGTTCTTGCCCCCAAACCCCAACAGGAATAATGTATGGAAAGTGACCTCAGGGTAGACTCCTAGTGGGCTCGATTGCCCAGTGCCCTGTCAGATTTAAAAGATAATCTATACTCTGATACTTAACTTTGTAACTTTACCTGAATTTATGAATTTGTGTGTGTGTGTGTGCACACGTGTGTGCATGTGCTTATGTGTAGATGTGCACACACACCTCAGCCCTCCCTTAAGTGCAGACATCTCTAGAATGGCAGAGTCTATCACTATCTTACACCCCTTGAAGTTGGCTTCATACAAGGGATCTGAGTGCACACTGAGACAATGAAATGGATAATTTTAGAGCAGAGATACCATAGGGTACAAGGCATGTTTGCGTACATAACTATGGTAAAGGCTCCAAGGGCTCTGGGGGTTTGGAGTATGCCTGTGTATTGGTGCTTATGGATACCAAAAGTAATGAAACAATGGAAACAGCAGAGGTTTTATAATAAGGCAGTTTTGGGCTTTAATTGCCAACCATTTGAACTTAGATAAATTATATTTTGTATCCATTTTATTCGGGTGCAAAATGGGGAGATAATTTCTGCTTGGCAGTGCTGCATTGAGGCTACATTAGCTGCCATATATGTGCATCTATCCCAAATGTTAGTATCAGTGACAGTGTGATAAACTCTTGTATGCAGCTGGTCCTATGTCCAGGATTAATGGAGAAATACTTTCTTCCCTCATTATCATTCCAGCTGCCAGGACTCAGGCTAATATAAATAGTTTCAAAATTAGTCATGTTCAATAAGCTCCTGGGCACTAACCAGGGAAACTAATGTTTATGCTTCTATGGGGACAAATGATTTTTAAATTCCAGTAATTTCTAGGTTACGAAAACTTTGGAAAATTACCTGTTCATAAGTTAGAGACTAGGTCTATTTTTAAAGGCACTACCACATGGTTTTTCTTAAGATGGTTCTTTTAAAGATGATTCTTTTGAACTAAATAACATTGGCTACATGCAATTCAAACTATCATAACATTATACCTATGACTAGAAGATGAAGTTTATATAGTTCTTTTCCTCTAAGAAAATATATGCTCTATCATTGCACTTTGGTCATTCCTCTATTTTAAAGAACTTTTTGTATCCTAACACTATATGAACAGGAAAAGCTCCTCAGGATGCATCTCTCAAATCTTTTCAGATTTCTGTTCTGTTGTTCTAATAACTTTACAAGGTTAAGCAGCATTGTAGTGCCATTATCCATTAGATAAATAGCAATTGATTTTGAAGGCTTAATATTATGCCATCCTGCTGTTTAAAAGACTTTATGAAGACTAGATATAAATTACTGAAGTGGATTGTTTCACTCTATTGTTTGATGATGTAGAACAGTTGTATATTAAACAAACCTGTCTTAGGAAATTTTAATATTCCCCCTACCTCTAGTTACTCTAAAATTGATCTGAGTTGTCCATTAGTGCTATTCAAGTCCAATTATAAATGAAATTGTAATTTTGTAAGACAGTGGCTGTCTGGTGTGCAGCTGTGCACTTGCATTTTACCTTTTGAAGTCGGAAGTAGCAAATGATCAAACTACTTCCCATCCTCCAAAGAGATACTTGTTAATGGTGCTGGATAGTAGCAGTGCTTTTCCTAACTATGTGAAAACATTTCCCAGCCCATGATAGTACCTAACCCTAACTACCAGTGGTATTCTGATTTGTTTTACAAAATTAAGCCAAGGTGAAACCCTAACCTATTGACTCTAACTCTAAAAGAAAAACCTAATAATTTAGGTTTTTCTAAAAAACCTAAATTAACCTTAATAACTTTAAGGTATTAATTATAACTTTCTTAAGCTAATTTTCATTGTTAAAATAATTACTGTAGATGTCTTAACCCAGCTGCAAAACACAGAATTTTTGCTCAGGTAAATTTCAGCTTCATAAACTATGTATGAAATGAAGCTAGAAAAATTTATTTCACCAGCAACTCCTTTTGGAGATTCATTTTGTTATTCCATAACATATTGATACAACTTAAGTTATTTAAGCACTTAACAGTAGGAAAAAGTCTTTTTCAGGTGTAACAGAAAAAGAGATTGCATTCCTCACATATAATCTTAAGGAGGTGCATAAAATGAGTATGTTTAGTGTAAATAAAATAATAATCAATGTTTCTGATTTTTAGCACTCAATTTCTTTTCCTTTCTCTTCTCCTCTTCCTCTCCCCTCTCCTCCTTTTTTTTGGCAGTACTTGGGATCAAACCCAAAATGTTGCACATGATAGGTAAGCTGCCTACCACTGACCTACAACTCTAGCCCACAGCACTTGATTTCTAAACAATTTTTCTTGAATTGTATCATAGAAGAAACTATCTAATTCTGTCCTTTGCTTTCAGGCAGAAATTATTCTGAAAACCTCCACAGTCAAATGATTGTGTGTCTCTTTTTAATTATCTCCTGGACAACTGTAATTTAGTAATGTGTTCTGTAAGGAAGTTCTATGTCTCTAATATAGCCTTTCATATTATTCTGTCTTCATTCATTCATTTACTCTGATTTTCAATTGAATTAAATGTTGGAATTCCTACATTTTATACTTCAAAGTTAAGCAGAATTATATTGTTTCTGTCATTGATTTCTACTTTCCATGTCAAATAACCTTAATAACTTTAGATTTTTCCTGGGAGGCTTAAGCTAATAAACTAGTAAACTAGTTTGTAACATTTTAATGCAAAAGTCAGAAAAGTAAAAACCCATTGCTAGCTGAATTCTTCTAGGGGTGAATGAGATCATTATTACAGGGGCCTTACATTGTTGGTCCTGCTAGGTAGGGGCAGCCAATGGGTTAACAACTGGCTGGCTAAGGAGCTTTCCTAATCCAGCACACTTAGCTTTGAGTTCTGAGTATTGAAGATATTATTATTGTGCTATTTCTTTGGAAGCCAGAGAAGAGAAGGAGACCATTTTATAAAATTAGAAAGTTAAAAATACTTCAGAATATTATTGTTTATTCTTCAGTCCTACCTAAAAATACAGCTATATTAGAATTCTTGAAAACTTCTCAGACAAATAGAGAATATTTTAGAATATAAGTTATACTATTTTCTAGACATCTAGTTTTCAAATAAAATTCCATTCAAGAACATAAGATATTTAACAAGAACTTGAATGAATTTGAAAAATCAAATGTAATGCAGACCAAATGAAATTTAAATTAGCTTAATTCTATTCTTTTGTAGAAAAGGTTAATATTTTATTTACAAGCACAAATCATTTGAATATATGTAAATTTCCTGATTGCATGTGTGCGTGTGAGTGATGTGTCTGTGTGTGTGTATAATTTTAAATAATAGCTCTTTGTTCTAATCAGTGAATATATGTAGACCAGCCAATCTAGTTGATAATTTATTTAGGAAATTACACCTAGAGAATAGTGTCATTGTGTATCTGCACTTAGTTCAACCATGATGCACTTATTTTTCTGTGGAAAATGCACTCATCCACACCTATGTACATGTAAGCTTTTTGTTTAGTTTTGTGTATGTGTGCACATGTGTTTATAATACATATAAAACATTCTTCAAATAGTGCACATTTTCTATATTAGTAACATCACATTCAAAGCTATCTTTGGTAAATCAAGTCATGTTTGTTGACAATGACAGTTTTGCAAACATTCAAGTTATTTGTTTACAAATCTCATTTATTTAGTTCAACAGAAGCCCAAGTCCTATTGTTGATTTATTTATCCCCATTAGGGAGCTTGCATCACTTTGTTATGCTTCTTTTAAATTACCAGTATTTCTGGCAGGGTTTTCCTATAGAGTAGCAGCTTATAGAATACAAAATAAAACAACTGTCCCTAGATGAATAGGTTGCTGTTTGCCATTATTATATCAGATGCAATTTATTTATAGATAGAGAAAATAATATTTAGCAAGAGATTTACTGTTTAATATTATAATTGTGTGTCTGGAAGGAAGAGGGCCTTTGAAGTACTGCCCTCTGTATCTGTTTAGTCAGAATGTTTACAATGGTGGCATTTCTAGGCAATCCCCATACAGAACTATTCTTTTTTTTTTGCAGATCTTCACATTTTATTTTTATTGCTTTTAAGTTTTGTATTTTAATATGTAGTTTTAAGAAGCCAATTTTTTTGTGAAAAATCCTAAACTTATTTTTACTATAAAGCACTTCAGTAAATACTTAGGCTATTTTCAAATAAGGTCATGTATTACTACACTTAAACCATGAAAAAAAATATAATTGTGAGGCTATATTTTGCTGACCATAACATAGGCACGGTGTTGAGATGAAGCATTTGAACTTACTTGGTTAAATTGTAAAAAAATTACATGTAAACATGGACAGAGCCAAAGGTTTATTTTTATAGCTTTCAATATGCAAACTCTAGCTCTTCCACCTGTTTTTACTGCTTTAATTCATGCCACTAGCCTACTTGGAAACTGACTTTTCTTGTCTCTGACTATCCCATTCTTACTTTCCATCAAGGATCAGCCTCAACAACTTAGCAAGACTCTGTCTCAAAATAAAATTAAAAAAAAAAAAAAAAAAGAACTTGACTGGAGATGTAAGTTCAGTAGCAGAGTGCCCCTGGGTTCAATCCCCAGGACTACATTCATTTGCATATATCTAAACAAACTCAAGGGGAATACTGCTAGTACATCATTAGACATATTTTTAAATAAATGCTTTAAAAACTTTTAAAATTATGTTTTGCTTTTATGATAATAAGAAGCAAACATATGACATGTATTTTAGGACATTAGCATAAAGTCTGAATAATTATAAAAATTTATGGGCAAAATAATAATATGCTTCATCTTTAATGATATATCAATTAACTCTTATATCACCACCCTTAACTTTTTAGAGTTCATTAAGAATTTTACTATAATCCCCAATACCTTAAATAACTCTGTATAGAACATCCGAAGTCTCTATCCAAAGTATAAATTTATTATAGAGGTAAGTGATGCAAGTCCTTGGCAAACATTTTTTTCACCTTTTCAGAATAACTGTTTCAATGAAACTAGCTAAAAATTAAATTATAGACATTTTATAGTTTTCCCATAAATTTTAATATGTAAATCTGAATAGATTTCCACTGAAAATATTATTTGTGAGATTGGATTAAAGATTTTCCGAAAAAAGTTTACTATTGATTGGGCCTTGCTAAATTGCCAAGACTGGCCTCAAACTTGCAGAATTTGTGATCATCATTCCTTAGCCTCTCTGAGTTGCTGAGATTACAGGTATGCACCACCACACTTGCCTGAGATTTAGATATTTCATCTTGCTACAATAGTCTTGTGGTAAGGACTATTCCCTGTTGCAATTAATTTTGATCCAAATTATTTCTTTAAAATCTATGGTTAACATTTGATCTTAATATAAAAGATTAGTCCAAAAAGTTCAGTCTTTATCCTCTTGGATGGATACATGGAAATTACTCAAATATGGTTACTTCTTTAATAAACAGTGACCTCAATATTGAGAAGTGATGGATCTTGATTAACATGAAAGAAAAGAATTATCAAAATATCAGTAGAGCTCTATGCTCTTCAGCTTGCAAAGTGATGGTGAAAAAATCATTCATTCAACAAATATGTATCAAATGCATATTTTGTTTGAGGTATGATCCCAAGCTTTGTGGATATATCCATGAAAATAAATGATATCTTCTGTCCTCACGTACCTTATATTCTAGAAAGGAAAACTAATAATAGATAATAGACCAAATAAGAAGTAAGTTATGTCTGAAGAAGATGAGTGCAATTCAGAAAATAAAATGCAGAGAAGAATAAGTAGAATATGGAATATCTTCTTCCTTAACTGAAGGATATGCTTCATTGAAAAGGTGATGACTGATCAGAAACTTGAGAAGAGTGAGCCATGAAGATACATGGGAGAAGAGAGTTCCATGCTTCAGGGACTAGCTGGTGCAAATTCTCTGAGGACAAAGTGAATACGAGTGTTTAAAAAGTGACTGAAGCAGAGTGAGTGAAGCTGAGCAGGGTAGGAAGTGAAGTCAGGGAGACCATGGAGCCCAAGGTGGATAGCACTGTGGCTCACTATAAATCTTTAACTGTTACTCTGAATGTAAATGAAGGGGGTCACTAAAAAATTTTAAGCTTACCAGTAACGGGATATAGCTTTTATTTTAAAAAGTCTGATGCTGGCTGCTGTATGGGAATTCTACAATGTGTAACTGTTAGATTACAACATGCTCTGTTTACTCATCAACGAATCACATACTGGCCCCAGCGTGTAGAGTTGGGGAATGTATTTTAGAAAGGGAGAAGTGTCCATGTTTGGTGAAACCATGTTTAAGTGATGGATCTTTCCCTTCTAATTTTCTGTGGGTCTCCTGTGAACTCTTGGGCTTATTTTCTACAAGGGTGATTTCTACCCAAAGTGTCTCTGAGGGTAAAGAGAGTACAGGAAAGGCACAGATGAGCACATACAATCAGGGGTGGTTTGTCTTTGATACTAAACTCTTTTGAGCTCCCTTTCTTCTTTCCTCTGGTCTTCTGGGAGTCCAGATCCCCAAAACCTGTCATGTAGGTCCATATTTTTGAATGAAGAAGCAGGTTACTAATTCTTTGAGTGAAGGTGGAGTTGTTACAGTCAATCTACTCAAAGAAGAAATTCCACCCTTAAGTTATCTTTAAAAAGCACTAAATCATTGTAGCTATTATTATTTTGTTTTCAAAATATCCTCATTATCTTGAATATAGACTGAGAACTGGTTAGATTGGATAAGTTTAAGTAAATTGGTACTTGTGAGAAGAAAATATTTTCCATATAATCAGCACTATGTACATTAAAATCAAGCTAACCATTGAAAGTGATTCTGAAAGACAGCAAATGTAATCTTGCAAGTGGTTTCACTTATGTACCACGTCATGAAAAGATCAGAATATATGTAGTTATGGTATTTTTGTATGAAATATTATCTTGCATATGATAAAATCCACGCATATTAAAAACTCTCAGTATCTCTGTGAACTTGAATTTGTTCTGCCATTTTTAGCAACTATCATCTCATCTCTATTATTTTCACCCAAGAGTGATTGTTGTTTTTTTTTTAATGAGATCTAACCTCCTTGTGTACATGGCAATACACTACAGGGCATTTGCATTTACCGTAATTGTTTAGGCAATTTGCCACTTATATAACAACTGGGAAACATTTTGCTAGCCTGAGTCTAAGTCTTCATAAACTTGGCCAATTTTATAATAAGTATTAATTGTTAACATGAAATGATGAATATGTTTTACCCTGCCCCCCAAAATATCTAGGTTTCTTTATAGTTTTTTTAAAGCAAGTTTAAATTCACTGCAGATATGTAAGTCACATAATGAATGAAAATTGTTTCATAGCCCCAACAGTAGCAGAAATACTATGTACAATTTACATGAATGCAGTTGCTTTTGATTATGTATACCCATCTCCTCCCTAACCCTACCCCCAGAATATTTTTATCAAAGAACTTAGTTTCATTGTAACCACACCTTCATGTACTGAAAGCCAGTGTGGAATAGTAATATAAATCAGTGCTTTTCAAACTCCACTGTGTAGACAAAAGGGAAAAATAAATCACCCATCCTCAGGCCCCACCACAAAGACTCTAATCTACTTGGTTTGTAGACCACAAATACTCTTGTGCAAATTCCTTGCACAAGTATATTTCAAATGCTCTCTGGAAGCTGGGCACGGTGGTACACACCTGTAATCCCAGCACTTTGGAAGACTGAGACAGGAGAATTGTGAGTTCAAAGCCAGCCTCAGCAATGGAGAGGTGCTAAGCAACTCAGTGAGACCCTGTCTCTAAATAAAACACAAAATAAGGCTGGAGATGTGGCTCAGTGGCTGAGTATCCCTGAGTTCAATCCTCAGTACCCCCCCACAGCCCCCCAAAAAAACTCTCTGGATGATTCTGAGGAGCACTGAGCTGGGAATGGATGGAATAAACAATGTAAATGATGTTCTGAGGTATAATTTTAAAATACAGGTAATCTGTTAATTAGTTGCAACATCCACCAAAAGAATAATGCTATTTATGTCAAGGAAATTTAGTAAGTCTGAATGAAATCATACATTTGACAATGTGGCAAGAAAGATTGGAGGCATGAATAGCAACACTAAGGGCAGTGAGATATTGAGGTATCATTGATACGCTTTATAAAATATTTTTTAAAGATTTTTCACCTTTGTGATGAATGGAAAAAAGAACATATTTCTTTGAGGAAAATAGAACATTATACAACATGATAAGGTTAATTTCCATTTAACATGAAGCAAACTTCTAGAGAGTATTTATTTTTCTTTTTGGAGACAAAGTGGTAAAGATAGATTTTAATCACTAACAGACTATTGCAATAGGGAAGAAAGCCCAGTATGAACTGAACTCAACTCAAATTTGTGCAGAGTTGACTGGACATTTTTAACAGAAAATGAAAAAGCAGAGAGGGAGGCAAACAGGAGCTTAGAAGGGTTGGTCTACGTAAAGGCCGATTAGGTTAGCTGTGTCTGTCAGTTGGCAATTGTTAGAGTTAGGATTCTGTCCTTCCACAGAGACTGGGAGAGGCCCTATCCTTTCGGATGATTACATTGTAAAGGAATGACTTTCAGGTCCTTGAGAAATGCACGCCTTAATCAGAGGGGATATACATACATCTGAAAGAGTAAAAGAAAGGATTCAAATTTGTGAACCCTTTTTAGTAAATGCTCTAATAGCGGCCAGAGGCTTATGTTCAGACTTTTGGCTAGAACAAAGAGTAATTCTTTTGGCCAGTCTTGATCTTTCTCAGGCAGACTAGAGTCATCCTAGGCATGTGCCCGCAGCTGATACAAACGATGTTAGTATTTGCTTAAGTTTTAAATCTGCAGAGAAGTGGGTGGACAGACTCTCTTCCTTGCCTAATGTTACTCCATCTGCTGGAATATTCTCCTGCTCCTGCATCTTCACTTGAGTAATAATATTGAAGTTTCATGTCTGAGATGAAATATGCTGTCCTCCTGGAAATATTCCATGGTCACTTCCCTTCCCTAAATTTGGGTTAGTGCTCTTATTATTTTCCTCTGGAAGGAAACATACCCAGCTATGATATATACAATTGTGATTTTCAAATACTGGTTTGTATTTATCTTTTATTAAATTATAAACTTCATAAAGGCACAATTCATTCCAACTTTAACCTGAGCTAGTGGTTTAACTTCTAGCCTAATATCTAACACATTTTAAATATTTGTTGAATGAATTCATGTCAAGTTATTTCCAATATTATTCTGAATTATCATGGTGTTCAGTAGGTCTAAAGTCTTTAAAAAAAAAATGCACTTGACAGCAGTGTTTTGCACAGTGTTGATTATAAAGTCCTGCTGCCTTGCTGAAAGTGTGGCCGAGATCTTCATCTTTGTTAAGATAACTGCATCTCAGCAGAACTCAGCTCTTGTACCCAACACTTTTTGCAGTCTCAGTATGTAGCCCAACTTCCTCAGTAACCTGATCCTTATTCTTCCCATTTGTATGTGACTTCCAGCTTGTCTTTCCTTAACAGCATATTTTTCTGGTACTAATTTCTCAGCATAGTCTGTCTTAGCCCTCCCCACTTCGTCGTTTTAGGATTTTCTGGTATGAACTTTGTTCTATTTAATCAGGGACCCTAATGCCCTCTTGGTGAGCCGTCTTGGCATTTATGAACTCCTTCTCATCTCCTCCATCATATCCAGTGGTAGAATCTAAAGACAAGGAGATGGTATTGTGACCTTCCTAAATCTGTTGGACTTCTTTCCTTCAATTTACATATTCATTTACATCATCTCTGAACTTGGGTAGGACCAAGAACTGTTGGGTGTTTTCTGGCTTTTTAGTTATGAAATTAACATTAGCCAGAATATGAAGTATAATTAGTTGCTTGTGACAACTATATCAAATGTTATTTATGTTAAAAATAATATTGCCTCCTATTAAAAGAATTTTAAACAAATAAAAACTGTGTAGTATCTCTTCAAGGTAGTGAGGACTTAAAGTTAATTTAAAAGTTATACTAATGATTTTGTATGGGGAATGAATATTAAATGTATATGAACTTCTATAAAGTTATTGCAAGAGTTTAGGGCATATGGAGTTTACAAGTTAAGAACTAAGAGTCTGTTTCTTCTGAAATTTAGTAGAGAAATAGCAATAAAAATTATTGTATTTTAGATTAAGCTCAAGTAATAAAGTGGCAAGAAAGTGATATAGGCAGTATATAAAGTCTCAGATGGAAAGTTATGCTATAACATATTTTCCATAATATAGTATGTGGATAAGCTTCAAAAGAATACTCTAATACATTTCCATGGGTTTTGTAGGCAATTTTGTTGCAGGAATAAAAATTTGATCCCCTTTTTCATAGAGTATTTTTTTCTAAGACTGAACATCTTTCAGTGATAATATTTTTCATATTGTTACTATAAGCATTAATTTCATTATTTTTGCATAAATGCAAAATGTCAACACAATAATAAGAGCTGATACTTATAGGCAACTTGCTGTGTTCTGAGCACGAAGTGATTTCTCATTTAATGCATGACATATTTACTTTTTCCTGGTTTAATTGCTCATTTTTTCTTATATCTTCTCTTAAGCCTCCTTTCTTTCTCTCTTTTTCTATTCCATTGCCCTTTCCTTACCTACCTCAGTCCAATTTATTCAGCTGCTAGTTATGTTACTCATGTTTTAGACTTTAACTTTTTAAAAAAAGTGCTTTCTTCATTTTGTTCTTTCATGAGCCAGAAGTCAATTTGATATTGAAGAAAATCATATTTTGTACTAAATTTTGACTGATTTAGTCAAAATGCTTCAACTGGTTTGTGTGTACAAACCTGCCTTAAATCAAAGAAACAAGAGGAGATCTTTGAAGGTGCAGTGGTAGGATTCATATGAGTGTAGAATCTTTTGTGAAGCATCTGTGACAAAAGATAGAAGAAAGACAATAGTTCACAAAAGGTGTGGGTGAGGGGTTGGCAAAGAAATTACACATTTTGTGAAACACAAAATGTGGACATTTGTGAGATATGCCTCAGTGCTTTGCATTAATAATTTGCATATTAAGAAGTCACAAGTCTTCACATTAATGAATCCCTAACTAGTCTCTGACACAATAGACTGATACGTCCCTGGAGGAGTCATTATGGCCTATCATGTCAATGATCCGCATATTAATGACTCTCTTACATGCTCATCAACAGGTAGCCTAATAGGCTTCCATTGAGTTCTTTTTCATTTGCTTTTTAAATGTGTCCTCTTTCTCCCTTCCTTTTGTAATACTATTGTGAAGAATTGACAAAAAGGTGCATTAGGATAATTTTAACGTGTGACGTAAGTTCACAAAAGCATTAAATTTAGAAATAATGCTTTAAGACTTACTGAGACTGCCTAAAAACTTTCAAATGCTGTTAAAAACAAATCTAGTATGATAATAGATCTCATATTTGGATTTTAATGCAAACCATCTAGCCCAATTTGCCCTATCTCTGTTTTCCTTGATATATTAATTTATAATATGATTAGCATAAGTAGAGCTAGTTTGAAAATATGTTTGAGAAATGGAATTAATTGAAAATGGAAATGAATATCAACAGACTTCATATCATTGTGGCTACTAAACACTTGTTAAAACTAAAAAGCAGTAACTAATTATATAAAAAACTTAAAAATATTACAGGAAATACTATGCATTTATTTGATTGCATAGCAACCCAGAAATGTCCCACGATCTAAGAAATGATTTCATAATTTTTAAACTTAACATTTAAATCAAAAAACCCTCAGCAAGGCACTGAGTATATTAACATTTCTAACTTGCTTTGGCATATTTTAACTTTTGTTAAAAAGTCCTAATTATTATATTGAAGAAATGTGATATTTTATACAAACACAAAACCTGTGATCTACCATAAAATTAATACTGAAGAGAAGTTCTTCTAGTATTTTTTATTAAATAATATACCATTTCATCTAAGTTACTCTTCAGATAAAAGGAGGCACATTGATACATGTTTGAAATACTTTTAAAGAGCCAGGATTGGGACAGAAGCTGGGAGGAAAGTTGGAGAAGTTTGGTACTTTGTTCCCCAGAAGAAATAACAACAAACAACCACATGATAGCCTCATCTTGGGGGAGAACAATGGGCAGAGATGCTCAGGTGAGTGGCTGCTGTGTGATCTCTGGCCTTGCATCTCTTACGCTGGGTTTAGCTAGAAATCCCTCTTCTGGGAGGTGTCACTTCTAAATAATTTCATGTCAAAGTCTGGAGGTCTTGTGTCCCTTTGTATTCACTCCCTGTCTGATTCTTTACAACCATACATTGGGGTTATTAGTTAACATATTAAATGATCATTTCTTAAAAATACTTTCAAAATAATACAAAGGCTGTAGAGCTTGGGTATAAGAGTTCATATTTAACAAACCAAATAGCTCAGATGATGGCTACTATGGATTCCATAGAGTAATCATATTTATATAGGTTTTCTTGAACTGCAGTTAACTGACTCAGTAGTTTTGACCTGAAAATAACTTTTTACACAACCACAAGCAAATTAATATCACCATGAAGAAAATAATGCTGGAAATGTATTAATCTCAGGGGAAAATACACATGACAATATTCTGAAAATTTTCAAAAAATGGTGGCAGTATAAAGCTCCTACCCATTACTTTGTGGGGGAATTGTGGAGATTTGTAAAGTCGTACTTCCCAAGTAGCAAGATGTCATCTGCACAATCACTAATTTCTTGTTATTCAACAGGTGACAATTACTTTCTTTAAGAACTAATATAAAATAAAGACATTAGGCCAGTAAGTTTAAGAATTTTTTTTCTCATATATCTTGGATGTATATAGTCTTTAGTTGTTCGAATATTCATCACTTAAAAAACATTTATGTTTCTGTCCGTAGCATATAATTGGCAAATTGTGGCTGAGGAGTCCCTCATGCCAGGTTTTTCTATAGGTCTTTTCCCATTTAAAATTCATGAATTCTGCTTGTAATTGCATCTGAGTCCAAAGCAACCTACAATTTGGAGGAGGGGGTGTGTCCACAGTTGGATTTCCACGATTCCATGTACTCATGCACTAGCTCCTCCCAATATAGTGCCTCATTAGAAAGCACACATCTCACAGAATTGTACAAGGTGCTCTATTCAGTGACAGAGTAAAGTACCAAAAGTATTTTTCTCCCTGATTCTTTGAGGTGAGTTACAAAAAATAGCACCCTCCACTTTGATATGACAGAGGATTTAGACCTGTAATTCTTGGTAGAAAATGAGTTAGAAAATGAAGAGATTTTGGAAGAGAGAGTTATCAAAGATTTTTTTTCCAACAAGGTTACGTCCTTCAGTTTCTTTCTCTGCTATTGAAATTTCCTGCATCAAGAAAACAAAGTACTATCATTTTCGAGGGCAAGCACAAAGGCAACATATAGTATTCTAATTTAGAAATTGAAACATAGATGAGTTTTAGGAATGTAATAATTCAGCATTTTGCAAAGTAGAAAAATAACTCAAAACCATGTAGATACTTTAGTAGTGGTATGTTCTTGGTTACTTGAGTGCTTGAGCAATTCAGTATGGTCTACACAAAGAATTTGTGGTCACTCATGGTTTATGATTACATTTTAAAAGTAATAATTTAACCTAAAAGTGTTATCCAATACATTTATTTATCTTCATTGATTGCAGAGATTGATAATTCTCAATGTTTGAGAAGTTTTACTTGGTTATAAATAAAATGATATGAAAATAAATCATTCTATAATATATAGCAGAAAAATAATAAGACTATGTTGTACAGGTCAGATTTCTGTGGTATTAAATTTGAATTGATAACACTATAAGATTTAACAGAAAATTTATCTTAGGCTATATTGAAGTTTTAAATTAACAGTTATTTCCATTGATTCTGCTAGCAATTATGTCTTAAAATTAAGGTATTTTTAAATTAACATTTCTAAATTATATTCATAGAATATTCCTATTAGTTATAGAAACACAGAGCTCCTGAGCAGAAAAGTGTTTTATTTATTATCAAAACTGAGAAGAAAAATTGATTCCATTTTGAACAATACAGGGTGGTGGGTAGTGGCTGCCTCACTGTGTTTAAGAGTCATGGGCTCAATCTGGGCTTAGCAAAGAAGCCCCGTTATCTGTTATCAGTGTTTGCCATGGGTGCTGGAGAGGAAGGTCAGCATGAGTAGAGTTATATTTGTGATCCCTAATCTAATCCCAAGCTTTCACTTTAGAAGTAAGGAATGTGAAGCCCACAAAAACCAATGCTTCTTACCACGTCAGATATTAGTCCACAGAATCAGCATATAAAAAGAATAATAAACCCATTAAAAAATTCTAACGTTTTCCCCTAGAGATTACTTCTTGCTTCTTTCAATGGCTGCTAATAATGCAGAACTATGATCATTTTGTTTTCTTTTCTGGCATTATCATCAAGGAACTGAACTTAATGCATCTTTTCATCCTAAATTCCTTCTGCATACTATGATGTCTTTAAATTTTTTGCCCTTAAACACTTCTGTTCACAATTAGATAATCTCAATTATCTCTTTTGATCAGATATTTCTCTTCTGTTCTGTTTTATTCCTGATCAAGAGGAGAAGACTGCTAGCCAGGCATGGTGGTGCATGCTTATAATTTCAGCACTTTGGGAGGCTGAGACAGGAGAATCACGAGTTCAAAGCCAGCCTCAGCAACGGCGAGGTGCTAAGCAACTCAGTGAGACCCTGTCTCTACATACAACACAAAATAGGGCTGGGGATGTGGCTCAATGGTCGAGTGCCCCTGAGTTCAGTCCCTAGTACCAAAAAGAGAGAGAGAGAGAGAGAGATAGAGAGAGAGAGAGAGAGAGAGAGAGAGAGAGAGAGAGACCGCTAGTATGGCACCAAAGGAAAAGACTGTGGTAGCTGTAGTAGCTGACAAATGTATTATGAACTTTACCTCCCATTTGTCTCCGCTTTCCTTCTTCCTCCAATAATACATAAGCAGTTAGGAAATTTCAGAATACTAAAAAGCCCACTTTTAGGGAAAAATCAACATAACGGTATTAAAAAAAAAACTGTACACAATAAGTAATTCTTTTACCCTAGGAAAGCTGTCTAGTGCATTTGTATGTATTCACTTAGGGCCAAATGCTGACATACTATTCTTCAACAGCTTTTAAAAAACCCTAAATGAGGTTCATAATTTCTGACTTAAAAGATAATTTATTTCCTTTTCTTTCTTGGGGGAGAAGAGGGCAAAGGAAATCAAATGAGACCATAAACTTTGAACAAAAAGCACTGGTCTGAATTTCTTGAGTAGTTTAACATTTACTATTGAGTTGTTCATCACAGAGTGTTTGGTGATGCCCAAGAATTCCAAGTTTGGTCCTCTTTAAACAGTTCTGAACACTTCGAGGCAGTGTTAAGGACACACAAATGTACACCATCCATTGCTCACTTGGGAAATGATCCCTTTTTATGCCAACTTTCTGATTCCCTTTAGAGCAAAGTTACATTTCGCTGCTCACAGCCTAATCCTGCCCTTAGCTTTAACTGGTTGGGTAATTCTATCACATCAGACTTAGATTTTGTGGAACAAGTCTCTAAGAGGTTTTGCTCATACTTTTAAGACACATGTGGGGTTTTAGCACAATGGTTTTATAGGACTTTAGGAAAAACATATTATTAATTATACTAAATACTGCTACATTTTGACAGCGTTAAAATTAACCATAACTCCAAATGCAGAAATACAACACACCCAGAAACTGCAGTAATATTAACATGGTGCCCAAATCCTGACACTGAATAAATCAATTGAATTATAAAAGAGGTGTGAATTATTATTCCAGTGCTCACTGTATTTGGAGAGGATACTTTAAATAAAAGTTATTTTTACTGGAGATCTACTCATTTATTTTTACAGTGCAGACTTATGATTCTAAGCTTGTATTTTAAAAGTCAAAGCAAGTAAGCTACCATGGGCTGCAAATTTTACTCTTAAAAGTACCTTGTGAATTGAAGATATGATAAAACAGGTAAACATTAAACATACAGAAAATTCAAAGTAAAAAGAGAAGGATGGGTATTGGTTTCTATTTTAAGATAAGGCTTATGATCAGTGTGGTATTTACCACAGTTGACTAATAATAATAGTGATAATAATAGTAAACTCATTAAATAATTCCACATATTGAAAACTAACTTAATAACTATTCTGTGTAAGAAAGTAAGCAATGTTCTGGAGAAAAATGAAGCATAAGCAGGTAAAATATGTGGTGTGAGATCATATGGTCAGTAACTGATTTAAAAAGTATTAACTATCAGGAAAGACAATTTGCATGCAAGTCTTTCTGCTCCTTTTCAATGCACTGATCCTCTATGGACAGAGCACTAGCCTAAGGACCAAGACCCTTGCATATATAGCTTTGCTACTAGATAACGTGTATAACTTCTGCCACATTGTTTCACTGGGCTTTAACTTCTTTTTCTGTAAAATATTGGGATGGGACTATTCAAGTATGAGGTCCCTTCCAAATCTGAGATCCTATGTGAATTAGAAGGATTTGGCTAGACTTTTTGAAAATTACATGGGACTCAGAGGTAAAGAGTCTATTACACATTTTTGAATGACTAACAGCTGACTCAGAAACATAAGTTATTATTTGCTTATTCATTTGTTAGATAGGTTGAAAACACATTTCAATACTTCCTCAATGTTTTATCGTTTATTCTGTGGGACACCTAAGATTGGTCTATTATTCAATGTGCCTCTTTTTTGGGTATGTATGAGATATATATACAATTATTTTTTTAATGTACATAGCTACATTCATCATCCATCTTTATCATAATTCAGTATGTCTTACTGGAAGCCTGAGGCATAGGGAGGCACTTCCTGCAGCTCCTTCATGTGATCTCAGAAAGTCTGCCTCTAGCCCTTTCTGCACATGCTCTTGGACTAGTGTTTCCAAACAGGAGCACACCTCACCAGACCTGGTGATGCCAGTAAAAGATGCAGGTTCTCACTCTAAAGATACTAATTCAGTAGATCTGGTTTTAGGCTCCTGAAGCATTTGTAGCCAGGACCAGATCATTTTCAAGTAGGAAGCCTATGAATAATATTTTCGGAGGCACTGTTTAGATTTAAGTTTATGCCATTAGGGTGAGATGACTGCCAATTGATGCCCTCGTTTTTCATCTTTCATTTTTTTCTACATTGTTTCTTGAATTAATGTGTTTGGAATAATTCTTTTTTCCTGATAAGGTATATGCACCTGATGCTTTAAACTTGATATTGCTGCTCTTGTTTTCTCTACCTAATGCTACTTACTTCTTGTTTAGGTTTCAAGTTAGAGGTCAAATACTACTGGAAGCTATTTTTACCCCTCTCTATTGCTCACTGAGCACATATATATACTCTTGTATTATTGCTTTAATTGTTCACTCTCTCCATTATTGGGTAACCCCTTGTGGGAAGAGACTCTATCTTATTTATTGTGGTCTTATGCAACACTGGTCAATTTGTAGGTATTCAATAAATTATTTTTTTAGTAATAATTGAATGAACAAATAAAAATGGATTACTATAAATTTAAAATTACTATTATACTTCAAAAGCTTAACTATTGGCTAGAAATAGTTCACTTTTTCCCATAAATAGTACAAATTTATTTAATATCTATTGCAGGTCATTACATAAAATTTCATTATGATGTCTCACTTTTAAAAAATAGGAATAAATTTACCTCCAGTTGTAAAGATGGTACCAGCCTGATATTGTGAACCATAAAGGAAAAAATGACTGAATTGGACATTGTGCTTTCAACAAGCACTAGTGTTCATTTCCAATGTGGTCAACATACTTGATGAACATACCTCCTGCAATAATACTCATCACCTTTCCTTTACCTGGGCTTGTCTTCCTAAACTCTCCATTTCAAATAATGGTGGCTCCATCCTTTTAAATTCTCAAAGTAGAAACCTTGACTCATCTTTTCTCTCTCATCCTAAATAGTGTCAGGTATGCTGCAGACCCACATAAAAATAGTAATAAGTATGGGAAATGGGTTTGGGGCCAGAAGTACCATTTAAATAAAGGAAAGAATTTCCAAAATGCCAGGCATTAGGGAGGGAAAGTAGGTATAGCTAAATTCAGTGGACTTGATGCCCTGAGCTCCATTGTTGCTCATGCCAGGAGCTTGCAAGTCGGGCCTCACATCCCCTTAGGAGATTTTCAGCATCGTCATACTCATACCCTATTCCACTTCCTCACCTGGTGAACAGGTACATTATTTTATAATTTACAGAGATTGGGTTAGTGGTTCTGATATGAAAGCAATTCTTGGAGCTGTTGTGACATTTGAGAGCAATAGCATTTGCAGGAGAAGGTAGGGACAAAGTATCAGGGCTCCTGAACAATTGAGAAGCTTGAAGTTCCTCTGTGATCTTGATGTTGTTTCTTGGAAACCCATTTATGTAGAATGCCCAAATCTAGTAAAAGAAAATTTCAAGGACTACTTAGAATTTTATGAACTTGTGTGAACAGATTGTGGACAGGGAAGCATTTTATTTCCCCCTGTGAAGGACTAGAATAAAACTGAAAACCTAGGCATAACTTGCTGGTCCACTGTGACAGCTGTGTACCAGGGATGAGGGAAAAAGCCTGAATGTGGTGTCTCCATGGGTGCCTAGGAGTAGATCACTTGGCCCCTGTGACATCAGAAGGCAGCCTGCTGACTAACTCAACACCTGGCTGACTTGTAATGCAGGAGTCCTCAGTTAACCACCAGACTTAACTTTCCCTGCCTTAGGTTTTTCCAGAAGCAATACTGCAGATTTCAAATTCTCATAAATGCAACCAAGGTTAGGCACAAAGAGGCATTAAAAAAATATGTACAGGAAATTGATCAACAAGTCATACTGGTGCTGCATTAAAAGTTATAACTCAAATTTGATTCTTCTTTTCCTTCTTGCTCATTACCCTCATCCTTAACTCTCATCATTCCTGCCTGAGATGTGATGTTGCAGGAACCTTCTGACTAGTTTTCTTGCTTCACTGTGGCCCATCTTCTCTAGGCTCTCCTTTACAGTATCTCCAGGCATAGGTGCCTTATCTCCCCCTCCCCCTCTTTCTCTCTCTCATTCTCTCAACTTCTTCACTTTTCACTCACCTAAAGAATGTAGCCCCATTTTGTCTGTCTTGCTAAGCCCTTTACTGTCTGGCTCAAATGAACTCTAGTGGAGTACCATGGATTTTTCCTCCACAGTTCATACCCTCTGAACATCTTGCTTCTGGATGGCTTTTTCGTTTATGCTTTTTTATTCTCATCTTTAGCCATTTACTCTTTCCTCTGCCTAAAATGACCTTATCATTCTTCTCTATTTGAGAGCCTCTCACTGATCCCTAAAAGCTAACTCAGAATGTTATTTCTTTGTGAAAAATTTCTTGATTCTTCTGACAGTCTCTTCATTTCTTCTTTTATCTCTAAGAAAATAGTTATCATATCTTCTTTTTTGTTATAATAGTTATCATTTATTATAGTAATTATAATGGTCTGTTGATGGATCTATTTCCATCATTACATTTTAGCTTCCCTGAGGTAAGAGGCTAGAGAGTATTCATCTTTGATTTGCCAGGGATTGTTATAGTTCATGGTGCACAGCAGGGTTCAAAGCATCTTTTAGAAAACTGAATGAGTTTCATATGATGAAACAGTATAATGACTATATGTACTACGATTTATGGTACACTAAACCATAAATATTTTGCTCCACAAAGTAACATACCTTGTATAATTTTTAACTTCTAAATTTATAAATAATTTAAAATTTGTGAACCCAGAATTAAAATCATGTGAATCCATTTGAATCCAGAATTAAAATCATTGTCCTGAACTTTGGAAAGGGAGATATTTTAAGACTTGGAAGACATATATGCTTTAAAATACTAGATCTTTTTCTGAAATTAAATTTTAATGGAGAGAGAAGAAGAACGTCATGATAATGGTGGTGAGAGGTAAAAAGGAAAAGAGAGTGACAGAAAGGATGATTTATTCAACAGCACTTATGGTGCCACTGTTATATGCCAGGCACTGTGCTAACCGCTGAGAACGCAGAATAGTAAGGAAATCACCTGTTCAAAAAAGGATTCAAGAAACATAAAGGGGAGATAGGAGATATTACAAAATGCATTTCACTTTTATCACAGTCATATATAGTTTTGGGTCCCTGTCATCTCAACCATCAAGTTCATCATCTTCATCAAATTTACTAAAGGTGTTGAATTAAACTCTGATATGCTAGATCATATGACTGACACTTTGAATTTCAGAGTAGAATTTTATTTATAGGCATCATTTAATTTAGGCTAGAAAGCCAGTTTGGAAAATGTTTTGATTCACATGTTGCCTAGGAGTGGTAATAGTTATGGATTATTTAAATGTTAAATTTTAGAGACAGGCACCTGTCAAAATGTTTTCCAAAGTGGGTTTCGCTATTTATTCTTCTACCAGCAGTGTGCAAGAAGCCTATGTCTCCAAATCATCTTTCACTTTTGGTATCTCTTAAATTTTTGACAATTAAATGAATATAAAAGGCTATCACCTTTTTATTTTGATTTTCGTTTCTCTGTTCTCTAGCAATATTGATCATCTCTTTATATGTTCATTGACCATATGCTTTCTGTTTTGTGAAAAGTCTGCCCCATCAATACCCAACAGATTGTTTGTGTTTTCTTATTGATTTGGAGTTCTCTCTGTGTATACTCTTGATTCTTATTTGTGTTGACTTTGTGTAATGCAAACATTTTCTCTAACTTTGGAATTTGTATTTTATTTTATAAAGTCTTTTAATACACAAAAATTTAAATTTTAATAGAGTTATACTAACTAATTTTTGTGGTCTATTTTTTTCTTTTTTCTTATGTTCAAAAATATTTCATACTCTGAGGTCTAAAAGATATTCACATATATTTCCAAGAATTTTAAGATTTTTGACACTTATAGTCTTAATCCATGTGCAGTTGAATTTTCAGCATGCATTGTGCTAGTTTTATCTTTTTCCCAGGGAAGCCATTTCCCCTGTCTACTTATACTGAAAAGCCCTTTGTTTTTCTATTGTCTGTCATGCTACTTTTGCCACATACCAAAGTTTTGGATACATGTTATGTTACTGAGCTCTCGGTTCTGTTTTGCTGGTCAGTCTGTCTTCCCCTTAACCAGTATAACACTGTCTTAGTAGCTAAATCTTCATGGGAACTGTTGAAATCAGTTAAGGAAGGTTCCTCCTCCTATTTTTTTATCTTTTAGAAATATTCCAGTTATCATTAGTCCTTTTTTCCCCCTTTAGAATCACATTTCCAAATTATGTTAAACAGTTTTTAAATTGTGATTAGAATTGAATTCTTAGATCAACTTAGGAGAGAACTAGCATAGTCCTAATATGTCTTTTCTATCTATGAACATGGTATGTTACTTAAGTTTTCTAGATCTACTTTAATATTTCTTAATATAATTTTATTCTTTTCCCTTTAAGAATTTTGCATGTTCTATTAGTTTTTGCATATATGCATTTCATATAATATATAAATTCCATTTGTTCTTATTTTTCTTCTTTGTTTTTACTCCTGAATGCAAATTTTCCCCTATATATCTGTATTTGCATGATTTTCTAAGACTCTACTATAATAAGGTACAGTTGTATCCCCGATCATATGTCCCCAAAATGAGTTTAAAAGACAAGTCCCTTTCCTTTTGACTCAAACACTTTAGAAAAATTATTTTAAAAATGAATTAGAAAAATGAGTGATAGTATTTTGGCTAGATAAAAGCAAAAGCATTGAATAGATATGATTTTCCCTTTACAAATGAGATTTTCAGTATTATTATGGGAATAAAGAAGAGGCAGGGACAATTAAATGCCATTTCATGGTCTCTAAATTTTGGGAACACATTTACATTATGTACTTGGAGAAGGAAAGGTAAGTCAGTTTGTAGTTGGATTCCATATAAATAAATCTTTTCATAGTTATATGCTTCATTAAGCAATATAAATTTACAGATCAATTGAGTATCAATTATGAAAACTATATTTTGCTAATGAAATTATTTTTTACATAAACATTATTTTCATTTACTTTGCCACTAAAGATATTAAATGTTTTTAGTAAGGTTAAAATTAAACATTATAAATATATACAAATTTGAATTACTTTGTTAGTAATAGAATAGAAGAATTGGCAGTTTTCTCATTTTTTTTTTGAAAAAAAATTAGCCATCCTGGGATTTGGATTAAAATTACCCATGCAATGAAGATTGGACACTATTAGGCAAATTTATCGGACATTGCTAACTTTCCAAATTTCTTATGTTGCAGAAAAGTCATTAGGAAAAGTCATTAGAAGAAAATTCAGCTAAGATAATACCAGAAAATGTAGACATTTGGCCAAATACTTCTGATACATTGATTTGGGACTTTACTGTGCAAGTGGGCATTTTCACTAACAATATTTTTCCTACTGTTACAGAAAAACTAAATCCTAATGACCCCACAAATACATCTATAAACAAATTAACACTCGAGAAAAAGTATTAATCTTTTGAATCAGTATACAGAATATACTAGAAAAGGGAATGTAACCTGAATCATTTTAAGGAAAGAAAATATATGCTTGCATTTGAGCAATCTGCTCTGCAAATCTTGGTTATAAAATGGCCAGTGGCAATACACACATGAAATCTTTTAATGGAGTATAAATTTAGCTGCCTTTCAGTTTTTAGTTAGCTTGTTTTTTCCCCCTGCCTTTTCTGGAGTGAGAATAAATGTTATATCAATTCAATTGAAAAAGTTTTAGATAACCTAAAATACAAAGCCAATAGTTAAAATATTAGAAAGTAATTTCATGACCACAACTGAACTACGAGTGCATAAGACTTCATCATTTAAACCAAGAGAGATATATTCTCACTTGTGCTTATTAAATTCATGAATGATAAAATAATTTACACTTATATGCATTTTCACTTTGGTCACATAAATTTTTAATGTGAGCAATGTAATCTTGATTAGAAATATAGCATTATGCGAATTATTAAACATTTTTCTAAAGTCAACATTTGCTCTTGTATTATTCTAAAAAATCAATTTTATTAAAAAATATACTAAATAATACAAGAAAATGTGAATATGTTTTGTAATGTTTATTTGGCTTGCTCTTAATTTGAATTTCCCCCTGTTTAAAAATATTTAGAAGATGTAGTCCCAGGACAAATGTATAACATTTTGTTTTAATTTTAACAGTAAAGAAGAATCATCCCTTATAGCAGAAGACAATGACTTTGATAATTCAAAGAGTACAGGTAATATTTCTTATGTGATTTTTAAACAGAATTTTTCTCTTTTGTGAAAGCCTACAATTAAAACAATCTTACGAAGGTGCCATTGTATCAACTTTACAGATACTTATATCCCAAAAATCGTTTGTTCTCATGAGGATAAAGAAGACTTGGAAGCCAGTAATCAGAATGTAAACGATGTAAACAGGGAGCATGATGAACATAATGAAAAAGAACTAGAGTTGATGGTAAGTGTGCTGGTTGCCACGGTATTAGAGAAGATGAATCCATTTATGCTTCAAAGATGCTGCAATGCATGCTTTTCAATAGCTTCAACTAATATAATTTGCAAACGTGAAAGCACTGTCTATTCTGTCCTTGCATCTCTAGCTCAATCAACAAGGCACTTTGATTTCAGTATGTTGCTTCTGGTCTCCGCAATAGTAAATTAATAACATTCATTTCTTATCATTTTACCAGAGGCTCTGAGTAATAGTTTACAGGAATTGTAGGAGAGGTAGCACTATCCTGATGTACATTTCTAATCTTTGTGACACATATACACTTAACACAAACTCGTCTGTACAAATGAGAGGACAGGACTAGATGATCGTTAATGTCCTGTCCAACTCTACGAGTCTATAATCCTTGCATTTAACAGCATTTCCTTTCACATTTTACTTAGTTCCATCCTTGAGAGACTCTCAAAGTTCTGTATCATTGTAAAGTATTAAATTACCAAGGAGAAGAAAATAGCCTGTGCCATAATTTTTAAACAGGAAACAAATTCAGTGCTGTACCATTTTGTATTAAATTTGTAATAAATTTCACACTTGGTGAGCATTCTATCTATTTGGGATTTTTTGGGGGGATGGTTTAGATAGCAATTTTATCATAAAGGAAGAAATAGAAGTAAATGAGTCACATAATACAATTTATCCCTTATTGTATTTGGTTGGAACTCATATCATTGGGCTACATGGATTCATAATCATCTAAGATTAAAATGACATTTGCCTCTTCAAGTGTCAGTGCTGAAACAGAAAAGAAATAGAGCTTATCTCTTTCCCCACATATTCTACCTTTTCTATAGTGATATGGCAACTGCATCACTAAAGTATGCAATTTACTTTGCTCCAACTTTAAGAAACTACAAAGTTGTCACCCATTCTGAGAATTCTCACCAGCTGAAAGTTAACATCACCATTTTTTTTTCAAAATACAGAATATAATGAAAGGATCCTGAAAAATCATATACTTCACCAATACACCTCATTACAATGAGCAGGCTCAAATATAAAAGTTTGTTTAGAAGTTACTGAGATTGTACGTCCAATAAATGAACAGGGAGCTGTAATTTAGATGCTAATTTGCTCCATGCTGATGTTAATGCATAAAACAATGAAGCTCTATAATAGATGGAAATACAACCAAATCTGTGGAACCCACAGGCATTGGCTTACAAGACAGCTGTGCAGTTGACAAGTAACATGAGCCTTATGTGAGAAGAAGGGGAAAACGTAAGATTTGCATATAATTATTGAGATCATGCAAATGTCAGTTATGAGGAGGGAAAAAAAAAAAACACAGGCATCTCACTGTTAAATCCTGACAGTTGGCATCACTGAAGAGCTCAAATACATTTGAGTACCAGTTGGCAGAGGGTCATTAAAACAGAATTTGCAGAGACATTAACTCCCTCACTTTTCTTTGAGTGACGTTTTGCTATTAATAGTTTGCAGAAGCTTTGCAGAAAACATATTAATAAGAGAAACTGTAATGGGGGCACCTACAGCAAGTGTAAATGCAGCAAGGGGCACCTAGGAAGCTTCTCTCTAATTGATTAGCATGGAGCTATCAATGTGTATATCCTAAGTGAGGAGAAAGTGCAATGACAAGCAAGAATAGTTGAATAATACAATGTGATATTCGGAGGCTGGGAAGGAGAGTGATTAATTTGGTCCCCTTTTCTTACTAATCTCATTCCCGAGTCATAGCCTACAAGGATCTCCCCAAAACATCCGGCTCCCAGAGTTTGTATAAATTTTGCAAATGAAGTGCATGGAGGAAATCTATCAGATAATTACTAACCAAATTAATAAAACCTATATAATCAGATGGCCATTATTTTTGTTGTTTTTATCCCATAAGATAAGTCAGCGCTTAATAAGAATTGGAAGCGCCACTTCAGGAGACGAAAAGAACACATTTTCAACAGATCCAAATAAAGCTGAGGGGTTAGAGAAGAAGCAAATTCATGGTGAAATATGCACTGACTTGTTCAAAAGGCCTTTGTCTCCAAGTTCATCAGCAGAATGTTCCTTAAAGGGAGATTCTTATCACAATAAAAAATATTCCTTGGGAAATGAGGATCGTCATCCACCTTCAGAGGAAATTGCTTCAGATTTGGGAGAAATCAAGTCATCACTGGGAAAAACCAGTAGTGATGAATTAGTGCAATTACACACTGGCAGCAAAGTAGTTCTGGATGATAATGCTAATCCAGCCCATGTGAGTGGCAGAGTGCAAATATTCTGTCCCTCCTCAGATCAACTTATGGCAGAAAACCTTAATAAAAATCATGAAGGAGGAGCTAAGAAAATTGAAATAACAGATTGGGAATGTTCAAGAAGAGATTTCCATTCAGATGCATTCACATATCTGGAAGAATCAACAGAAACTGGATCTTCCAAGGAAGGTTATGACAACAGTACAGATGGGAAGAAACAAAGAATACACTTAGATGTTTATGAAAAACAAAGCAAAAAATTTCAGTCTATCTTACATGACCAAGAAAGAAAGATGGGCCATCCTGAAATAAGTGTGGAAGGGATGGAAGCTAGGAACAGAGACCTAATTCCTGTGCAAGGCGAAGATACTACAATTCTGACCCAGACAATCACAGCACACACTTTCCCCTCATCAAGGACAAATCCAAATTGGGAAGAAGCTATGTTCACAGGTCCAGCAAGAGATGAAGGCACTCCTTTAGAAGGGATAACCAGTCAAGGTTTCTCACCAAGAAATGGAAATGTCTTGAGGGATGATTATCTGTTCCAAGTTGAAGAAGAAAAATCCGGTGGGATTAATCCTGAAGATCAGAATAAAAATAAACAGCCTACACAATATTGGAATGTTCTGGAAAGTCAGGAAAAAGCAAGAGAGAGTAAGACAAATATAGCTGAGCAGATCAAAGAACAAGCAGATTGTGAAGACATGTGCGGAAAAAGAGATAACATGAGGAGTTTGAAAGCTACTTCTAGCGAAGAATTGTTTACCTGCCAAGAAACAGAGCGTTACGAACTGTCTTCTCTAGCTGATCATGGTATTACTGAGAAAGCAGAAGCAGGAACAGCTTATATAATTAAGACAACATCAGAAAGTACTCCAGAAAGCATGTCTGCTAGAGAGAAAGCAATAATTGCTAAGCTACCTCAAGAGACAGCAAGAAGTGACAGGCCCATCGAGGTAAAAGAAACAGCGTTTGATCCACATGAAGGGAGAAATGATGATTCACATTATACCCTTTGTCAACGAGATACAGCAGGTGTAATTGATGACAACGACTTTGAAAAGGAGTCACGTTTAGATATTTGTAACTTACATGTAGATGAAATGGAGAAAGAGGAAACCATGTCTATGTACAATCCTGGGAAAGCACATGACAGGGAACACCGTGGCACTGGAAAGATCACATCGGTAGGAGAAACTTCACAGGTCATTACAGGCAATCCAAAAGCAATGTCAAAACTGGATTTACAGTTCGGAGTGTTGTCAACAGACAAAAAAAAATTCCCAGAAAATAGAGATCTTGGGCTGGTCCAAGGATTATCAAAGAAAACAAACTCGGATGTTGTGGTTCATTCTGCTTTTAACTCAGACACTAGCAGAGCTTCTCAGAATGTTTCCAACCACCAGACTAAAGCATCAGTGTCATCTTGTGAACACGCAATGGATGTAGAGAGTACAACTGTGACCATGACTCCCCATTCTCTACCTACCAAATCAGAATATAATTGTAATCCAACCAGTGAAACCCAGGATCACCCTGTGCCTGAACCCAAAGAAATTTCCAAAGGTTTGGAAATAATATCAGATGGTAGAAAAGAAAGATGTATAGGCCAGAGTTTTCAACCAGGAGAATGCAGGGTGGGAAAATCTCTGGGGCCAATGATTTTGATCAGTGAGCCTCTGGAGAACACAGAAGAGGAAAGGCATGAAAAAGAAGGATTAATAAACTCTGGACAGTCGCGATGCTCTTCTGGTGACAAAGAATCTGATAGCTCTGCTTCTGTTAGTCCCCCGGCCCAGGAGAGCCAAGCTCAAAGCAATGAATCTCTACTCTCAAAATACACCAGCTCCAAAATATCTTATTTCCTTTTGTTTCTGATATTTCTTGTAACCATTTATCAGTATGACTTAATGATAGGCTTGGCATTCTACCTTTTATCATTATACTGGCTATACTGGGAAGAGCGGAGGCAAAAAGAGTCTGTCAAAAAGAAGTAACCTTGGCAATGATTATTATTCTCTCTTAAAAGATAAGCTATTTAGCCCCAAACATTTGGATTGGTGAAAGAAACTATTCATTGTTCGAAGAGCCAGCGCAGTTTTTCTCTTGAAGGATCATTTAAAAAGGAATGCGTATGAAGTTTGCTCCTTCATATCAGTAATTATTCTATATAGGACCATTATGTTTGGATCATTAAATACCTATATGAATATGAGATCTGAAGCACGTCAAGTTGAAATTAGGTACAGCTGTTGCTCCTTAGCAGGCTATGAAGTCGCAATGCTTCACGTCTCTTCACTACTTAAAGTGCTATTTCTTGCATTCATTTCTTTTGCAGTAAAGCTTCATTTTTTTTTCCCTGAGAGCACTTTTCTCCCTATGGCTTTTAAAAATAGATAAAACGTGAACAATGAAAGAAGTTTTTTTTTTCTTTTGGTCTTTTAAAATTGACCATGAAATTTGCATTTACCACTGTATCATTTATCAGTACCTATTGATAGATCAAATATTTCAACTTCATTTCATAATTGTAAGAAAAAACCCATCTATATTGAAACATGTAAACTTAAATTGAAAAAGCATACACATTATATTCACCTGAATTAGACTTTATACACACACCTTGTACCTTTTTTATGCCTACAAAGTCAGGGTGTTCATAAGCCAAATTTGACAAAGACTGAAACAATTGGAAAATTATATCTTAGTTTTACAAAATTTTGTGGATGGCCTGTCTTTAAGTGATGTTTTTCTCTTATAAAGAGAGACTGTAACATAGCTGAACAATTTCAATGTCAACTATTAGAGTGGAAAATTTAAATTAAAAGTTCCACAAGCATTGTTTCAGAATGACTTTGTACCTATAAAACATAAGGCATTAAATGATAATAATAAAAAATAATATCCAAATGAACTATGTATTCTATGTGTTACTACTTTTGCCCTCAAACAATTTTTTTGAATCTTTTATCTTTTATCATGGTACAGCAATGAATTATCCCCCAAGGTGCATTTAGAGAACAGTGTCTGGTGATTTTCATTATGTGATTAGGAGGTTTTAAGAAGATAATTCAAAATTTTAAGTTGGTATATAGGTACACATGGAAATCTACTGAAGAAGAAATGAATATCAAGTATAGCAGTGACTTTGACTGCTGTAGTCACCTGTGGCAAAAGAAAGATATATGAGAGCTAGTCATTTTAGTTATAGATAATTCAAGGATTCATATACAATCTATTTCAACAACTATTTGTTGAAGACTGTAATCTACAAAATCCTGTATTCTGTCCTATGGTGGAGCTTTTCCTTCGGTACTCTCCATAGCTAGTCCTACTTTTAATTATGTACTATGATCCTTTTAACTTGGCTGCAGGGATGAAAGCAAGTCAAATGAAAGGAGCCTATGGGGATGATTTCTTTTTCAGAGGAACATGTTTGGTACAGCATGTAATGTTGATCTTCAGAGGAAAAGAGATAGTCTATTCACCTGTAAAGGTAAATTCAGTGAGTAAAATCTGCATATGTCAGCCCACAGATCTAACAAATAGCATTTTTGAGAAGATAAGAATGAAACACTTAAAACTGACTTTTAGCTGATAGTAAATTATTTCCTTAATTTTCATTAGGTACACAACTATTTCTCAATGCCCTAATTGCATGTGACTCTCAAGTCCCATTGAAAATAAATGCTTAACTTCAAGTTGAGCAAATATAAACATCCTGAAGTAGAACTTACGGCAAATATTTGATTGTTTGATAAAGCATATTTTCATTTACTACAAGTGGAATACTGTAAATGTACCTGGAAATAATCTCACAAACTGTTGTCCAGATAATTTTGTTGACAGGTCCAAATTACAAAGGAGTTAAGTTTAGCATTTCTTTAGTTCTTAATGGCATGGTTTTTGAATTCTTTCTCTTTTAAAACTCTTTTTAAAGAGTTTTAGTCAATATGACATCTCATTAATGCAAAGAACACTACATTACTTTCCGAACATAGGTGCCTGAGCTGGAATTATTCCCGTAAAAGAATAACATAACCTCTTTTATCTCTCTTATTTGACTTTTTATAACATTACTTACCAAATCTTCTCATGTGTTTGTAATCAAACAATAAGAAGTTTCAAAGGGTGAAAAAATAGTTGTATAATTCTTTGTATGCAATGAAGAAATAATTGATGATAGAACTGACTTTCCAAACATTATTTATGAAGAATTTGAAATACAGTCATAAGAACTTGTGAAACTATTGATTTATAGATTGAGAGGTAGAATTTGGCAAGCTATTTTGGTCATTACACTATGTCAAACAAGAAAGGCGGGTCTCGGGAATAACTGGCAGACCCTGGCTAATAAAAATTTGACTGTGAGTCACCATGGGAAGGGGTATCATCTTTTAAGCATAGCTGCTGGTGCCATGTCTCACCAACTAATGATTAAGAGCCAAACGAGGGTGTGGCAGAAGAGGCAGCTCAGAGGTGCCTTGTGTGTCTCTTTACATATTGAATAAGAAATGTGATGGAAAAATTGTCACCTTTCATCCTGATGGGCTTCTGACTTTCAGAAACAAAATTCTAAAAATTAATTGATATATCAAGCAAGAAAACACTGATTTTTAAAAAATTACATTTGTATAAGCCATCAATATCATAATGTATTTCTCAACTAAGAGGAAATAAATCAACAAGATGACATCCACCCTAAAATATTAAAGAACTTTGGATTAATCTAGCTCTGCCTTCCTGATGAGCTCCTGTAATTTCATAGTGAATTATTTCAAGGAATATGTGTAACTGCATAATTATCACTGTTTTTCAAGAGAAACAGGACATTTTTGTCATCTTAAACCAGTTTTCTGGTTTATATGGAAAACTTAAAAGTATCCAGACCAAATTTGGGGAAATAAATATTTTCCCCCAAATAGCATTCATAGTGCTCTGTTCATAATATTTTCCCAGCCATGAATATATTGTGTTGTATCATCAGGCCTGTTGCCTTCTCTATTAGGTTCCCTTTTGCACACTGATAAATTAAAAAAGCAAACAAAATTATAAAAAAGAAATAGCAAAACTAGTGAAGATGTAAGCAGTACTTTTTACTGATTTATTACAATATCTGACTTTGCTTTTGAATTTTCACTGAGTGAATATGTAAACTGAAGCATGCAATAAGGATCTTTTGTTTGTTGAATCCCATCTTAACCAGTTCCTAGGGAACTGAGGAATAGGATAGACTGATTCTGCAAAAAGGTACAAAAGAACTATGACAGCTCATGTTCTTCAGAAACTTCCACAATTGTGCAGCTACCTGAAGAGAACAGTTAAAACTGTGTCTTTTATTTATTTAAGTTCATTTGATTTTTTTTATGTTTTCAGGAAAAATTACAGTAAAAATCTTGGCACTATAATTTTCTTTTCATTCTTAAAAATAGATTTGGTCATTAATCCAATGTTTCCATCACTTTATCCAAACCACTTTAAACTGCAAATTAAATTTTCACTAGGTTTTCAACCTGGCTTTGTGCATGTTTTGTAAGAAATGTCTTTAATTGTAGTGTGCTAAAATCTTATTAAACAAACAACTCTTTAAAAAGTACAGGATTTTTACTCTGTATCATTTCTCTATTTGTTAAATGCATGCATATTACATTCATTTTTCAAAGATGAAACAACACTTTGTGTGAAATGTAAGAAAAAATTCCCCAAGTCTTTTCCTGTTATATCCCATTCTTTATATTCAAGAAGATAAAGTGGCAGGGGGGCAAATCAATAGTGGATTACAGATATATCATTATTCGGGTGATACTTTCAAAATGTGATATTGCAGTAAATTACAATGCCTAATTAAATTACTGTCCTTGTTTAAAATTGGTGAATCTTTCTTGTTATCATTCAACCCAAACTATCCCACCTTATTTCCCACTGTCCCCTCCCTCAAGTCCTCTGTCAGTCAAACAAAGTACATTGTTCTACAGAATATGCTATACCAATCTGTTTCTTTATAACTTTAATATGTACATCTTCTATCCAGAGGACACCTTCAGTTGTCTGTACTTTACTCTTTCTATCATTTTCTGCACATTTTTCTATGTACAGTTCAAGTCTCCATTCTTTTGAGGTATCCTCTGATTTCAGTTTGTGGGTTCTGTTTCCATATGGCTTATGACATTAACCTTCTTGAATGTCCCGGGCATTAGACTAATCATCCTAACTGGACCTTCTGCTTGTTTGGGGAAGGAAAATACTTCTCTTACTTCTGACCACTTTCTGAGGACACGTTTGTAGGAATTGTCAGTGAATACTAGTGGATAGAACTGAATTTTTGCGATATCTCCTCTTTTTCATGTTGCTGCTGAGTGAACTTAACCAAAGCAAACACTTAGTAAAACTTCTGAAGACAAGGCTGAAAAAGCAAAGAGAATGTGGAGAAGCAAGACAGAGAGGTGCACTGGACTTGGGATGTAAGAAGGAAACAACCTTTTTTCTTTAATTAAGTAAATTGATTAATTATTAATCTTAATAATTAGATTTATTTTCCATATTTATAAATTCTTCCTAGTACAAGAAACATTCCCTTCATTCTGTTTTTTTTTTGAAAATAATATACCTTTTATCTATTGAAAGAAAAATAACACATATCTTAATTCAGTGGGTAAGGTAAAAATGAATAGAACAAGGCATGTTTTCAGATAAAGTAGCTCAGTAGCTTAAAAACCAACAAACATCACAAGGTATAAAGTGTAAGAAATTCAATCTTCTCAAATGCTCCTGTGCCCTTTGCAAATGGCTGATCTCTCAATTTCACACCTGTTGTGCATGTCAACCTTTAGGGTAAGCAAATAGAACTAGGAAAAAAAAAAAACACCAAAAAACAGTCAGTGGTTTTTTTTTAGAAACAAAGCAGTTGCCTAATTAACATATGAGAAAATGCACACACAATATTATACTTTCCAATAAATTGCAGTAATGTAGTAACTTACAAATTCTGTGTGTAGTGATGTATGTAGTATGTGGAGGTTTATCCTTTCCTTGATAGGATCATTTCCCTTTCAGATAAATAAAATAAGACAAAGACCTGCCTCTTCTTGAGGCCGAACCTAAAGGAAAGCAGCACATGGCCTGTGAATGTAGAAGCATTCTACATTTAAGATCATCAACAATTATTCTCTTAAGACTTAACCAAAAGCCAGCTATGTGTCTGCTGTAATGTAGAATTCATTAACTTCCTGTGTTGGTTGACTTGGTTCTGAATGGAAACAATTTAAAATTTCCTAAAGACACACTCAATAAAACATAATATCAAACAGCAGAGAGATAGTGCTTAAGTATCATTATAAGAGGCTACAAATTCTTGGTAAACACTTAAATAACCCATAATCTACTTTTAGTAATTTTACATAGGAGGCTTTTACGTTAAAGTTTATAAAATTTTTTAGCAAGGAATATTTATGAAAATATCAAACCATTAAATTATTTTTATACACTCTTAAAGTCTCTTTTGTTTCTACATATTAAGTGAATTCCCAATTAATAAATCCACCTCTGGGAGATCTAATTGTCTTTTTTCATGATGCAGATAAATTTTTTTCTCTCTTTCAAAGTGAAATGATTCTGAGTTCTACCTATAGAAGGGAACCAAAATTCAAGAAAAGATTGTTTTCTGCCTTCAGATGTAAGTGGAAATATTTTAAATGCATTTCCACTCTTTGAAATTTGGAAAGGAAAATGGGAAGCAAAGATGAAATATAAATTTCCTCATGTTTACTTTATAATCTTTCATACATCGGATCAGGTCTTCAGATTACAATTTAAGCCATTTCCCAAGTGAATTATTTGGGCTACCTCGTCCTATTGCCACCCTTCAATTATTATTTAATTAAAGTACAACAGTTAATTTGTTATTACACGAATAAGCAAGGTATCATAAATTGGTAGTTTGAATCTCTGAGTATAACAACTACACATATAGCTTCACTGATCTGTGTATCTGAAGTTCAAGCTTTAATGATGACAATGATAATAATAGCAACAGCTCAGCAAGATAATCATTGGTTCTTTTATTTTTTAATTGTTCACCTCCTTACAACATTTTAATTTTTTTTGTAAATATGTTTTTTAGTTGTAGATGGACACAATACGTTTATTTTTTAAATTTATTTTTATGTGGTGCTGAGGATCGAACCCAGTGCCTCCCCTGTGCCAGGCAAGCCCTCTTATAACTGAGCCACCATCCCAGCTCCCAATCATTGGTTCTTGGGTATTTATCATGTACTGGGCACTGTTTAATCTCATCATATAAAATAACACTTATTTTCAGAACTTCATGAGAGAAGTATTATTAGCTTTTCATTTTGTAGATGGAAACAGATGAAAAAATAGATTAATTTTTCAAGGTCAAAAAGCTACAAGTACTTGGCAAAATCTAGATTCCAACTGCAGCAGCCTTTCTCAGAGTTCCTTGACCATTGCATCAGTTGCTCCTTCAATCTAGATGTACTGAGCTTTCTTATGAATTGCATCATTCTATGTCAACATGCAAGTTGTATTAAAGGTATATCACAGGTGACTCACAATGTCTTTTGTACAAATAATGCTCATTATCAATGTTCCCAAAAATTGAAAGTTTCTAAAATATTCTATTCATTTCAATTCATTTTTATTCAAAGTATTTCAATTAAAAAATAAAACAGTAAATTCCTTTGAGGCCACAACATCTTACCTAGTTTAAATATAGTAAATGAGATGGAGATGTAAACCAATAATTGCAACATCTTATGACCAGTTCAGTAACAGAGGTAAGATTTAGGAACTTTAGTGGCATAAAGGAAGAACAGTTTGGTCTTGAAAGCACTTTACTATTTTTTTCTTTCCTATTTTTACTATTTTTTTCCCTTTTTCTTTCTTTCTTTCTTTTATTTTTCATGTTATTTATTTATTTTCCACATATGAGAGAAAACATGTGGTCCTTGTCTTTTCATGACTTATTTGGCTTAGCATGATGTCCTCCAGTTCTAGCATCACTTTCCTTGATACTTTTCAGAGATGATCCATCATTTTTTATCACTAAAATTTTAGGAATCAAGGAAATCACAACAAACTTCAGAAGTTATAACTTCTACGTATATAACAACGAGGAGGAGGGTACATCTTGACATTATTAATATAGTGCTTATTTATGACAAGTGTCATTATTAATAATACTCCTTTAACATTCTGAAGCAACATTGTTTGGATGACAAATTGTAAGGTCAGTCAAAAAATCCAAGAAAATAAACTAGCTAGCAGATTTAAAGAGCTATGTGTCACACAAAAAGAAAAATGGTTTCCAATTCAAATCCATTTATAACCAACAGACAGAATTATTTTCTTTAGGGTTATAGAATATAATTGAAATCACTGACTCTTGATCAGCAATATTTTGCAGAAGGAATAATATGGAGAGCAGTGTTTAAAAGGTAGGATTATTTTTTTAAGAATATGCTGGTCAAAATGTATTAGAAAAGAAGTCATTTACACGCTAATATCAGATAATTACTATTAATATGGTTTAACCAGATACTCTAGCCTATTCACAGGACTCAGGACTTGATAATTCCATCATTCAGGATAGTCAAAATGGAATTAGATGGAGGAAACTTTTGCAAAAGTTGTGAAGGTCACTGTGTGTGTTAACAAAATTATAGTGGTGTCTGTTGCTGAAAGTTGTATGTGTATACATTTTTTTTCATCATCAGGAAGAGGAACTTTTGGGGAGAAATAACTTGAGTCTATTATTGACATTAACAATAATGAGCTAAGACATCACTATTAGAATAGCAAAATAAATGAAGATGCAAACAAATGATCCAAGAAATCCAGGAAAAAAAGTTATCTTAAGGCAGAACGACTGTAACTCCATTCAGTTTTGGCTTTTGCAATAATGGTAACTTTTGGCTTTTGGCTTTACTTCCTATCGGTATCACTGTGGAACACTGAATGACAATGGATTTCTTCCTTCACATCTGCTTAAGGGATAGGTGTTTTGGAAACTTATCCAAAGAACTGCTTCAGTTACTGAGACCGCAGAATATGTTCATGCCCATATGCTGGCAAAGGGCAGCATAATTGCCAGAAAAGCCCTAAGCCACACCTCTACTAGCTTCAGCTAACCTTTTCCCCACCAGTACAGAGGAAAGATTTGTGAAAACTAATGTTTTTAAATATTCTCTTTGTATATTCCAAAAATATCACTGGCATCAATTTCATGTATCTATAAAGCTGTTCTATCTTGGAAGGCATGAGAGCCTATAGTATTTTATAAAGTTGAGCATCATCAATTTTTATTATGAAGGCCAAAGATAATTTGGTAATAGTCAAACTGTATCTCTCACTTCAGGCTCTTTGGTTGGAAATGAACAAAATCCTGAAAGTAGTTTAAGCCAAAAATGGAACATGGTAATAGAAATAAAGAACTCTAGGACTAGAAGTGAAAACAGATATCACCTGGAGTAGGAGTTAGGAAATGAAAAGCTGTCAGAAATGGAGTCTCTTCCGGCTTTCATGTTCTCACATCTTTTATTTTTATTTTTTTCCACTTTCTGCATCCACTTCATTTTTGTTTTTGTGAGTTTTCTCCATCCACTTACTGTTCGAGGTATGTGATCCCCAAATTTGAATTATCCAACAGTGGACTTACATCCTGATTGTACACACCCAAAAGCTAACTGGTTAGATTTTTCTGGGTCTCAGTCCTAAACTCCAACGAGACACAGATGCATTGGCATGGTGTGGATTAGATTCAGAAGGCAACTCATTGTTTCTTGGAAACTGGAAGAGGAGGAGCATGAGGCGCTTTTGCTACTTCTTCCTAGTGAGAGAATTTTCCATAAAGGGATCAGCTCAAGTTCTCAAAGGGCTGATGGAATGGTAGATTTGTACATTATGTCTATTAATATGTGGATTATCTTTATGGTAGTACTTCTGCCTCTTTGCTCCTTTTGTAGATCTATAAAGTCCTAATTTCTATACAATTAGATCAGGTTTTGATATCAGATAGGGCAAGAACCTCTACTTTGTTCTTCAAAATTCTGTGACTTTGGCCCTTTTCTCCTCCATATGAAATGTTGAATTAGCTTACCAATTTTCACTAAAAACTTGAATTTTATGGGAATTTTCATGAATGTGGACCTTAATTTGAGATTAACATTCTAACCAACCACAAGAATAGTATCTTTCCAACCACGAGAATAGTATCTTTCTTAATTTATTTATTTTATTCTTTCAATCATGACTTGAAAATTTTGCTATGAATACATTACATATTTACTGCTAGATTTATTTCTAGGTACCATATGGATTTTGTTGCTATTATGAATATTTTCTCCTATCATATTTTCATTGGGAAAACTATTGATATAGCATTGCTGATTTTTTTGTGTCACTTGTTCAGCTACTTTGTTGAATTATTTCATTTTTTCTATTAGTTATTAATTATATATTTGGTAATTTATTGCTAATAATTTACAAGAACATTATTATTTTTGGTTTTTATTTTGGTACTAGAGATTGAACCAAGGGGCACTTACCACTGAGACACATTAACGGCCCATTTTTAGTTTTTTATTTTGAGACAGTCTCACTAAGTTGCTTAGGACCTTGCTAAATTGCTGAGACTGGCTTTGAACTTGATATCCTCCTTTCTCAGCTTCCTCAGTTACTGGGATAACAGGTGGTAGCCACTTTGCCTGGCCATTATTTGGTGTTCTTTTATGCAGCTTTCCAAATTCTTTCATTACCTTAAATAGTTTGTTTTATTTTTAATCTACTTACCATTTTCTTTTCCTCAGCTTTGTAAGGAGAATGTATAAGTCATTTATATTCAATCTTTTCTATTTAAATAATTTCATATAATGCCATTTAGATCCATTCATTTGGTTCAAATTCAATCTGTAATCTGTCTTCCAAAAGGCGAATTTGAGTAATTTACACTATTTTGATTAGCTGGTACTGATAACATTAGTAATATTATATAATTTGATTAGCTGATACTAATCAAAATAAGACTTCCTTTTATCTTGTTATTTTGAGTTTTCTGTTTGAAATCTTAGTGTATTATTTTTCTTAGTGCTTTTGGGAGTGATAAATCCTTTATTTCTCTGTTGCTTTTAGAAGTAATTTATCCATCTATCTGTGTACTTTAACTTTTGCTGATATTCACTTTTAATTATTAAAATATACATTTAAAAAAAAACAAAGTCATTTATGTTGTTTGGTCTGTCAAAACAACAACAAACCCCTGGTACCACAGTTGTTTCAGTTACCTCATGTTGCTATTGTTTTCTGAAAGATTAAATCATCTCAACATGAATACAATCATGTTTAAATCAATCATTAAGTTTACAATTAGTTCATCTAGCTTGGTGTTTGCTCTTGTGTCTGAGGTCTCTTGCCATCTCTCAGTGTTTCCTGCTTTTCTAATGGAAGTGCATCCAAGTATCATCCTTTTAGTGAGGATCTTTTGGTAAAAATTTATTTAGTTCTTCTAAATCTAAATATGTCTCTGGTGATTTTTCTTCTGAGCTTGGTATTTTATATGGGTAGTTCTTTTTCTTTAGCACTCTGAAGACATTCCATCATTTTCTGGCATCTAAGAAGATAGTCTGTTTGTCACCCTGAATAACTTTTAAGATTTTTCTCTTTAACTGGAAAAACATGGTAGAATCAAAATAATTGTTGATTTTTCTCCTTAAAATGCCATGAAATGAAATTAAAAGGACCAAATAATATAAAGAGTTACAACAACAAGACAATGGGAAAGACTGTAGGAATACTATTCTGGAAGTTCTAATGAGTGATCATTTACTTACAAGCCCAAACAAGGTTGAAATTTATCTTAGCATTGACAGAAGCTCACGGTCAATCCAAGTGCACAACATAACACCAGAAATGCTCAGCAGTTAGAAGTACTAAGTGTGTCAGAAAAAGGAAATGCTGTTAGAGCTGAAAAAAAAAATAAATGATTAAAAGACTCTGTGAGAGGTATTTGGACCCCCGGGTTCACTGTCTTCTTACACAGCTGGTCAATTGTGCTTCCCCAATCCTGGCAGGAAAGAGATTTTATTTAAATTTAATTTTTTAAAAAATATTTATTTTTTAGTTGTAGGTGGACGAAAATATCTTTATTTTATTTTTATGTGGTGCTGAGGATCGAACCCAGTGCCTCACACGTGCTAGGCGAGCACGCTACCACTGCACCATAATCCCAGCCCGGGGGATTTTATTTTTTTAGTAAAATAATCATCCTAATCACAAAGAGTGAAAATAACCTTCACGGAGAGAAATATTTGGAGGTTCCTTATTTGGAGTTCCATCAATTAATCAGCTCAGGTATATCTCCCTACCATCGGTCAATGAGTCTTCTTGCCTCTCCCAACAGGCATAGCTTCCAATTAGCTCTTTTTTAAAATTTCACTA
Organism: Xerus rutilus; assembly: GCA_028644305.1. Lineage (NCBI taxonomy): Eukaryota > Metazoa > Chordata > Mammalia > Rodentia > Sciuridae > Xerus > Xerus rutilus. The sequence goes on from CM053407.1 coordinate 34,550,186, forward strand.
CACCTGTAAATATTATTAGAAAGCCAGTACTCACAGCTATTTGAAGAAAGTCTTTATCGTGAAAGGAGAAACAAAAATAAAAATATGGACCAGATGAACTAAAATAACAGAGAAAAAGCCAGGAGCCGAAATAAATTTCAAAACAACTGTGACTATCCTCACAGAAAAGAAAATATCAGACACTCAAAAAGAACCAGAGGATATTTGAAAGACTAGACAGTAAACAACAATCATAAAAGTAATAGTGGGAATAAAAAATTAGAAAGGATTGAAAAACAAAATTGAGGAAATTTCTGAGAAAGGAGAATGAAATGACAAAGAAGTGAAAAAAGAAAAAGTGGAGAAGATAAATCAGAGGATCAGCATCAAATCAGACCTCACATTCAACAAGTTTCACAGACACAAGCAAATGAAATTGAGGTGACAAAATATCTAATAAATAGTGGAGAATTTGTTCTGCAACTGAAGAACAAATTCTTTGATATTTAAAAAGTTCACTGATAATCCCAGTTAAAGAATGAAACTGATGCAGAAAACAAAACATCTTCATAAAGATTCCAAACTCTGGAGACAAGATCTATAAATGCTTTCAGAGAAAAAAACATACACTTGTAGACTTAACTTCTTGAGGGAAAAAGTGCATATTTGATTTAAGAATTTATATTTTCCCACAGATTCTAGAGAATTTTCATATATAATTTTTAAAATATTAATTCTCTATCACTCTCTATTCTGGAACCCTTATTAGATGCATATTTCAATTTTTACTTCCACTTCTTAATTAATGTTTTATATCTTTCTATTTCCTTGTTCTCTTATTAATGAATTCCTTGAATTATCTTTCTAATTTAGTAATTCTCTTTTATTATGTGTTATGTAGATTTACTTTTCAAATTTCGATGACATTGATTTTTGTTTAAGGACAAATTTGTTCCTTTTGCACCTAGCCATTTTAATTCTTAAAAACAAAAACCAACCAAACAAAAAAACTTATCATTAAAAAAAAAAAGTTATTCTTTCAGTTATCAGTTTGAGTACATATTTAAAGATTCTATGGGAATGTTCTATAAAATAATTTAATGTGGTTACTTATACTTGATTTGGTTACTTATACTTCATTGCTATTTGATTTCATCGTGTGTTTTAGAATGTTCTTTATAAGTTCATTTTCTCTTTCTCAGAGTTCATTTTCCTTGCCTCAACTGTTTCGTGGCGACATTTACCTGGCTTCTATATCACATATGTTGTTATGGTTTAGATGTGGTGTCCCCCAAAAGCTCAGGTGTGAGACAATGCAAGAAGATTTGCAGGAGAAATGATTGGGTTGTAGCCTTAACCTAATCAGTGAATTAATCCCTGATGAGATGAACCTAGTGGTAGGTAACTGGAGGCAGGTGGGCTGTGGCGGGAGGAAGTGGTTCATTGCAGGTGTGGCTATGGGGTATATATTTTGTATTTGGAGGGCAGAGTCTCCCTTTTTCTCTGTTTCCTGATCATCCTGTGAGCTGCTTCCCTCTGCCACACTCTCTGTTCAGCCTCACCTTGAACCCTAAGGAATGGAGCCTGCTATCTGTGGATTGAGACCTCTGAAACCGTGAGCCCCCAAATAAACTTTTCCTTCTAATATTTTTCTGGTCAGATCTTTTAGTTCCAGAAACGAAAAAGCTAACTGAAACACATGTGAAACCGTGACTTTGGGACTTGTGTATCATAAGGATAATAGAAATGTGTGTCAATTGTAAAGTCAGCTGGTTGGGTTTGTGCTGTATAGGGAAGCTATTTCTGCATTTTCCCTAGGCCTGAAACTTGTTAAATTTGCATTGTAGGTTTTAGTCACTGTTTGTTTTTGTTTTTCTTAAAAAGGGACTGTTACTTAGTGTACTTGGATTGATTATAAGCTTCTGCCAATGTTAAGGGTATCTATTCCTTAGCTTCAAATTGTGAACAGGTCTTGAGTTGCATTATTGAATGTTTTAAGTTATCCTGCTATTGTACATCATATTGTAGAAATGCCAGGAGTAGAGGGCTAGAGGGGAGAGAAACAGCCCTGCCATATTAGGTAAAATGGTAATTAGAAGGAGAAGGGAGATATTAGTTACACTAGTTTTCTCTGTTTCAACATGATTTATTTTGGACTATGTAAGTCTAGTTTACTCCAGAGAAAGGCTCTGTTTAGATGGCCTAGTTGATCGATGTAAATTTTAGCTAAAGAAAGTAATATTGATCAAGTATATTACCATTTATTCTCTTTGATGGACACTAAAGAGTATCTTACAGTAAGAATTTAGAAGAAATATTGTATGAAATTAATTTCTCAAAACTTCATGATTTATCCATAAATTATACTACCACATTCTTTTATGAAATTCAAAATATGTACCAAACATCCTGAAAATTTATTATGTTTACATGAAAGGAAATGATACATTATATAAAGTTCCTAGACATTTGATAAAATTCTTACTTCATTATAATCCAAGGGTTCTCCAGGGCTTGAATGGTGTATGTCCAAATAACTGGTAAAATGAAACTGTATTTCCTGTAAAATCCAGGTATATGTATTTGAGAAGCTGATACTGTTTTTTTTTTTTTCTTATATCGCATATTGTAGTAAGAAAACAAATGGTAGCCTGTACAGACACATGTTCCATTGAGATGCCTGAAAAAGAACTTTATTTCTGGACCTCAAGATTTTTCTTTTCCATTTTCATTTTATATCCCATCCTCTTTAATTCTTCATCTTTGCCACTATGAATATTTTATTGTTACCTTGAGATTATCTCACACATTCAAGGAAGTATCTCACAAAATTTTAGGACTAGGTTAAAGCAGATTTGTGCTTCCTTTTACCCCACTAAATTATGCAATCACTAAAAAATGAAAAAATATCAAATGTTATAAAGTTTATTTCTACTAAAGTAAAGGGATGAAAAATTATTTCAGTCTTAAAAATCACATTAGCCAATGATTAACTTAAAGTACTGTTATGTTTTAGTTTCAAAAGACAATACCAAAATACAGCAACATCAAAATACCATATTGAAGCCGGGCGCAGTGATGCAAGCCTGTAATCCCAGCACTTAGGGAGGCTGAGACAGGAGAATCGCGAGTTCAAAACCAGCCTCGGCAACGGCGAGGCGCTAAGCAACTCAGTGACACCCTGTCTCTACATAAAACACAAAATAGGGCTGGGATGTGGCTCAGTGGTCTAGTGCCCCTGAGTTCAATCCCTGGTACCAAAAAAAAAAAAAAAAAAATACCATATTGACACCTCTCCCCTGATTATTTATGTCACTCTCCTGAGCCACATTGTGGAGTATGGCTGACCTAAGCAACTATCAAGTTCTGACAGCTGTTGTAAAATCCTTTTGATTATTCAGGGAAAATGTCTGGTATATATTTGCTTTTCATTATAGGAAAATACATCTATCTAGATTACCTCTTAAAAAAATAACCTAGAAAATTGAGTATGGTTCCTCACATACCAAAACAATTCCTGTATAGGAAAAGATTGAATTAAATTGGGATTTTACTAGTATATTGAGTAAACACTTCATTTTTGATATGTTAACACTACCAAGGAACCCCAAGAGATTTTTTTTCCCTTCCAATTTATAAATTAGAATTCTGCTGCAGGTGTGACCAAGTATAAAGTTATTCTTTTGTATATTCTCATTCAGGTCGTTCAAAGTTTCTTGTCTGCTACAAGAATATTTTTGACACATTTAGGTAATTTACCGGTAAAATTGGATCTAAAATACAAAAGTTTAGATGATCCTTACGTTAGTCAAATTTTCATCGCTCTCACCAAAATACCTGACATGAACAACTTAGAGGAGGAAACATTTATTTTGGCTATGATTTCAGAAGTTTTAAACAATAGCCAGCTGGTTCCATTGTTTGTGGCCTGAGATGAGGCATCACATCATGGCAGAAGGGTGTGGTGGAGGAAATCTGCTCAGCTCTTGGCAGCTGGGGAAGCAGACAGTGTGGTGGGGATGAGGAGCAGAGAAGTCATGTGGGCTGCAAATGGCAAGGCTGTAGGGCAGGGCTGACCAAGCCCTGATGCAGGATGTGGAGCATAAGACTTAATGTTACCTTGGTGAGGTGGTGCACACCTATAATCTCAGCGGCTCTGGAGGCTGGACAGGAGGATCATGAATTCAAAGCCAGCCTCAGCAACAGCGAGGCACTAAGCCACTCAGTGAGACCCTGTGTCTGAAATACAAAATAGGGCTGGGGATGTGACTCAGTGGTCGAGTGCCCCTGAGTTCAATCCCCAGTACATATATATATATATATTTGCTCTCCTGGGTTTTGCTTGCTTTGGCCTCAAACATCCTTTCTATTCCCCTCTTTTTCCCTTTTGAAATGGGAATGTTTGCCCTGTGCCATTGTATGTTAGAAACATTTAAGTTTTTATTTTGTTTTTTAATTTTTACAAGGCTTTGTAGTTAAGAGTTTGCTTTACGTCTCAGAAGAGACTTTGAACTTAGATTTTTGAGCAATGATTAAACTGTTGAAGCTTCGGTCACACTTGGAGATGGAGCGAATGTGTTTTGCATTGTGAGATGGACATGAAACTTTGGGGGCCCCTGTCAGAATGTTATGGTTCAGATATTCAGCATCCTTCCTAAAATTCAAGTGTTGAAGGTTTCTTCCCTAGTACAGCAATGTTCAGAGACCGGGTTTGGGGGAAATGATTAGATCATGAAGTCTCAAGTGAACAACGCTGTGCTACAATAATCTCATAGACATTCTTTGGAAATAATTTCTTTTTTCTTTCTTTTCATTTTGGTATCAGGGATTGAACCCAGAGTAGCTTACCCACTGAGCCACATCCCCATCACTTTTTATTTTTTATTTGCAACCCACTAGAAAAGTGGGTTGCAAATCTTGTGGAGCCTTGAAAAGGTCTTTAAACAACTCAGAGACAGATCAAAGGCATTTTTGGCAAAGCTTTTGGGTAATAGGACCTTGATTGGAGGAAGGGAAGGTAGAGTCATTACTATAAGCATGAAAACCAAACTAGTTTTATTGACATAATTTAGTTCCATCTTCATAATCCTGACAGCACACTAGGATTATGAGACATTTATTTTGAGACAGGATCTTGCTATGTTGCTTAGGGCCTAAGTTGCTGAGGCCGTACTTGAACTTGCAATCCTGCTATCTCAGCCTCCTAAATTGCTGGAGTTACAGGCATGTGCTACCACGCTGGGCTGGAAATGATTTTACATAGGTTGTTCCTTAAAGCTAGACTAGGACTGTGAGAAGAGATGGAAAAATAGGAAGCGTTTTACCCAAGAGGATAGAATTAATGCACAAATACTTAGAATAAACTACAATAAAGAAGAGCTAACTCCTAGTCTATACTGTTATGCACTAGGCATACTGAATGGATTTAACACAAATTATCTAAATCTATCAAAAATTTATAAGTTGAATTTTATTGTTAAAACTCTGAGGCAGAGTTTCACTGAGCAATTAAATGGTACAATCAAGATTCAGTCCAAGGTAGCCAGCTCCAGAGCCCACACTGCTAAAAACAAGGACCCTGGAGCTCCTGGACTTCAAATCCTGATTTCATTTACAGTACCTAGCTCAGTGCCTGACACTGGGTAGTACCTAATAAATATTAGCTATTCCAATGATCAATAATACACTGCTCAATCATAGATACTTTTCTATGGCTATATACAATTTTTTCAATGTACTGCAGATGATACAAATACAGTAAGTAGAAGGTCTCATGCCTCAATGAACTTTCAGCCTCATGGAGGAAATAGATACATGCCCCTGAGGTGTAATGGAATGACCATGAAAGAAGTTAATTCCAACTAGGAGAGAAGAGTTTGGGAAAGACCCAGAGGAGAATGTTGAGCAGAATATAGGACAGAGAAGTTTGCAGTTGAAGAGATAGGGAGAGGGCACTAAGGGATACAAGGACAGAGCACCAAGGTGTGTTGATCTAGAAACATTTAGCATTACGTTGGGAGAGTAGCTTGGCTTGTGTTTAGTTTACACAGTGGACAGGGAGGGTAATAAGAGGAGAAAGAAGCAGGAAAGCGGCCCTACGTTCAGATCTTGTGGAGCCTTGAAGAGGTCTTTAAACAACTCAGAGACAGATCAAAGGCATTTTTGGCAAAGCTTTTGGGTAACAGGACCTTGACTGGAGGAAGGGAAGGTAGAGTTCATTACTATAAGCATGAAAACCAAACTAGTTTTATTGACGTAATTTAGTTCCATCTTCATAATCCTAACAGCACACTAGATGATTAATTTTTTTTTGGTCACAGGATACGTCACTTATTATTTTCATTGTTTGTTTGTTTCCTCCTTTCAAAATAAGGGAGCCAAACTGATAAATATATGATACTTACAGAAGTCACGAACCCTCTCTGCTTCACGTTTTGCTTACTTTCACACCTAATTTTGTTCATGATGGTGGTTCACAGATATGAATATCTTCCCTCTTTGACAAATTCTTACTTTTGTTTAGTAAGAATCTCCATTCACTTGGCACATAATATTATCGATTACCTTATTTGCATTTCTTCTCATCAAAAGACCACATTTTATGCCTTAATCTCCAGAGAGGAATATATAGCATAGTCCTCAAATAGTATTTATTTAATTGATATATAATAACATGAAGTTCATGCTTTGATGATGATCCTTTTCTAGTGGGTTGCAAAATTTTCCAGATTCCATTTTTAGAACAAATTTGACATGTAAAATTAAAATCATAATTTGTCTTACTGATTTAATAAACTAAAAATATTAATGTTTATTGCTTATTTTTATATCTTACCTCTCAAATCAGAACACGTACTAGCAAAAAGATGGAAGATGATGTTTTTCTTTCCTCAAAATAGATACTGTAATCCATAAAGTAAAAGATAGTTATACAAAACTATTTTTTAAAGTTATGAAACGTCTCAATATATTATATTTTCCAAATAAAAAAAGTTAATCTTAAGTTATATGACTTTTATTTGGAAACCTTTGTTGTGACTGTTAGCTCATATTTTTCACATTGCTCTTTGGGATATAGTAAAATGTATCCCTTGATATTTGAAGCCTGAGTGGCCTCTAGATATTTTAAGATGTTACAGCAAACAAAGACCCGTTGGTCCAAGAAGCCACTAGAAGTTAATCTTAAAACTAATTATGGTTCTCCTGCTGAGAGTGTCTTTAAAAGCCACTTTCAAATTTCCATCAAACATTTGCAGTTCTAGTTCAAATACATTTATTTTTTTTTCAGAATTAATTCACTTGCATTTAAATTTCAAGATAGTGTTTGCTTTTCATTGTGAAATAGAGAAAGGATATGGAGAAATTTCCAAGGAAGTAAAAAATTAACTCTGAAAATCCTCTTTTAATTTTGCAAAAACTTAATGAGTTCAGTCCTAACAATCGTAGAGTTATACAATTTTTCTCATTGCCAAGTTAGGCTTTTAAGGGAAAAAAATCAATTCTTAAAAATAAACCCTCCAAGGGCTGGGGTTATGGTGCAGTGGTAGCGTGCTTGCTTAGCACACATGAGGCACTGAGTTCCATCCTCAGCACCACATAAAAAATAAAATATTCTGTCCACCTACAACTAAAAAATAAATTAAAAAAAAAACCCTCAAAGTTGATTGTATTGCGAATCCAAACTTTAGTGGAAAATTATCAAATGTCCTTTTTTCTTTTGGTCACATTTATTTTCTTTCCCCATGCAAAACAAACACAGCAGCATTGATCCCATACTCTTCTCCGACCAGCACAGATAAGGCATATTGCCTGTGGTGACACAGTCTCCCGAGTCAAAGCTTACATGGAAGCTTTTTACAAGTAAAATGCCTTCTTGCTTATTATCAGTTTTTTTTCCTCCTAGAAAAGGAAGTGGATTAGATTTAGTTCGATTTTCGTCTCATCTCTGTATCTTAACATTTGTTCAAAGAGAATAACAAGGGTCAACAATAAGTCTAATTGGGCCATTCTTGCCAATTAGAAAACATTTAAAAATCAGCATTTGATGCTTGGGTAAATACTATACATGTAGTAATTAGTTTATGAACACAAAAATTAAATTTTTCTTAGATTTTAAAATACTGCTTTATTTTTACCAATTTACCTAATTCATAGAAATGGTCTCTTTTACCTTCTATGAACAACCTGACTAGAATGAAGGATAATTTAATAGCAAATCTTAAAATGTGTAAAGTTAGTTTCATTAAGTAGGTTTACATAATTCATTTTTCTTATGACAATTATATCCTTATGAAATTCAAACATACGTCTGTTTTAGAGATTTTAGATAAATTACTCACTGTTTTCCTTGGTTCATTGTCATCTGACTGAACCCCACAGTTATATCCAAAAAGAAGTTAAAAATGAAGTTCCTGTCAACAATTTTTTCCTGACAAACATAGTGACTCACCCTCCAAATAAAAGCATATCAACATGAGAGTTTCCCAAGGGTATATTCTAGGTCATAATCTTTATGTTAATGAATTCCTTACTGAATAGTAAATTGTAAGAATATATTACCTTATTCCCATAATACATTACCTGCCAGCAGGTAATTACCCATCAAAACCTAAACAGAGAGGAATATTGCCCTGTGACACCAGTGACCCCTGCAGGTAAAATTAAAGAGAAGACCCTGTAATAGGAAAAAGACATACCATATATTAGAATGCAGTTAGATAACACCAAAGTATTAACATTTTTCAGTAACTCCCAATGAGGTTTGTTATAATAATTTACTAATTATTATTGGAGACTTTGTGATCTACAGGATAAGCATGCATATGTTTGGGGATTTTATTAGCTGCTGTTGAACACATTTAAATTTTCATATTAACCATAGTTTTTAGAGAACAGTGTCCGGGTAAGGCCTTTTGAAAAGCTTTTGGGAGTTATTTGATTAAGGAATTAGCAAAGACAACAAATGGCCATCTGGTCTGTTAGCTGGCCTGAAGACTAAGTACTTCACATGCAGTCTCAAGAAGTCCCAATGACATAAGTGTGAATACCTGCATTTATAGAAAAAGATGGTTAAGTGTCAATAAAAATGTCAAAGCTGGGAGACACACCCAAAGTCCCTGGTCCTGATCACTGTACGAAAGGTGAAGGTCATGTTTAGGAAAGGTCAAAGCATGGATATATATACTTTAGCTCTCAACTTAATAGTATCTATTTAATGGCTACTTATTTGATATGTTTGGACTTCTTACTTAATATATTATTATTGGTTGGATCTTTAACAATTTTGAAAACTAACAAACAATTCTCAAGGGAATTTGTTTTAAAAGAAAAATGTATCACATTAATGATTTAAACAAATGCAGTTTTGGTACTGTGACTGATGGTAATAAAGACAGTAGCTACCATTCAATCATTTCATTCTTATACACACACACACATGATTAAGTCATTATTTGCTGTATTTATATAAACTTTAAAATTCTCCAGTAGCCTCTGAGAGGTCTGAATAATTTTTATAGTTATGCATTTCTTCCTGATTTCTCTGTTTTTAGAAGGAAAGGAGAGTTATCCTTATAATTTATACACTGAAGTCCACTACTAAGTCTATCTTTATCATTGGTGTTCCCAATTAATCCATATAAAATGTGAGATAAAACACAAGAATGATGACTTCTTTCATTCTTACAATATAATTATGGACGAATTAGAATCAAATATTGTCTTTAAGAGACATGTCAACTGTATAACTCCTAAAGTCTTAATGTCATGAAAATAACAGTGAATAAAAATAAAACAAATACAGAATATCCAATACCAATTTATTGGTATTTCTTTGATTTATGTAATTTAGTAGTGGTAAGTATACCACCAAAAATTAAAATTATATTGAGAATGTACCAGGCCTTCATATTAAAGCTAAGTAGTAAATACATATTCATGATATAACAGGCAATGAGATAGATACTGGGTGTATTATTATCAAGAAAGCAGATATATTCTGTGCATCCACAGAGCACATGGTTTAGAGGGGAAACTGATAATAACAAGCAAACAAGCAATTCAGGGTATTAAATACTCTTAAGGAAACAAACAGAGCAGGAAGTTAGAAAGTAACATGGTATGAAGGGGCAGAATATACTTTAAAAGGGTGAACAGGGAATGCATCTGTCTTAGCTTCGGCTACTGTAACAAATACCACAGACTGGATAATATAAACCACACACATTTATTTCTCACAGTTCTAGAGGCTGGAATTCCATGATCTAGGTGTCTGCAGGGTCATGGTCATGTTCTTGGTGTGAATGCTCTTTTTGATTTGCAGAAGACTACATTTTTGCTGTATCTTCACAAGCAGGAGGAATGGGAAAGAGGGGAGATGGAGAGAGAGAGAGAGAGGGAGAGGCAAGGGGAGAGAGAATATGTACACAATTTCTCCAATCTCTTCTTATAAGGAGGGTTCTGTCCTTCTTGGCCTCCTCTAAACATAATTACCTCCCAAGACTATTTCTGATACCATCATATTAGGGATAGGATTTAGAGGCTGTGGAAGGCAAAGGACCTGCTCCTGCTGAGCAGGCCAGTGTGAGCTGCAGAATGGTTGGCAGAGCTCAGACCAGGTGGCATGAGAGGGTGTTCAGATCTCATTGGGCCTGTAATGGGTGTCAGGTAAAAACAAATGGACTTCTCCTGCTATTAAGTGGTGATAAGAAAGGAGGGTATTACAGTGGATAAGAGCTAAGTCTTGCTATTAGAAAAAAAGTCAGTTATTTTCTCAGGTTCTAATAAATAAAGAAGGTCTATGACTATTGTTTTAAAAATATCAAATTGCCATATTAATGCTAAAATAAAAGGATTGTGTAGATTGAATTGAATTAAATGTTGGTAACCAGATAAAGAAAGACATTGTCATGTGATAATGGCTTCAAATCCTGAGTGTGTTCTATAACTGAAAAAAATTAAAATGGGGCTGTGTTTTTGGTGCAGTGGTAGCGTGTTCGCCTAGCACACGTGAGGCACTGGGTTCCATCCTCAGCACCACATAAAAATAAAATGAAGATATTCTGTCCACCTGCAACTAAAAAATAAATATTTTTTAAAAATTTAAAATGTATTAATTTTAATTAAAAATATGTAGATTTTCTTCTATCACTCTTTATAAAAAGTCATGGAAAATAAATCTTCTAAAAGTAAATTAAGGGGACTTTTTTTCCCTTATAAAATAAGCACAAACCGCATAGACAACAGTAATGAGTTAATCTGTACATTATGCCAAAAGAACTAGTAAAGTCAGTGAGGAAAAATTAGTCAAGCCACTTATTTCACTTAAGGGAACATTCAAAAGCCAGGGAGTGGGGGTCTGCCTTTAACACTTTATAAGAAGTTGTTGGCCTCATGTAACTCCAATTATTTTGTTCTATTATGTGTACAATGGATAGAATAATGCCTAATGTAACAGGCTTTTGCTGAAAATTAGCTGGAAATAATATTGCCCAGAGCCTGGCACATAGTAGGCCTCTGGTTTATAAAACGAGTTTCAGGACTAACTGAAGATAATCTGAATCATTGTTATGGTTTGGATATGAGGTGTCCCCCAAAAGCTCATGTGAGAGACCAGGCAAGAAAGTTTAGAGATGAAATGATTGGGTTACAAGAGCCTTAACCTAATTGTGCATTAACCCACTTGAATGGACTAGCTGGGTGATAAATGTAGGCTGGTAGGATGTGGCTGGAGGAGTGGGTCTCTGGGGGGTTGTGCCTTTCAGCTATACATTTTGTCCCTGATGAACTGAATTTAATCTGCCTCTGCTTCCCTGTTGTCATATCCTGAGCTGTTTCCTCTACCATGCCCTTAATGTTCTGCATCACCTCAGACCCAGAGCAATGGAGTTTACCATCTAAGGACTGAGATCTCTGAAACAGTGAGCCCTCAATAAACCTTTATTCCTCTGCATTGTTATTGTCAGGTCTTTTGTTCACAGTGAATGAAACCATCATCAATAGAAATAGAAATTGAGAAAGCTGACTCGTTAGCAGGCAGTTAGTAAACTGGGATAAGTAGTTTCCATTTATTTTTAGAAATTGTGTCAAGCATATCATAAACTAGGAAACTGCTCTTCATTTTATAATTAAAAAAGATGTAGCAGTAAGGAGAATGCTACAATGTGTTTGAGAAGGTAAGAGAGCCAGTGAAATTCAAACGGAGGCTTAAGTCCTCTTGGAATTCTGTAAGGCTGAATTGCTTCCTTCCTTCCAAAAGATGGGGTGAAGACCTAACCCCTGGTACTCAGAAGGTGACCTTATTTGGAAACTAGATTTTTTGACAGTGTAATCAATTAAGTCATATTGAAGTGAAATGGGCCCTAAATACAGTGTAACATACTATAAGAAGAAAATAACACAGGCACAGTTGGAGAAATAACATATATGTGACAATAGAAACAGAAGTTGGCGTGGTGTTTCTATAAGCCAAGGAATGTGAAGGTCTTCTGGCAAACACTAACAGCTGGAAGACATAAAGAAAGATTCTCCTCTGCAGGTTGCAAAGTGAAGATGCTCTCACAGGCCTTGACTTCAGGCTTCCAGCCTCCGAAACTCTGAGACAATACGTAACTGTGGTTTTCAACCATTCAGTTTGTGGCATTTGTTACTGCAGCCCTAGGAAATTAATACAAGAGTGTAGCTGCACAGTGACCAAGCTGACTCTGGCCTTCAGTCAACAGTTTTACCCCAACAACACAAGAGAAGATAAAAACCACAAGGAATGAGATGATACCAGTAGCATTTCATTCTTACTCTTACTGTTGGTTGGAACAACAGGATGCCTTAATATAAACAAAACAAAATAGTGAGGAAGCAAACACCCCATCCTTCTTTTCTCCTTTTTTCTGAGTTATATATGCATCATTCAAATGACAGATAAATGCTTATGACTACTAGACCTCCAGAGCCCAAACAGTAGCAGAAATGAGGCTCATTCCACTGAATTTATGCATCTTTAACAAAAGTGCCATCTGTGGTCCAATACCAGAAATCTCTTATTGGTGATGATATATGAGACTGAGAACACAATCCGATTTTTATCTTCAGACGCAGGTATGTGAAATTGAGCCTACAGTGCTGCAAGGTAGAAAAACTTTGTTTTTAAGTCTGTAAATTGCAGATAACTTTGTGAATATATTCATATACATGATATTAAAATAGCTTATGTGTGCCTAAAATCCTAGATTATAAAAATAGCATCCTGCTAAAAACTGGATATTTTAGTTGATGCCCTCTCCTTCAGTGACCATTACACTTTTCTGGGTCCTGTCTTCCATGCACAGTCTTATTTGCCATCAGTCTTAATGCATTTTCACAAACAAATGAAAGCAGGAGTCAGATGGTATACAACTGTATTCTCCATCACTCACTCCCCTGTGCCTCTGTCAGAATCGATGAATACTCATTCAAAGGAGGGGGCCTCAGCAACTCATTAATCCTCCTGCTCACTGCTTCCAAAATATGGGTGCCTTGTTAGGTGCCCCCTGAAATCCACAGCACAAAGCACAGCTGTTGAACATTGTTGAACACCTAACCATGCAGCCATGGAGACTGGGGAAAAGGACACGCAAGTAATGATTATACTGATGAACGTGTGTTCTGTGATTCATCCACCCACACCATTTTCCAAATAATATCCTTTCTTCCAAGATATCGGCTGTCTTTGTTTTCAGAGACTCATCCAAGCCTGGTGTCTCCTCATTGTTTAAATCTGTCCTTGAACATAAACAACACTCTGCAAATTTCCAATTGTATACATCATTTTTCAAAACACATCAAAAGAAAGTTCTTCCAACTCAAAAGAAAGACTGGTGATTGTTGACTTGTTTAGACTGAATGCAATGCTAGGCAAAAACTCCTTCAGCAATTCATGAAAGGACTGTGGATATCAACACCATAGAAATTCACATGTAATATTGGACAAATGAAGACTCTGAATGTATCTATATGCTTAGGTTTCTCCTTGACCTTAAAGTTGGAAGTGTGATATCTTGGACTTATTCTTCTAATTCTTTTGTTGCCTCAAGTTTGGAGGATCTTATTGTTATTCCTCTTGGATTTTCTAACTCTAAGAGAAACGATGTGAAAAATAACATCAGCATGAACTTGGTAACCTCTGCTTTATTCTATTTTACTTCTTTCATTGGACTTGGCCAAAAGCCATTATAGCTGCTGTTTATTATTTCAAAACACCATTAATACTTACTACGTGATTCATTTCCATGTAAATTTTTCTTTTAGAGAGCTTTGATTTAGAGCAATATATGCATTTGGAAGACAACATCATATAATTATTTACTCAAAAAACAAGAGAGAGAAAGGTTGAAGAGAGCATATCCCATGAGATTTAAGACTGACAGATTAGTAGCAAAAAACCTTTTGTCTGGAAAGTAAGAAAATGATCCTGAGAACTAAGCACAATATACCTCTCAACTTGTCAAAACCAAAAAAGCTTCATATGTATAAAATGTCCAATTCCTTTTTCTTATACACAACTAACTTGAAAATTCATCTGGCTTGGAAAATAAGCAAGTTGAAAACAAAACCTATGATCATAAATACAAAATTTTTATAGTTTAAAAAGATGAAACCTTTGGATTTTAAAAAGAGTTTTCTGCTTCATAATTTTAAATACTCACCCTAGGGTATTAATTTACTGATAACAAAGCCATAATTAATCAGTTAGATTTTGTAGCATAGCAAAATTTTAGAGATCATTGAAAACTAGCTTCTATTTTCTAAACACATATAATATTTCAAACATAATGCTATGCTATTTATTTTTAACAATTCCTCTAATCTCCACAATAAAACTCTGGATTTAATAGGGTTATTTCCACTCAATAGATAAACAGTCTGAGAATCATAGGGATCAACTAATTTGCTCAAGATGACATATCTGAGTTGGGGTCACATCTAATTTTGTTTACCCTGGAGTGGAAGGGAGGGAGGAAGAAGAGGAAAGAAGAAGAAAATAAGAAAGCAAATGAAGTGTTAAATTTAGCTTTAAAAAAGTCCCCAAATAAGTGAATTGTGTCTACTTTATTAGAAGGGGGACATAATTTTGAGTTCAGGAAGCCTAATGAATCAGTTGGACCTATGATCTCTCGCATCTGGTTGGCAGGGCTGCTTGGGCATGGAAGACAAAGTATCCATTCTGGGGTAAATAAAGCTGGATGAAGCCAGTGCCTCTTCCTTCCCTCCCTCCCTCCCTCCTTCCCTTCCTTCCTTCCTCCCTTCCTTCCTTCCTTCCTTCTCTTCCTTCCTTCCACCCTCCCTCCCTCCATCCTTCTCCCTTTCTTCCTCCTCCTCCTTCTTTCTCTTTCCTATTAATTTTTTTTGAAGGAGCTTAGAATGAAATATAACATGTATGTATGCACACGCACACACACACAAAATTATATGTACCAATGTTGTGCAATATCAATGGTTGAAAATTACAGCAGAGCTCCTTTTGTAAAACTAATATTAACAATTTTAAACACTTAACTCACTAATTTACTGCTTACTCTTTCAACCCAATGCATTGAGCTACTCCTATATTCTAAGAATTGTGATAATTCCTGGAATTGCAAAGACAAATACATTACATGCATCCCAGGCTTTTCTTTCATATCATGAATTGCATTTACATACTGCCTAAAAGTGATGGGAAGAGAGGACCTAAATAAAGGCATTTGGGAAAATTGAAAGGATTCTACTGGATGGTGGGCATTTCAAGAGGCCATAAATATTCTATAAAGTGGTAGTAATAACAACAGCATGGTATTGATATAAAAACAGACATACAGATCACTGGACTGGAATGGCAAGCTTAGAAGTCAACCTGCGGATCTGCAACAACTGATTTTTGACAAACGTGCTAAGAACACACCTTGGAGACATGACAGCTTTTTCAACAAACAGCACTAGGAAAATTGATATTCACATGGAGAATAATGAAACTAGACCCCTGACCCTTACCAGTTAAAATGTCCCAACTCAGAATGGGTTAAAGACTAAATGTTAAGACCTGGAAAAAATGAAACTACTAGAAGAAAACACGAGGGAAATGCTTCAGGACATTGAAATGAATTAGGATTTTTGCATCAGACCACAAAAACGCAGGAAAAAAAAGGAAATATAGGCACATGTGATTATCTGAAACGAAAAAGCTTCTGTGTAGAAAAGGGAACAATCATCCGAGTAAAGAGAACCTATCCAATGGGAGAAAAATATTTACAAACTATATATCTGTCAAGGGTTTAATGTCCAAAATATATAGTGAACTTTCAAAAATCAATAGCAAAAGAACAATTATCCAATCAAAAAATGGTCAAGAGACTTATATAGACATTTCTCCAAAGAAGACATAAAAATGACTAACAGGTGTACTGAAAAGTGCTCAGTATCACTAATCATCAGGAAAATGTAAATCAAAACTATAATGAGATCATCCCACTATAGTAAGAATGGCTATTATCAATCAATCAATAAATAAATAAAATAAAAGCTTCCAAGTGCTCAAGAGGATGAGAGAATGTGGTGAAAAGGCCATCCTTTTACACTATTGGAGGGACTTACTAGAGCCATTTTGAAAAATAGCATAAAGGTTCCTCAAAAAATTAAAAGAATATGAGATCCATATTCACAATGGAATATTATTCAGCCATAAAAAATGAAATCCTGTCATTTGCAATAGCATGAATGGAGGTGGAGATTATCATATTAAGTAAAATGAGCTGGGCACAGAAAGACGAAGACTGCATGATCTTACTCATATAGGAAATCTAAAGCTGATATTCTAGAAATTGAGAATGTAATAGTGGTTACAAGGGGTCAGGGAAATAGGGGTAAGGGGAGAGATGGGGAAAGTTTGGTCAATGGGTACTTATTACAGGTAGCTAGTAATAAGAATATCTGGTGTGTAAGTATTGCACAATAGGGTGACTGTAGATAGTGATTGTGTACTGTATATCTCAAAAAGCTAGAGGAAAGAATTTCGAATGTTTTCCCCATCAATATGCATTTAAGTGTTTGAAGAGACAGATATGTTTCATCTGATTATGCAATGTTTATTCATATCAAAATATCACATTGTATTCTGTTAATTGGTACAATTATTGCATTCCTATATATCAGTTAGAAATATATTAAAAAAATAAAAGTAAAATAAAGCAAAATATTTTACCGAGGCTTCATCAGACCTGGTGTTTCCTATTTCTCCAACTCTGTCTCCTACTACCACTCTGCTCTCAGCTCGCTACATTTCAGCCACAGTGGCATTCCAGCTACTCCTCGAACATGCTAAGCTGTTCCTGCAGTAGGCCTTTGCACTTGATGTTCCCTCTGCTGGGAAGCCCAGCCCCCAGATTACCTGGTGTCTTCCTGAGATCATTCACAGTCCAGCTCAAATGTCACCTCCTCATAAAGGTCTTCTAATTTAAAATAGACTCTCCTCCTTTCCATCAGCACCCCCCCCCCATTCTCTAGCACTCCACCCTGTAACTCTTCCCAGCACTTACCACTTTCTGAAATTATCTTGTTTGTTTATATCTTGTTGCCTGACTTTGTCCTGAGACTATAAATGTTTGAGAGCTGGGACTTTGTCTTGTTTACTTTGTGTCCTTGGTTCCTAAAACAGTGCCTGGCTTGTAGTGGGCATTGGATATCAGCATTTTGAATGAACAACCGAAGACATGAGCTGGAGGGACGATGGAGTAGGAATTCAGACAGAAGGTCTGCCTGCTGCTCGGATACAACAGAAGGAGTGAGGGCGGGGGAGTTGCATGTAGTGAAGAGCATGCGCAGGCTGAAACCGACGTGCGAGTTTTCCATTGGGTGACTTGGAAAAGTTGCTGATTCTTTCTGAACCTCAGTTTCCTCAGCTGTGAATGGAGTTAACTATTGTATATGCCCATTTTTAAAGATTTTGTCAGGTGGAATAATAAATATATAAATGTCTACATGAAGAGTAAGGCACAGAAAAGGGGCTTATTAAGAAATAGCCATTATTACAATCAATATTGGGCCAAATGAATTTTCACATATTTACTGTAGGGACACTGTGGATGAGAATGCTTAAGAACTCCCTGTATTCAATTTCTTCTTTCCATAAAGATTGGCTTTTTATATAATTTATTGTATCTTTGTAAAGGTAACAGGAACTTTGGTATATTTTGCATATCAAACAAAATATTCATATAGGCTGGATTTTCAGATGCAGCCAAATAATAAATTGGACCATAAAGTATGAATACTTTACCTAGCGATGAAAGAGTAGTACACATGAATAGAGGAGACATAATGGTCGGTCATAAAATATGATTAACCTGGTTGAAACAAAAGGCCTTAGTACCTCACAAGTGGTGAACTCATTAGTGGGTTATAGGGGTTCCACATGAGTGAAGAAATCGTGTATAATGGTTGCTCATTACATACCCTATTTATTCCTAGGGTGCCTTTTGTGAGGCTTGTTTTTTCAATTAAGTTTAAGCAAGAAGAGAGAAGAGCATGATAAAGAAATACACCAACCATATTTTAAAACAGCATTATTATTGTAGGAAGTTGGCTTGTATTCATCAAAAGAGACTTCATGACAAAGCAACTTGGCGTGTATTCCATGTACAACCAAGCCGTTTAACATTGCTTTAAAATGAAGACTTTTATGAAGCAGAACCTTTTGATGGGCTATTTCTGTGAGGATCACACTGGCCTGTTCCTTCTGGAGTTTTTATTTTTATTATCATTGCTTCTGTAGCTCTGGTTTTGTTGCCACTTCTATGACTTTAAGTATAATTAACATGTTGGGCCTCAGTTTCCACACTTGATATGTTCAGAAGAACACCAATGTTGCCTATCTCACGACTCAAACTAATGCTTGTGGATGCTGGAAGCAAGTTAAAGTACAACCCATAAACTGTATGTTACAGAGCCCTTAGAGCTGTGCCTGTGTCCTAAGCGTTCAATAAACTTTAAACGAAAGACTAGACCTATTGCTAAAATGGATCCAGTCTTTTTTATACAGAAATTAGCAAGGCAGGAGTCTGAGTTCCTTCTCTTACATGTATTAGGTAAGTGGCAGGCTATAAAGATTGGAAACCCACAAATACTTACCTCATACTTTTCTCCACTAAAATAGTCTAAGGATTGAATTTTTGCCAATTGTATTTTTTGTACACAGTAGCAGACGTTTAAAATATTTCACTCGAAAATTTTATACTCTTTAAGCTTGTTTTCAATGGGAGTCACTTAGTTAATTTTGAACGATATTGTGGTATTTTTATGTGCTATAATATTAGATGAAAATACTCATTTGAATATAAGTTGGGGCATGCACCACTAGATAACATTATGTTGTTATCAGAATGCTATTTACTTGAGTTTTCAAGTTAAATTTTTCATATCCTGTTAAAATAATCATAGGTGTAATCTCTGACAATTTGTAACATAGGTGAGAGATGAAAATGATTAAATTAGTAATCATTTTTAATTCAATGAAATAGATACATACAAGCTCTCCATCTAATTTAGGCCAAAACCATTTACTGTTTCTCAAGAACAAATTTTGATTTGAAGTATCTTGTTACCTCTGCATTTGCTTTAATTTGTCAATTTGTTCTATTAGCCAATCCTTAAATGATCTTCTCAGGGATTTTTTGAGTGCGTGACAGGCAGTACCTTAAGTTCACGAGACCAGAAATAGTCAAGAATGTTTCTTCTGCTAGAAGTCACAGTCTCACAGGCACTGCTAATGAAAAAACTGTATCTCTTTAATAAAGACAGAAAGACTTTGAAGCTTAACTTTCAAAGTAATTTAGCAAACTGGAAATATCTTCTTTGGGTTGAGCTGGTAGCTTAACTGTCTGCTGGCAATTTAGGTGAGTTCATTATATATTGCAGTTTTGTCAAGGCTGCATAGATGAAAATGAAAGAGCATGGTCCCTGGAGCCAGGCTCTTTTGGTTTGAATTACAAATATAATACGTATGAACAGTGTTACCATGATTGCCTTGTCACTTAACCTCCCTGGGACTCACTTTTCTCATCTGCAAAATGTGGATAAATAAGAATCATTACCTCCTGGGTTGCAAGGTTTAACTGCAAAGAGTATGGTACTTAACAGAGTGTGAGTTATGGAAGTGTTAACTGTTACTAGCATAAATAAAATATTTAGCTCAATGAACCATGATAATTGAAATTACAAAGTTATATATAATAATTTTTGCATATTATATTTTGTATAGATGGATAGGTAGATCGCTGACCAATGTAGATCAATGTAGATTTCCTAGAATCCAAGATTCTAGGAAATGAAAAACTATGTCTTAGGTGAACAAGATACTGCTTACATAGAGACAGAAGCATAAACAAGAATCCCTTCTCTGTCATTTCAACAAAAGGTTAAACTTTATCTTTTTGTAATGGATCTGGTTGAAGCAAAGTTGTGTTGACTTAGACTGGCTTATCTTAGTAATTAATATCGTAGTCCTAGAACACTGGAGACATTGGGAAGGAAAAATTTAAATCAAATGGAATATTCCTAGCTATAGGCATGCATATTTTTTAATATTTAACTCCATAGGATTAATTATCTACTACTACAACAGTAGAATCTATTTACATATCTTTAAAAATTCTACAGCTCAAATTTAGGCTATGTAAAATTGTTTAATATTTTAAAAAACCTTCAGCAAAATGTAGCACCCCCCACTATTGAAATAGAAGAATACATTTTCCATGATTGAGTTGGGTGATGTTTTCTTTTAATGGATTTGGCCTTTGTCCTTGGAATGGGATAAAAGAAACAGATCAGCTAGCTCCTGAACAGGCTGCTTGCAGAAGTGTTTCTTAATATGTGCTTAGGCCCCAGAGAAGAAAACCAGTCTCTGCTGGCAGCTTCTTGGAGTGGTGACCCAGCAGCTCCACAGAGAGCATAAAGGTTAAAGCAAAGGCTCCCAAGGAAACCCTGCCTTGAAGAATCACCTTCCTGTTGTATAGTTGTTAAAGCTTTAACTTACTAAGTGTTATATTCTGCTTTAATAAGAGTTTTCTTAGAAAACTTTTATTTACTTTTTACTAAAAAAATTCACAAAGTGTTATTGTTATTTTTACCCTTTTTTCTCATATCCTCATGACTTTCATCTTACCTTCTTAAAGTTTTTCAAAGTAGATAATTGGTATTCTTTATTGCTATTTTCAGCTGTAATTTTTCCTGTTACATAATATTCCTCTGGAAGAATATATCACAATTTAGTGTTTGTTCTCCTGTGAATAGATTTGGGTTGTTCAGAGTTTTACATTTTAAGTGTAAAGTTTATACACAATAACAAATTAAAAACATTATATTGAAAGAATAAACTCAAGATGCATACAAGTAGATGATACCACTTTAATAAAGCTCAAAAATGAGAAAAATTGTTTTATCTTGCTTAGGGATATATGTATGTTTAAATAAAACTATATTTAAAAATATATCAAACCTAAAGTTAATGATAGTGAATTATAGGTGGAGAGAAGCACACTGACAGTGTACTCTCTTTTTTTATGTTTGTGGTGAGTTCAAGGTTCATATTCTAAATTATGCTACATAAATTATGTAATATTTTATTTGTATAAAATATAAAATACTTTCACAGGAACAAATACATTTGTGCTTTCAACTAGCCGTCTGAGTCAGGGTGAGTAGATAGAATTGCCCTTGTTTTGCATATGAGGGAAATAGTATTTAAACAATTTTTTTGTTTGTTTTTGGTCATGAGGGTTGGTCCCAGGGGATTTTACCACTGAGCTAAATCTCCAATCCTTTTTATTTCTTTAATTTGAGACAGAGTCTAAGTTGCTCAGTCTGGCCACAAACTTGCTATCCTCCTGCCTCAGCTTCTGAGTCACTGGGATTAAAGTAATGCACCAATGCTCCCTCCTAAATTTAAGTATTTTGTCCAAGGCCGGTTAGTAAATTTGGAAATGGGCTAGGCATGATGGCAATTGCCTATAATCCCAGCAGATCAGGAGGCTGAGGCAGGAGGATCACTAGTTGAAAGCTAGCCTCAGCAATTTAGCCAGACCCTAAGCAATTTAGTGAGACCCTGTTTAAATTCTAAATAAAATATATAAAAAAGGGCTGGTGATATAGCTCAGTGGTTAAGGGCTCCTTGTTTGAATTTGCGGCACCCCTCCCACACCAAAAAAATTTAGAAATGGACTAGAAACTTCATTCATTAATCAATTGATTATTTACTTTGATAATAATTTCCTTTACAACTCTTCCTTTTTCCCACTCTCCAATTATTCAGCTACAAACTTAAAAGTCATTCATAATGCTTCTTTCTCTATGTCCACGACCAATTAACTTCCAATTCCAATTAATATTTTCACCTTAATAGACTTAAGTCAATAGAATTCTCATTATCCCTATGGACGTGACCTTATAGATCCATCTATCTTCATTTTATCATCAGATTGTGGCAATTACCTTTCCTTGTCTCTGGTCAGTTACCACAGTGTTGCCCCAGTCAAATCCACTCTCAAAATGAAAATCAGATCGCCCCTTTTATACATGTGATCTAACTTCTACTTCCATTCCTCATGTTTTTAATCTCCACATTATCTGCAGGATGAAGCCTGTGTTTTCTGTTAGGGCATCACGTAGCCCTTCACAGCCTTGCTCCTGCTGACCCCTCTAGATTCACACTTTGCTATTTCACCCTCTCAAACCACACCCTCCAACTACTGTAGGTTTCCAGGACACAGAGCCTTTACAACACCTCATAAGCCCTGGGAACAATTCCTTTTAGAGATCTCTCTCTTACATATATTATAATAAACCCACATTCCAGGTTAAAATGAATTTGCACATAAATACATAAGACTTGAGCAGAGTTATATAAGGCCACTTTTTATAGAAATCCATTAATTTTTAATTTGAAATAAATTAATACACTCAGTAAATAAGTATCAGGTGGCTTCTACAGGCTAGACACTGTTTGAAGTAGTGGAATACCTCAAAGAACAAACCAGGGAAGTTCTCACTTCTGTGCAGTCCACACTCGCATTTTAGCTGTATTTTAATACAATTAGTCATTGGTTGATTTGCTTTGAAAATTTCCTTCTTACATTTCAGAATATATATTATCTACTATTCCTACCACTACAGCTACCACTACTACTACTGGGTCTCAGACACTTTGTTGCCAGCCTTTGAAAGCTCATGGCTCTTGGCACTCTGCCTGTAGCACGGTCCACAGGGAAAACAGCCCTGCCAGAGCCCTGCAAATGTCTTTTCTCCAAACTTCCAATGTCCTGCTCCTCCCTACCGCGTCATGCTGCCCCATTCTCTATTCCCAGGCTCCTCTGAACTTACTCAGCTGGCTGAAGCACACCCTCCTATCTCCAGAAGTCTTCACCTATGTGTCCCACCAGTTCTGCTTAGACCTGAGTAAATGCGAGAAAACCTTCCTTGCTCTAAACTGTTCACTGGCATCCCTTTAGGCTCACAATAAAATCCAGAGTCTTACCATGGCTTTTATAATAGTTTCATATAATCAGGCTGTTGATTAATTCTCCTGTTTTGTTTCCATCTGTTCTTCTCGCTCCTCCCTCTGTCCAGTCACACTGACTTTCTGGTTGCTTTGATGTGTGACAGATGTGATCCTGTCCAGACACTGCTGCCGTCTCACTTGGCATGGCTTCCTTCCTAACTTCATCCCACCATCCACTCAATAAGTGCCTCTTTAAAAAGTTGTCCACAACCACCCTATCAAAAATAGGACTGCTGCCCTCATTCTCTTTCCCAAGAGTTCATGCCTCGTTGCCCTTGGCTTTTCCTGATAGAACATCACATATGTGATTGTTTATTGCCCGTTCTATTCCCAGTGAAATTTTGCCTGTTTTGATTACTGCTGAATTCCCAGCATATAGAAGAGTGTCCAACACATAGTGGGGACTCAATAAATGTATTTTGAATGAATAGTATTTATCCCAGTATACTACACTTTCTGCAGGTATCATAGTCAAGTGGATTTGTGTGCTTCTGCCTTCTTCTGCTGCATTAATGACAATTTCTACTTACTTGTCTATATTTTCCAGTATACTTTCAACTGCTACAGAACAGAAACTGTGCTTAACC
>CM053407.1:34574808-34594137 GCA_028644305.1 Xerus rutilus
CTCTTTTTTTAAAGAGGGGAAGGAAGTAACCATTTTGCAGACCTCCAAATCTGGGGAAACGTTTTATTAAAATTTAAAGTGTATATTCCAAAAGAGAGCTTTCATAGTTGGTATTTTTTAAATTATCATCAAAATGAAAATATAAATTTGAAACATGATTGTAGACCTTTTGACTCTGAAAATGTATACCCTGTCTCCTTTTAAATTTTCCAAGGACCCTGGAAAACAACTTTGAGAAACTCTGCTAGAACCCTGACTCACTACTGGATAGAGGCCCATTCTTATACAAAATGTAGAATTTTAACTTTCTATTTTAAAAGAATGGTGCTTCTAATAGCCAAATAAAGGGACAGGGAGAATCACAGACCCACAAGAACTTTGTGTTAAAGAACCCTGACCTTTAAAGTATAAAGTTATAATTTAGAATTACATTTATTTACTTATTTCATCTACTGTCTGGCATACCTATTTAAAATCCCATAATTTTGACCTCTCACTGTGTGAACTTGGCCATGGATACAAATTGTCACTCAGCCTCCCTGCTCTGCTTTTAGAAAGGACTGTCTATATCAAATGGCCTTGACATGTAACAACTGGCAAATGACAACCTGGGATTACTGCATGTTGCTTAAACAAATGATTAACCCACAAAATATTTGCTAAGGAACACATGGTTTTAAGGTAGGGACATTCACTTGAATGATAGAAAAACAGTCTACTAATATGCTGATTTTGCTTATAGTGAGTTAAAAATAAAAGCGGTCTTTTCAAATCAAAGTTCCATTTGTGTCTCTAATAACTTTGATCAATATAAGCATTTCTTGCTCATGTGTGTACTATATAAAAATAATGTATTTAAAAGTTGATTAGGATGAACTGTATAAAATATCCTAAGAATATATAGAACAATGAGCAAAAGCATTCTCATAGACCTTTTCCCCCTCAGATGCATGTCATTTCTTTACAAAACTCAGATAAGATCCTGAACAAAATGTTATTTTATATTTGCAAGCTGTGCGTAATAACTTATTACTTATAAACTGAAGTGCAACACATATTTACAGAAATATGGATGTATATAAAAAAATATAGAAGTGTCTCCAGCACGTAGGGCTTTTTGTCAAAGAAGTTGCAGCAGCTGCAAGGGGAATGCAGGTGGGGCAGCAGAACCTGACCACAGGAAAGCAAAAGCAACTATAATATATGCACTGTTCAGGATCTTAAAAACCAAGAATGCACAGCTGAATGAATTCCTGAGATGCCAACTCTTGAAAGATTTGTGGATTTCAGATTGTTGATATAAACTCAAACAGGACAGGATGAAATAGTTGGTGGCTATTTTCCCCTCTCCATGCAGTTTGGTCACACTTCCCTGATCCGTGCATACAGTATATGATCCATAAATGTGGATTAACCAAAATACAGGAATCTTCTGTCCCTGACTCCATGGGAAAGTACACATGTGTTAACTCTTGTACCCTGAGAGAAAGGTAAAATAGGTGTCCTTTAACCAGAGGCAAATTTAATAAGGGTAAGTCATAACACTTGGGGAGGCAAGCCTATTTATTTTTATTACACAACACTTTAAACTGGGACCATTTCTTAAAGGCCAGATGACAGACAGGGGCCAAGATTAGATGCATCCTCAGCTGGTATGTTCCTGCCAGAGTGGGGATTTACAGGAGTGAAGCTGGTAAGAAATAGCCAAAAGTCCAGGGAAGGGGAAACAGAGAAAAATGAACATCCCAAAGAAAGTTAAGAAAAATAAAATAAATAAAAAAACAGGTCACAGTAATTTCTCTTAGGATGAAAATGGGTGACATGGGCTTTTGCATTTATTAAGTCAGAACTTTCAGAATAAGAGGAATCAGGAAAAAAAACCAAATCCTGGGGAAGAATGTTGCTATTGTACTTGGGAGGGCTCAAATAAAAGTTACTGAGTCCTTTTCCAAAACCACTAACTAAATGGTGTGTTAGTTCTCAAAAAGAACTTCCTTCTAGGAAAAAAGAGTTAGGTTTATTTTCCCATTTCCCATTCAATTACAGTAGGGAATTTAGTAGCTAATCAACTGAAGTGCATGTAGTGGAAAGAAACTTCATTGCACTGTGGCAAAAATGAATTCCAAGACTCATCAAGTGACAGGGCTTTATATGGGACATATGGCATCACTAAAGCAAATGCATTGTTGACCATTCAAAAGTTATGAAGTTGTTTCTAGCTGCATCTAAAAATGACAGTGCTGTCTATTTTTGGCCTTTCCAAGGATGTCATGCTCTAGCACTTAAACAAAGCAATAATTTAGTGCATAAATTTGCACTGGGTTTTGAAAATCTTTTGATGAAAACACGTTACTCTTTTTCCAGGAAGCAGCATCAAAACTCATGCCCAAGCTTCAATGAATGTTTTCCTAGAAAACAATGGTATCCTTCTCTGAGATACGTGAATTCCAAGAAATTTTATGATTCCATGCACTATACAAACATAGGAAAGAATCACCAGCATCTTCTTGATCCCATCTACACAAGGGGCAAGGAAACCGGTGTTGCATTCTCTGGCCATGTATGCTTGGGACAATGTAGGGATCTGCCAGGGGTACAGTGGAAAAAAATGATATCTCATTATTATCAACAACTAATACATTTTCTAGAAATCGAAATATGATTGTCAAATTCATAAGGAATGACTTTAATACAGCAGTTGTGAATAATTCTGCACAGTACAAAAATTACAACAGATAATAAAAATTACCCATAAAGTCATATGAAAGTTTTCTAGCAGATTGAAATTTGTTCTATAGTAAGGCTTCAATAGAGATTTGGGGGCCTATTAAGGGAAATAAAATTTGAAAACAATTTAAAGCCAATTTAACAATTTAAAATTTATCTGAATTAAAACAAGAGACAAGAATTTTATTATATGCTGTCTTGCTATGTGATTATTCTTTAATTCAGAAGTAGTTAAAATAATGATTTTCTTGATAACAGGAATTTTATATTTTCTTATACTTTATATATTTTCATGGATACCTTCTTACATATATTTTTTCTTAGTAAACCAAGTTTTTATAACTTAAAAAATTAAATACAAATAGTACAGTTTATTATTTACTGTTTGATTCTTTGAGATGAAAATATTATAAATCAATGAACACAAAAACCTAAAATACTTGATAATATACATATATTTAGTAGGTAAAGCAATGAACATGTAATACAAGACTTTTATTTATATTTGTGATGAGAGAGATTTTTAACAAATGAGTAATTTCAAGGTCATTTTGTGTGCAGAAAAATGACACAGGGCATCCCTCACTTGGAAAGAGGGACAGGGAGAAAATTTAATAATAGCATGTTTTGTTGAAAACAAAATTAGTTCCTAAGATGGCTGTTACAAAACAGGTCAATGTAGTAAACAAAGAAAAAAGGAAGAGAAGGACAGGAAGAGAAGATCTAAGGAAAAGATCTGTGATGGGAAATGAAGCAGTGTGAGAGAAAAGAGATCTCTGACTTTGAGCTACAGGTTATTAATTATGCAGCCATGAGAAGCTTTGTCATCAGACTTTCAGAGTCTGGTTCAGACATCAAATTTTTTTCTTTTTACTGCAATTACCAGTATTTTGATAGACCTACAAAAAATAGATACCTACATTTATTTGTAATGTATATTGCTTTGATACTCTTAAAAGAGTTTTTATAATATACAAATGTAGAGCTTGATACAATAGAGTTGTAATCTAGCATGGGTGCCCATCAGCCCACAGTCTGTTGTGTTTCATGTGTGCCTTGTCCCCTGTTTCTCTTCACCTATTCCTTAGCTGCCTTTGATTATTTAGAGTACATGCCATGGCTGGAGGTGTAGCTCACCAACACCATAATATTTTATCAGTGTCTCTCTTTAAAATATAAAGACAAAAAACAGACCACAACACCACTGTCACATATACATTTTAAAACATAATCATCTTGTCAATTTCCAAATTTTACTGATTGAATCATAAATGTTATTGATGTTTTCCAAATCAAGATCCCAGTACGATTTGGAATTGATTCATGAACTTCTTAAATATTTTTACTCTAAAAAT
Source organism: Xerus rutilus (assembly GCA_028644305.1). NCBI lineage: Eukaryota > Metazoa > Chordata > Mammalia > Rodentia > Sciuridae > Xerus > Xerus rutilus. Next base: position 34,578,891 of record CM053407.1, read on the forward strand.
TCCCCTTTAATCTCTCACTTTCTATTTTTATCTTAAAATTAATTTATGGAAGGGGTTTAATTGTCTTTTAGATTCATGATTTTGCATCACTAATGATATTAATAGTGTTTCAAATCCTACCAATCTATTGGGTTTATTACATTGAAGATTCAATTTACCTGATCATGGATGACTCTGAACATCTTTTCATATATTAGAGAGCCACATACATTTCTATCTTTTTCTGTAAATTCACTATTGGTGTCTTTTGCCCATTATTCTATTATTATTGATTAGTTTCCCATTATTGATTAGTTTCTTCTCTATTTTTAGAAGCTCTTTGTATATGAAAGATGTTAATCCTTTTCTTATAATGTAATTTGCAAATATTTTTGTCCTAGTACTCACTCTATAACTTGATGTGTAAATTAGACTATTCTTAGATGGATAAGCAAGGTAACTTGGTGGTGCTAATCCTGTGGCTACTGACTTGGCTTTCATTCAGTTGATTGCTAGATCTATGGTTATGAAAGTACTCTACTTGAGTGGATTTTAGTGTATTCATTAATAACACAAAGTGAGTTTTAGAGTTCTTTATAGATTGACACATACACTTTATATTTAGCATTAGGGCATACCTATAACCACACTGTTTATGATGAAGAGAGTACCAAATAATGTGAACAAAATCTTTATTTAAGAAGAGTATAATTTCTCATTGATCCACTTGACGTACAACTATATATTAACCTGCTGTGTGATTCAAACAGAACCTATTAGAAAATTTACCTTGCAAGACATATGAAGGGATACCTGTTACCTCAACTAATCCTGTATAACTACCAAAGAGTATACATAACCAAAGGGCATGTAAACTCCTGAGAGCAGAAGGTTTTGAAGGATTCCAACTGTGATAGTTTAATACCCAACATGTTAGAGGCTGCACAGTAAAGAGCATAGCTCTCATGTGTCTGTTTTCACTAGGACCAAGCTGATTTTTCTTTCTGAGTTTAGGTTGCTTTATTTGTTGAATGAAGATGGTATGTTGACTCTGTCTACCTTGAAAAATCTTTTTGAGTACTTATGTAAAGCTCTTACTTACTGGCTGCATAAGAGCTGTTCAATAAACACTAGATTCTTTCCAATAGCACAGAACACTCCCCTGTTCTCTGCCATAGATGCACAGCCTAATGATACAGGACAAATCATGTCCTTGCCTTGAGATTCTAGAGAGGAGCAGCTTTTCTTTGGTAAGGTCAGTGTATGTCAAATACTGCCCCAGAAACCTGAGCTGCATCTCTTAACCTTTTCCAGTTTATAAAAAAAAAAAATCCTCCTTGAATTGCCAAAATGAACCAGGATACTTATTGGCTCTTACGATGCATGTGTTACCAAGTTAATTTAAGGGCTCAAGTGTTTCTGAGTACATTTGCCAGATGGATTAGAAACATCTCTACTGACCAGCAGAATTTATATCATTACCTGCTTCTATACTTAGACACTGCTGGGAGAAATGGGAAATTAATAGAGTAACAATAAAAACAATAGTGAAAATTGCTTTTCTGAAAGATGCAAAAAAAAAAAAAAAAACCAAACAAACAAAAACACACACACACACACACACACACACAAAAAAAAAAAAAAACAAGAAAATGTTTCTTTCTTGGCCTCAGGAAACTCCAGCTGATTGTTTACCATGATATCTGCTTGTAAGGAGACCCAATTGCCCCTCATCCACTGTCTGCTCTAAACTCATTCTCTGAGTTATGAAAATTGCACCTGAATTTATTTGGAGATTTTTGTGGACAATGTAGATAAAGAAACAGCAGCTATTTAATTAAATAAATTGAGAATTGAGACACGTGTCCTGGAGAATATTTATTTAGAAGCAGTTATTAGCACATATTTTTAAATGATGTCACTAATTATAAGCAAATCCCTTCTCATTAAATTAGATTTTGAAGAATTTTACTTAAAATTCCTCTTTTTAACAGTTAAACAATGGACTTTATTTTAGCCATTTCATTGATCACCATGGAATTAACCCCTGAAATTAGTTTGGATCAACGTGGATTTACATTAGAAACTACAAAAGTTGGTCCACAGGCATAACATACATGGCAAGAGAAATGAACACTTCAAAACACTACCAATTTGGTGACCTACTTCTAGGGAAGATTAACCTATAGTAAGGATGTGAAACTAAATTAAATTCCAGTTAAATACAAATATTTTTCTTCTCATACTGAGTCATCTGATTTAGACTCCGTAGGGTGCAGTGTTACCTTGCTTGGTGAACTGCATAATTATTTATAGATTTTCTTGACATTGGGCTTACCCCTTATCTAACTTTACACAGGCAGTCTAGTTAGTGACTCTCGTAGAGATACCCTGCTGCATAATATAGTCCCACATGGTAGGTCAGGGCCCAGCTGCCCCTTTTTTCTCTTCTTTGTTGATGGTTTGAAAATATCAGGGTGATGACTGCATGCCACATTGGTTTTCTAATTTCTAATCTAATGTCTCAATAGGGAGCTCTAATTCCACATAATATGTATAAAACAAAGAGATAAATGTTACTTATTATTAAGCACAGAAGTTCAAGGACCTATTGTGAAGCTTTGTACTTACTGATGGAATTCTAAAACTAGGTTATACAAAAAAGTCATTTCTTGATGAAGCATTAATGATGAATAAATAGCAAGCCTTCAGGAGACTAAAATACTTAACACTTAAAGACAATTCTATTTGAAACATTTTGAGAATATGAATAATGGAATGTGAATTATGTTTCTTGTAGGTTACAATATTTATTCTACAATGAAACAATCTATGTTAACTGAGTAAAATCTTTAAGCTCGTAAAAGTAACAGCTTGTGCATATTTGTATATGTATATGTTTAAGAAAATAACTTTTCTCTCATAAGATGCATTTGGTTGACTTTAAGCCATTTACATGTGTTTTTCTTCCTTAAAGAATAGAAAAGGGAAAAATTCTATAGAAACAAACTCTAGAGAACATTTTTGTACTACTCAACCTAGAAGTAAATAGGAAAAGAGAGGAAGGTGGTAGTGTTTCTTCTAAGGCAAGGGCCTCCTGAAGTGGACGGAGGCAGATAAAGACCAGATTAAATTCCATTCCCTTTGAAGGCCACGTTACCCTTAAACAGTCTAAATGAAATTCTTATGGTAACTGGGATGCACAAAAGTCTGAGGGGCAGATGCCAGAATGTCACTGTATTACTTTGCAATTAGAAGTAGGGCAGTCATACGGACTTGAATACTTTATTGGCTTGATTAGCATATTCCTTCTCCACTGTCAAGCTATGTGGGGAACTAGATTATAATCCAGAAGATGCTATTTTAAGTGCAGAACCTGAAGAAAAAAAGCATTAAATGAGTTCAGAAGTTAAATAGGCAATGGCTTCAATCTAAGGTGGCTTTACTCACCCTGCCCATTCACCCATGCTTGACCATGGAAGTGAAGATAAAATCCATCAGCCATCATCACCTTCATCCACTTCCACTGGAAGAATAGCCTGGCCATATTGATTAGAAGCATCTAATGGTTGCAGGTGGAGTCTTTTATTACCTTACAGCATGTTAGAATTTGTGTGGCTAATAGCTGCCTCTGTGGCTCATTATTTATTTCTGTGCAAACATGTATCTTTCTGATGGACACAGTCCTTTTGAAGTGGTGTATGTATGTGTGTGTGTGTGTTCACACGTGCATGTGTGTGAGTATACATTTAGAATAGAGGTAAGAACAACTGTACGGCCTATGAGCCAGTCTGTACTGGCTCTAGTAACTGTACATCTTTTCTATGATCCATTATTTGTTGCTTTTATAATTTATTTCTTTATGGACAAGCTCATTTTCTTTAGGTCAAAGTTTTTTTTTTTGTTGGAGGGTACCGGGGATTGAACTCAGGGACATTTCTTTGTAGTCTTGTATTTATTAAGAAATGTGATTATGTTTTTTTCACGGAAAAAAATAGGTAAATGATTAATCTATTTTATACATAACAATTCTTTCAATTCTTTCAATATAATCTATTTTATACAGAACTATTCCACTTCTCCAAGTACTAAAGTCTTTTTACTAGGGCTAGACAAATTTTCATTTGATAGACAATGATTTAATATAATGGATAATTTGAATTATAAGTGGTTGTTTTGATCTATTGAGTGGTTTATAGAATATGAGAACTACCCATATAAATCCTACAGAAATTAACATATGAGCCTGCATATGGCATCAGGCAAGGTAAATTTGAGATTTGTTCTCAAATTTTGGCTCTGTATTATTACCACTTAGTCTATGTCTTGGTTTGTTTTGGTACTGATGTCATCATTGTGATTTATTATGAAAACAAACAAAAATGTTTCTGTCTTCTGACAGCACATAAAGAAAAATGGAATTCTAACCAATGAAGACAAACTGTTCTATTTAACCTTTTCACAAACAATGCTCCTGGGATTTGTCTGAAAGCATCCACTACATGCTATTGAGGAATGCTGTGTGAGCGAGGGCTTGGGCACAGTCTTTGAATTACCTCAAGATGTTTGCTTTATGGGGAGTAACTCTGCTTTCTACATTCTATTAAGAATCAATTTAGTTTCTAAAAATGGTACTCTAATTTAAAAATTTCTCAAGATATCCTTTGGCCCTTTCTAATAACTGATTCCTTGTGGGCAGTGTCAGTACTTCAGAAGCTCCCCATTTGGAACCACATGTAGGCTGTCAGAGGGCACTTTTTAGCATCACTCTGGCTAGTACAGTAGACAGAGTTCTGGGCTAGGAATTGAGAGACCTAGATTATAATCCTGAATAACTATGATTTCAAGCAAGTTTTTTAACCTTTGGCTGTTGGCCTCAGATATGGACTGATTTGTGCTCTTCCCAAATTCATATGTTAAAGTCTCAAGCCCCAGTACCACAGAAGGTGACTTTATTTGGAAATAGGTTCTTTATAGAAATAATCGAGTTAAAATGAGGTCATTAGGGTGGGCACTAGTCCAATACCTGCTGTTATTGTGTAAAAAGGGGAGATTTTGAGACAGATGTGTGTAAAAGAAAAACAATGTGTGAACATAATAAATATAGTAAAGTATAAGAAAAGGAGAGAGGTCTGGATCAGACCTTTCACATACCCCTCACAATGAGCAAACCTTGCCAACACTTAATCTAGGATCTCTAGCTCCAGAACTTTGAGACAGTAACCTTTTGTTTTTTAAGCCACCCAGTTTGTCCTACTTTGTTATAGCAGCCCTACCAAACTAATGTAGTCTCGTATACTGTAAGGTGATAATGAGATTTTCTTGTAACAGCCTGCCAGACTCTCATTACTTCTCTTCTGCATTATTGAAATTATTGTTTCACCTCCCTTCTATGCTGTTGCACTCGTAGTTTTGAAGTACAGAGCTAATCTTGTGAATGTGTTGCTTAAAACCCTTTAGTGAAACATCTACAGGGTGAGGTTCATAGCCACATATATAGCAAAAGAACAGGTCTCCCATGCTTTGATCCAAAGCCACCTTTTCGGTAGCCTCTCTGTTCTCAAATACCATTGTATCAGGACCAATGACAAAGGAATTGAGGTTATAGGACCCTGGACACTGTTGGAATAGACTGAAAGGGAAAGAAGAAAGACAAAATGGTAAAGATGACTTAACTCATATAGTTTCTGTGCAAATATTTTCTGATTTATGTTTTAGTCCCTTAAATGAATTTAAAAGCTTATATAGCCATATACTTTATTTTATTTAATCACAAGTTTTTCAAACATCTAATGGCATAAATGATTGCTTATAAAATATTTCCTTTGTGTGTGAATGTGTGTTTATGAACACAGGGCCTCACATATTCTAGGTAAGAGCTTTACCATAGAGCTACATCTCAGGTATATTTATAAAATTAAAATCCCAGGATTTTATGTATGGGGCAGATACTTTGCTGAAGCCTTTCTGTACACCCAGGTGAGACTGGTCAGCATTGCTCCGTGTTGACAAAGTATGCTGTCTAAACCTTGATTATGTCAGGCATCACATGAGGCAAATACAGTCCTCTCACATGAGCCTGTCAACTACTTGAGGTCAAGGACCAGGTTAGAATCTTTTTTTCAATTCACTATACAGAGTACATACTTGACATTTGGTAGGTGATAGAACAAAACAAAACAAAAACAATCAACAAAGTATATTGAATGGCTTTGGTCTCCTAACATCTTAGTTTCTGCCCCTGAAATATGCACTGGTTCTTCCTCAGAAATATTTTGGTTGAATTGTCAAATAATATAAAGCTTTTGATTTATAATTTTTTGGAAACTGATAGATGTAATTTTTTAAGAAATTAAAGTTATAATATGGCATTGTAAATACCAGTTAGACATTCCAGAATTGCTTAGAAGCATCGGAAGCTATCACTAAACACAATTGTCCTTCTACCACTTGCCTATGGGAATGGCCACAAGAGAAGCAGCCCAGGGGCAAGTCAACCCCAATGGGGCTCATGTTGAAACTCCCTTCATTTTCTCTTTCCATAGCATTCCCGAAGATTTGCTTTCATCTGCCACCTGTGGATAGCTGCCCGCTCTTCTAAATGACCTTTGTATGAAACATCGGCCATGATACTGCAAAATGAGTTTTGTGTGTACCATTCCAAGCATAGCTATCCTGTACAGTCAACCTGTGACCCAACAACCCATACGGACAGAAACTTTAGTATATGAATGTGGTAACCAGAGTTTACTTAGGGAAAGAAAGAGAGACATAACTTTTTATAATATCTTTTTACAGTCTATCAAACCCTTATTTTTAGTATTTTACATTTTTGACAATGCATTTAGGTTTTAAGAACTTATTAATGTGTAATTACATTAAATCGAACAAAAATAACAAGAGCAAAAAAAAAGGATTTAGAGAATAGGCTAAAGGGCAGGGTTGGAGAAGATGAAAATGATGTAGGCTATGAATGGAAAAAAGAAAAATAAAATTTGTAATGCTCGTAATTCACAAGGTCCTGTGTATATTATTCTTGACTACTCAGATGAAAATGGAATCATGGGGGAGGAGGTCTTATGTTGAAGTAAAAACCCTCCAGACTTTAGTGGCTTAATTGGTGGCTTTTTAAAAAATTGTGAAAGGTTTTAAAATTACCATTCCAAATTCTATGAAATGGAGCCATTTTACTGCTTCTCAACCCTATTATTTTAAGTTTTAACATTTTTTTTCCTGAACTAAGTGTGGAAGATTAAGGTAGCATAATTTGGCTCTGGGGTCAGCCTTGGCATTCTTCATTCTGCCCAGATGTATATGATTACATTTTCTATTATGTGAGCCATGGGGACATATGGTTTTTTCATCAAAAAGTGATGAAAGAAAACATCTTTAGGAAAGTTGAAAATATTGCCTAACTTAGGAAACAAGCTTCTTAGACTGGAATTTTTTTCCTACTTGCCTACCCAGCAGTCTAAGTGGAGTATGTGTGTGGAGAGTGTTGAGGGATAGGGTCCGAGTGGAGAACAAGCCTACAAACAAACAAGCCAGCAATATGTAGCTCACATGTTAGGTCAAATCCTGCATTGCTCACGGTTTACACCCCGCTAAATTTTGAAAAATAAAAAAGAATGAAAGAAAGAAGCAATACAGATAAAGAGGTGACATATTTTACTTTTGTGAAACTAGCAAATGATAACAATACTGATAAAAAGTAACACTACTCCAGTATTCACTCTTCAGTATTCCTGAACCTAACCCTTGATTCACTGGAAAATAGAGTGAAGACTGTTCAGTTGTTTCTGCCTTTACTCTTTGGACAAAATTTAGGCTTAAATTCCTTCTTCTACCCAAGGAATTAGGAATTTAAGAGGATAGCAACTCCCAGGCCCTACAGTGAAGTCTGAGTTCAGCCTTGTGAGCTGAGCACTCAGCACATCAACTTTGGGCATATGAAGAATTACTATGTCTTCACAAAATGTTTGCTCACATTTTGGGGAATCTTAGCATATGTTGGATTAAAAATTCATGCCTATATTGTAAAAAGCCAACAAAGCTTAGAGGATAAAATTTTGTTAATAAAACAGCCAAGTAATTAAGTGAATGGGGATAATATTAAGAATATTTTACTCACTTGTTCATTTCTTTTTGTCTTTCTACCAGCCAGGAACAGTTTTTCCTAAAAGTAAAATACAACTCAAACTTATTTCAGTACAGAATCCATGTAACAAAAATTGTGTGGGACCAAAGAGATAATGATTTCACTTTCTAGGAAATAGTATTTTTTGAGAATACAGTTTGGAGGACTAATACTAGAGCTGTTCTTCAAGATAGAGTTAGTATCAAGACATCAAATAGGAAATTTGCCTTGATATGAAAGCATTCAATAAATCCAGAATTTTTCCTTGAAAATCAAGTATTTTTCTATAAAGAAGATAATCATTAAGTACAAGAAGAATGTGGCTGAGGAACTATTCATCTTGGCCATCATAATTATGCTCTTACGTTATCTATGTACACTAAGCACATTATCATTTGCATTTATTTATTAAAATCACCTAATTAAAAAATCAATTTCCAGTACTCTGATATACAGGCACCATTTCTAGAGTGTTGGGACTTTCAAATGGAAATATTTTTCTCTGTGCAGACCACTCTGTTGTACTGCTCCCGCAATGATAAAGTAATTAGATGGCTAGCCCAATACAAATATTAGAATGTGCATCAAAGTAAGCACTTACTTCAAATTGATATGTTCTCAGAAATCATTTTCATTTTTTCCTTTATATATTTTTTATTGGCTAAGAAGAAAATGCTAGAATTAACTGAACAAACAGCATTTATCCTGTTTTTGCTCTGTGTTTGTCTTTACTACACTAAATTTTAGTGACAATTTCCTCTTTGCCAATATGCCTATGCTCTTGTCGTCAAATGTTTAATTTCTTTTTGATAACAAGCAATGACAGTAGGCACAGGTAGGTCTTCTGTGCTAATAATGCATTAAAAAGTGCATCTGTTTTAATCTAATGGTAGTTTTGATACCACTGGCACATGATTATAGCTCACTTTTCCATTCAGATGCTTTTTTATTAGTGATAAAATTCTCAATGTTATTTCTTTGAATAAATTAATTCAAGACAATATGAAACAGTGCAAAATAAAATATAGAAATTTAGTATGATAATGTATATGAAAGAGGTTCGCTTTAAGGAGGAATAGTTAAGGATTTGATAGTAACACTAAAGAAATAGCTTGAGAAGTGCAGTGGTTTTCTTAAAAAAAGGTCAAATGAAAATTTGATATTTTTCCCATAAATTTGACTTATAGAAGCAGAAAGACTTGCAAATCTCACTCCTTAAACCATGTACCCAATAACTGGCTTTAGAATGTACTTGAAATTGTGCTTTTTATCTTACATTACTCACTGGACAAAATATTATTCTGAAGACAATTTCACAAGAACGGCTTTCAGACTATAAACATGTAAAATAGAGATACCAGATTGTTTTTCCCTTGAGGAACAATTTACAAGTCATATTGAAATGTGCCCCCCAAAAGCTATATATACACATATGCACATACAGACACATATATACCTGTGTGTATACGTATATAAAGCTGTATATACCTTACCCCAAGCAAGCAAGTCAGTAATAAATCTAAAAGTCATTTTTAAATGCTAATAATTACCTCTCTACAGTCTTTGTGAAATGCTGGCTTCCACAAAATCAGAAGCTTTCTATTTTCTTGGTCGTTCTTCCCACCCATCCTCTCTTCTTTTCTGTGAGGCACAGAGTCCACAGTTGTGCCCCTCTTTTTCTCTGATGGCTCTGCTCATCCTGACTCTGTAACGTTGGCAGCTTCTTTCCTCTTCATTCTCTGACTTGTTTGCATCTTAATACTCTTTTATTTCACACAACTCTTCTTTTTTTAGTGTTCTCATCTCTCCTATTATCAGCTCTAATCTGGCAATTACCAATTCATCTGCTATCTGGAGAAGACAAAGTTTTTCCTGTCAAGGGCCACATGGTACACAAGCCAGGCTTTGGAGCCTATATTGTCACTATTACAAACATTCATTGCTGTGGTTGTACAAAACCAACAAAAAACAGTAAGTAGATGAATGTGTGGGGCTACCTTCCAATACAACTTTTGCCTTATAAGTTGAATAATGCTCCCCTAAAATTCATATGCAACAGTCCTAAGTCCTAGCACCTGAGAATGTGACAGTATTTAGAAATAGAATCTTTTAAAAGATAATTAAAATGAGTTTATTAGGATAAGCCCCACTCTAGTAAGACTGATTTTTTTTTTAATAAGTGAGAAAACTGAGACATACATTGGTATGGAAGAAAAACCATATGAAGATACAGGGAGAAGATTACTATCCCCCAGCTAAGGATAGACGCTTCTGAAGAAACCAGCCTTGCTGACACCATGCCAATGGCTCAACCTTCCTGCCTTCAGAACAGTGAGAAAATATTTATTTAAAAAATCACTTATTTAGTGGTTATGGCAGTCCTAGAAAACAAAGTAAATGTAATTATTATTATTTTGACTTTTTCCAACCATTGGAATATGGTAAATTTACTCATAGTTTACAGATGATACAAAAACAGGTGATGGGCTGACCCCTTATCTACTGGTCCTTCCAGTTTTTATTTCCTAAAACAGATTACTCAGCATCCCTGTTTCCTCAGATTTCTCATATTCGCCTTGCCCTAAGTAATTTTATCATGACTTGGCCTTCACCTTCTCTTCCTCTGTTGTCTTTACCTAGCTTAATAGAACCACCAGCCACCCCAACCTTAGACTCCTGCCTTCTTTCATTTCCCACTTTAATAAATGACCAATCCTAAGTCTACCTCTTGACATTTCCTTTTCTGTATGACATCTTCAACCACATCTCTGTTGGAACATGGCACCTTTGTCATGATTTTTAGCCTGACGTGCTCCATACTCCTATCCTATTGGTGCCAGCAGATATTTCAAATTCTACATCTAATGACATCACTCCTCTGTTCAAAGCCTGTCACAGTGTCTCTGTTACCTCCAACTGAAGCATCTGAACACGATGCCATTGTTTTTCCCAAGCCCCACCTCACCATATGCATTCCTCTCTGGACTCCTCTTTCAACACCAGTTACATGGGATACTTGGTATTTTCAGGGTGAGCCACAGATTACTCAGCTCCCTGCTATTATTTATGCTGTTCTCTTTGCAATGATTCCCTTCTCCCTCTTCAGCTGATGGACATTTGTTCTTGAATGAAGGGAACTAGGTCTCATCTTTATCATTTACACAAAACTTAGCAAAAGGTAGGCTCTTTACACATACATTAATTAATGATCTGGGATCAAAAGAAAATCAAAAGAGCTATGTGAGAAATGCCAGCATACATATACACATGCACATAGAGTGAGGTGATTGTGTGTGGGGGTGTGTGTGTGGACATGTATGTTTATCTATGTAAATGTGTAAGCATGAAGTCTCTGCTTTCTGGCCTAACAAGTGTGTCAGCTTTGAAAACCTAGATGAAGGACAGTTGGGCTGCAAAGGGTTTGGGTACAGAAACCTCTTATCTCCAGAAGCATCCAAAGCAGCTGCTGTTCCTGTTCATTTCCTACACTCTTCCTCCTATAGCTCTGTTTAGAAGTGTCGTCTTGCTGCACTGATGGACTGTGTTCTGATTTCAAATATGCAAGTCCTACATGTCCACTGAATTATCTTCTTTTAGGTAGCCAAAAACCTGTTCCTTATTGCAGGATTTACCTGCCATTCTTGACTCTCCTATAACATTCAATATCCTACTGTTTAGCACTAAGTTTTAAAATTGCCTGCTGATTCTGTGGCCTGTGTTCCTTTGTTTTGTAAACCCAATGTTAATGGTCATCTCAGCACATATCTCAGTCCCAAGCATCGAGTAGGAAATCAAAAGACTTGAAACAGAGTCTATTATTTAGAATTTCTTTCCAGCTCTGAGAGTTTACTCTGTTTGCACACAAGAATTTTAACATATTGAGGTTACTGAACTTTTTGAGAATTCTGAAGATAATGCTCTTCTTCTAAGAAAAAATAGGAATGTGTGCACACACACATGCACGTGCACACACAAATATACACACACATGGATGTGTTAGCCATTGGACTGAAGGTTGCTCTGTGTACAGAAAATGTGTTGCATTTTTCAAAACTTAGCACAGTACCTAGATGCTCAATAAATTTTATCTGAAATAAATAGAACCAAACTTGAGCCTTTACTAGACCACATTTTCTATATTTGTATTCCATGCAATACTTAGCACAGTGTCTTGGCTCTAATAGTAATTTAATAAATATTTGTTGAATTGAATTGAATTCTGCTTTCTTTGTATTTCAGAGAAACACTAATTACAGTGATACAGGTAGATGGGGCTAAATAAATATTTAGAATGACTCTTTCAACACTTAATTGTATTGTTTTAACATCCTACAGACCTGGGATCCACTCAATTAAGTATATTAGTGTTAATAGATACACTCTTTTAATCTTGTTTCATGAGGTGTTTAAATTTTAAAGCATCTGGGTTATAAAGAAACAAAGTAGAACTCATTTCTCCTTTTATAAATGTCAGTATATTCTATTTTGGGAGTAAAGTGAATGAGGACCAGGTCTGAGAATTGTAAAATAAAGCATTTCTACCAGTGAAGGGAAGGTATGAGGCACCTTTTTCTTCCACAATCAACCCAAATGTCTCTCCACTTAAAACAGATTCTCTTCTGCTTGGGTAGCAATCCTGTTCTTAGCAGTTTTTGGAATAATGAACAACCATCTTTGTAATGACAGAAGTTTGAGGCTTAAAAATAAAATAAATAATTAAAAAGGAGAAGGGAGAGCTGACTGACTGGAACGACACCAAATTTTTATTTTCAATGGCACTCATCGCTGCTAGAAGTGACACAATTTGTGTCAGTCTAGGAACTCGAGGTAACCAAACACAAATTGTAATTGACCAAATTAAAGTGGGAAGAATTGTAATTATTTCATTGAATAAATGCTGTGGAGAATTTCTAAACTTAGCAGTGAGATACAAAACAACAAACCATTTATTCAAGAGGAAACAAGATGAACAAGGATAAAAATGAGAATAAAAAAACCTAACTTTTTCTTCAAAGAAAACAAAGACAAGACAATGGAAAGAAACATTAATAAAAAGAAGGTTCAATTAGCAAGGAGAGGAAAAAGGAGAGAAATCCAAGTGGGATTCTCTGGGAAGGAAGCGAACATGAAAGTTTAGATCACAATCTACAAATAGGCTTTTGTTTTATAAATCCTTCATGTGATGGGTAGACGCCATGGACAGCGTCTCTTGTCCTTAATCCATCTTCTCCTGGCACCTACATTTTAAGGTGATTCTAAGAACATAAGCACAAAGAACCAGGTCTGGAAATGACTAGGACTTCTCTCTTTCAAAAACCAAGGAGAAAATTGATGAGGAGAGAATCTGGCAACATTGCACAAATTGTCAGGAGGGCATAGCAGGGCATGAAGGTCTTAGTAGACAATGAAATAATTCAGAAAAATTGTATGCTCCACTTCTGACTGTGAAGAAAATGTTTTTAATTACTGTCCTATAATGAAACTCCCCCCAGATAACACAGACAGCCATTGCACCTGTCAGTCTTCACAAATGTGTCAGGTCCTATGATCTGTTTGTCTGCTCTCCTCCCACTGTGCCAGTTTTCAACTCTGTAAGTTGCTAGTGGTGTTGAAAGGGAGTTGAGGATAGAAAAGTGGAGCACGTGGAAGAGAATGCACTGCAATTAACTCTTAGGTGTGTCTTGCTGCATTAACAAGATTCCTTTCCATGGCGTTTTGAAACAGGTGAATCAATGAAGTCTTTGAAATCCTCTGTCAGATTATCCTATGATATAATACTATCTTCCAGTATTTTTTTATTAGAGAAACAATGGCAAATGTAACTTTCACAATGATGTTCTTTAACACTGGCATTTTGGGCTTTTCCCCCTTCCGGAATAGCCCGTTATTTGTAAAGAGAAATTACAATAGATTCCAATGCACCATAGGGTGCAATGGGTTACACACATCTGCATTCTCAGCCCTTCTTCCCATCTGGCAGGAGAGCCTCCGTGACTGAGGAAAAGCATTCACTGTGGTTTGATGAGCCAGGTCTGTGGATCTCCTTCTCGTCATACAGGTTTCAGGACATTTAGAAATCTAAGCCTTCTTTTTGAAACATTCATATATTACTTTACCCTTTTCTTTTGTGAACCACTGTCTTCTCATTTCTTCCAGCAGGAAAAAAATGTAGAGCTTTGTTTTCATATTTTTTATTATATAAAAAAATGTGTGCTGCTGCTTTTTCAGAATTCAAGAAGAAATCTACATTCTATTTTTTTTTTTTTTTTGTGGTGGTGGTAGTGCTGAGGATCAAACCCAGGGCCTTGTGCATGCTACGCAAGCACTTTACCAACTGAGTTATATCCCAAGGCCCAAATCTACATTTTTTAATGGACACAATGTCTTTATTTATTTATTTTTATGTGGTGCTGAGGATTGAACCCAGTGCCTCACACGTGCGAGGCAAGCACTCTACCACTGAGCCACAACCTCAGCCCCCAAAATCTGCATTCTTTTTTTTAAATATTTTTTTAGTTGTAGATGAACACAATAACTTTATTTATTTATTTTATGTGGTGCTGAGGATCAAACCCAGTGCCTCACACGTGCGAGGCAAGCGCTCTACCACTGAGCCACAATCCCAGCCCAAAAATCTGCATTCTTTTTTTTTTTTTAATATTTTTTAGTTGTAGGTGAACAGAATATCTTTATTTTATTTTTATGTGGTGCTGAGGATCGAACCCAGTGCCTCACGTATGCTAGGCGAGCACGCTACCACTGCGCCACAATCCCAGCCCCAAAAATCCGCATTCATGATTGACATTTTTCTTTTCACTTTCTTTGTTATGTTGTGGATCTAAAATATACCCCCCCAAGGTGGCCAGTCAGTGGAGCTATTGGGAGGTGGTGCAAACATTAAAAAGTGAGCCTAGTTGGAGGAAATAGATCACTGAGAGTGTGCGTTGGAAGGGTACATTTTTTCCCCAGTGCCCCCTCCTTTCTTCTTGCTCTCTAGCCACCATGTGGTAAACAGCTTCTTTCTAGCATGCCCTTCTGCCATGATGTAGTGTCTTGCCATAGGCCTAAAACCAATTGGAGGCCAAGTGACTGTGAACTTAAACCGCTGAAACCATGAATCAAGATAGGCTC
>CM053407.1:34594237-34623908 GCA_028644305.1 Xerus rutilus
CCCTCCCCTCCCTCCCTCCCTCCCTCCCTCCCTCCCTTCCTTCCTTCCTTCCTTCCTTCCTTCCTTTTTTCCTTCCTTCCTTCCTTCCTTCCCTCCTTTCATTACCAGGGATTAAACATATGGATACTTAACCACTGAGCCACATCCCTAGGCCTTTTATTTTGAGACAGGGTCTCACTTGAATGCTCACAGCCTTGCTAAGTTGCTAAGGCTGGCTTTGAAACTGGGATCCTCTTGCCTCAGCCTCCAAAGCTGCTGGGATTATAGGTGTCCTCCACCACACTCAACAAAATGTTGTATTTCTTTAAGGAATATATTCCTTCTTCAGAATCAAGTACATTTTTTATTAGAGTCACATCTTAGTTTCAATATTCTTGTTTTCATTATCTAAATTTCTTTTACTGACCACAAAAATGTCTTCTGTACATTTACATTTTTGGCACTTCCATCATATTTTATAACCTCTCTGTATGGAATCTCATTCTTCTATAACTAAATTTTTTCTTCTACCCAATAGCTCCAAAATCTACATCTCCAGTCCCAAACTCACCCTTGAGCTTTAGTACTATAGAACATACCCACCTGCTTGTTCAACACATTCTTAAAGATCATCACTTCTGGTAATCTAATCCAGACCAGCTCATTCTTCCAGATTCCATTTCTCAATTAAGATCTCACAATTGACCCAGGTGTCATTTTTAACACCTTCCTCTCTTTCACAGTTTCCTTTCATCCCTGCCCCACATAGTGACATCCAATAATTCATCAAATGCTGCTAATTTCCCTCTGATATGCCTCTCAAAATTATTCTACTCTTGCCATTCACATTACTAGGTTCTATTACAATGTTTTACCAACTCTTTTCTAGGATATTGTAAGTACATACTATGGTCTTACAACCCAATCTGTATATGCTTTCATATTTTTAATTTAAAAAAAAATCTGATTGCCTACTCTCTTTAATAAAAATTTTTTTATATACATTTATAAATTCATTTTAGATCTGGCCCTCATCTAGCTATATAATTTTATCTCTTGCTACTCATTGCTTCATTTAACTGTATTAGACATAATTTCATATGAAATACTTAAGTGTTTAAACACATGTTATTAATGGCTACCTCACGTGCATTGTATACAGGAACCACAATGTAATTTAGTAGTTCACTATTGATATAGTTCTAAATTTTATCATTGTAAACAATGCTACAAATACCATCTCTGTGCATGAAACGCTACACATTTGTACACTATGTGATTACCTCAAGATAGATTCTGAACCTCAAGTCCATGGGATAGATGAAAATAAGGACAGGTAATACCCATGCGTGCATATGGTTGCATTAGAGAAATGTAACCCTGATGATTTTTAACCTAAATATTTAAAAATGGGTATGAAGCATGCTTTCTCTTTGTCCTGGAGGACATTATCTTTGCTATACTGGACAGTAAATGTATGCACCCTTTACTTTGGAGGAAGACCTATTATATTCTATGAATGTTAGCAAGTCTACTCTTAGCATCCATGTTTCTAAACTACTGTAGTGTCTGATTACTTTTCCTGTGAGTATACGACTCTATCAGCTGTTCTGATTGATCTGACCAACTGAAGTTGGAAACAAAATTCTTTCAGTTCATCTCATAAAATTTAATCAAGGCTTATATCAATAAGACTCCAAATAGCCAAATGAGGTCAACCTGCAATACTGAACTCAACTATCCTCAGAGTCCTGCACCTAAGCAGCTGAACAAATCACATACGCCATGTGGCTTTCTCCCTAAATCTTGGTTTTGACATTTCTGCTTAGAGGCATTAATCCAGGTATCTTAGTACATTGGAGGGAATCTAGGGTAGATTCTGTCATCCATAACAATTCTGCTTAATGGAGTTATTAATCATTATAGTTGATATCAGGGATAATTTTCATGCTATCTTTTGTAATTAGATGATTTTCATCAAAGGAATAACTGCCTGGAAGATATATACAAGTGATTAAGCAGTTATTTCTTGAGAAGCTTCCTCCAGGTAACTCAAGGTGGCCTCATTTTGGAGAGATCTCCAGTTATCTGATATCAAAATGATCTTCTGGTGGTATTTCTTGAAACACTCAGAGGCCTTGTTATGATGCCCCTGTAGATGAAAGTCATTCTATTTTGGAGAAGGAGGTTAGGTAAAGCTTAGCTTCAATATAAGGATATATTCTAAGGGGTACAGAGTCCCTTTGGAAAGAATGTTATTGACAATTGGTGTATCCTCGAATGGCACCTACATCAATTGTGAGCACAGTTTTATAGTAATCAAATATGAAAGATGGCCTCCCACTGACTAACTGTTAGGGTTCCTACCTCTGCAGGAAGTAGTTCCCAGGCAGTCCCTCCACCCTGTCCCATTTACCCAGAGCACCAGCTAGATGACACTCTTCTGCCCCACAGGATGGCTGATAGCTACAAGAAGGAGAAGAACAGGGTACCTAAGGTTGACATTTTGTGTGGAACATAGAATAGCCATCTTCTGCTCTGTCTGCAAGATTTATTAGTAAGAATGCAAATAAGAACAATCAAATTATAGTCAGGCCCTTCCAGCACATCATGGCAGAAGTAGCACGTGGTTTATAATTCAGGTACTTGCAACAGCTTGAGACAGCCATATCAGGGCACTTTCCTTCATGAATACAGCAACAAGATGATTTAGAAATACAGACACTATTAATTCCCTCTTTCCTCCACACTTTCTGGTATCTAAAATATTTCTTTTGCAGAGGGTAGAGATGTCTTCTTTCCACCACCACAAAGTCAGTGCACCACTAAAACTTTACCTTTCCTTTTTTCAGTCCTCCCCATTCATATTCAGACTTTTCATCCAAAAAAGGACAAATAAAAGAGGAAGAGACTTTTTATTGGTTCTTTTTAGTTATACTAAACAGTAGAATTCATTTTAATATAATTATGTAAGCATGGAATATATCTTATTCTAATTAGGATCCCATTCTTGTGAATTTACTTGATGATGGGATTCACTATTGTGGGTTCATATATGTACATAGGAAAATTATTTCAGATTCATTCCACTGTCTTTCCTTTCCCTGTCTCTCATCCCTTTACATGATTACCCTTTGTCTTTTCTACTGAATATTCTTCCTTTCTCCCACCTTATTGTGTGTTATCTTCCACATATCCTTTGGCTTTTGGGGACTGGCTTATTTCACTGAGCATGTCTCCAGATTCATCAATTTATGGCAAATGTCATAAGGTCATTTTTTAATGGCTGAGTAATAATCCACTGTGTATATATATATACCACATTTTCTTTATCCATTTGCCTGTTGAAGGTTGGTTCCATAGCTTAGCTATTTGAATTGAGCTGCTATAAACACTGAAATGGCTGTGTCACTAAAGTATGCTTATAAATCCTTTGGATATATACCAAGGAGTAGAATAGCTGGATCAAATAGTGATTCCATTCCTAGTTTTTTGAGGCATCTCCATACTGCTTCCAGAGTGGTTGCACCAATTTGCAGTTCCACCAGCAATATATGAGTGGTACTTTTTCCCCACATTATTGCCAACATTTATTGTTACTTATATTCTTGATAGTTGTCATTCTGATTGGAGTGAGATTAGATCTCTGTAGGTTTGTTTTATTGGGGGAGGAGTACTAGGGATTGAACTCAGGGGCACTCAACCACTGAGCCAAATCCCTAGCCCTATTTTGTATTTTATTTAGAAACAGGGTCTCATTGAGTTGCTTAGTGCCTCACTGGTGCTGAGGCTGGCTTTGAACTTTTGATCCTTCTGCCTCAGCCTCCAGAGCTGCTGGGATTACAAATGTGCACCACTGCACCCAGCTTCAGTGTAGTTTTAATTTGCATTTCTCTAATTGCTAGAGATGTTGAACATTTTTTCATATATTTATTGATCATTCATATTTCTTCTGTGAAGTATCTGTTCAGTTCCTTTGCCAATTTATTGATTAATATTTTTTGGTGTTAAGTTTTTATATATCTTAGAAATTAACAGCCTATCTGATGTGCAGAAGGCAATGATTTTCTCACATTCTATAGACTGTCTCTTCATGTTTTTGATTGTTTCCTTTTATGTGAAGAAGATTTGTAGTTTTATGTCATTCCATTTATTGATTCAGGATTTTACTTCTTGTGCTTTAGGAGTTTTGTTAAGAAAGTCAGTTCCTGAACCGATATGTTGGAAAGTTGGGCCTACATTTTCTTCTAGGATCTTTAGGGTTTATGGTCTGATTTGTAGGTCTTTGATCCACTTTGAGTTGAGTTTGAGACAGGGTTAGAGAGAGGAATTCAATTTCATTCTACTATATATGGATTTACAGTTTCCCCAACACCATTTGTTGAAGAGGCTATCTTTTCTCCAACGTATGCTTTTGGTGCCTTTGTCAAGTATGAGCTAACTATCACTTTGTGGGTTTTCTCTGTCTTCTGTTCTGTTTCATTGGTCTTCTTGCCCGTTTTGATGCCAATACTGTGCTAGGAGCACATACTTTTAAAAAACTTACTCAAACCATTACATTTCCTATTGGACACCATAGGGGGACTCTCCAAGCAGAGCATTCAATCAAGTGGTCATTATCCTTATGTTCTTGGGCCACATCAATCTAAGAAGTTAAACCAGGGGCCTAATCAGAATTAAGTTTGAATTCACTAGGTCCCTTTTGATTAGGCTGCCACTTGGAGGGCATAGCATCAAGCCTTCATAGGGTTGCTTTTAGGGAAAAATATTCAACCATTCCAGGAATGGTTTGACAGAATTCCAAATTTTCAAAATGGATCAAGATAAGCTGCTTGCTCTCCTTTTGTCCTGATGGTTATCCAGGAAGGGGCCAACGGACAATGGTCCATTTCTATGAAATCCATAGTCAGTAACCCAATTGTTTTACTCAAGTGTGTAGACAAAAAGGAAATGAGGGAGGTAGAATTAGAAAGCTTTCAAAATCAATGTTTTATGGGACTATTTCAGCACTCAATAATACCAGATGACTGTGAATGGTAAAGTACATGGAAGATCATCAAAAACTTTGATGATTAACTATTTACTCAGTGACTAATGTAAGAAGAAGTATATAATGGAAACCTGAAACCTACTAGTGGACAGAGTTGACTACTTGGATTATAATACCCATCACTGGAAAAAGGGTCAATAGTGGGGAAGCATCAAATATAACCCTGGGGTGGTCAAAGGTTAGATGTACCCACAATGGTAGAAAGGGATTGAGATATGTCCTATGCAATAGAACCCCTTCTTTTCAGCAAAACAAATGAGTCCCCTTTGTGTAGGAGTCACAAGTCAGCATTGGTGTCAACCTCTGCAGCAGAAACAGACTCTTTTACTTGGTGCTCATCTTATGATGACAGATATACTGCCTTGTTTGGTTCAATTATGAATCTATGCAGGAAAGAGCTGCTTTGGGGAAGAATTAGCAAAAACTGGGTGCCATTCATGTATCTGTCTGTTCATCTACATCCTCATCCATGGCACACAACAACCTCCCAATGTTTCCTCATTAAGAGATAATACAATGGAAGACCATTTACTATCAATTGGCTGTATAATTTGGCTGATAAGCTTACTACTGATTGATTGCCATAGACTTCACTTAAATGCTGTTAATTGCTTCATGAAGCTTAATCTTTTCTCTTCTGGAAATTG
The DNA here is from genome assembly GCA_028644305.1 of Xerus rutilus. Classification (NCBI taxonomy): domain Eukaryota; kingdom Metazoa; phylum Chordata; class Mammalia; order Rodentia; family Sciuridae; genus Xerus; species Xerus rutilus. The sequence goes on from CM053407.1 coordinate 34,599,914, forward strand.
TGTTTCTGCCAGTATCCTATGTTCATCACCCAATTTTAATAAACTGTGAAATGTCTGAGATTTTACAGGACTTTGGAGCTAACAAGTTAGCCTGACATAGATTTTTGGATGATTGCGGTAGATATGAGAATCCTTTGTCAGAAACAAAGAACTTCATTGCTCATGGCATGAGAACCAGTATATATTGTTCTGAGTCTCTGAGCCCAAGTTTTCAGAGGAAAAAAACAAATAGCCTCACATGCTGTGGGTTTTGCTCCAGGGAATGAAGTCTGGGGTTGGGAACCCAACTTTTTTATAATTGGCAGTAAGAATGTCTGATTATGCCTTAGAAGGAGACATTATGCTTGTTTTACCAGATAGTAAGCAAATCTGCCTCTTCCTCTGCAGGGAGATGACTTCTCTGTCTTCCACAGCTGTTTGCCATATAAACATCCTTAGAAAGATAATCTGTAGCAGAAGACTTTGTACACAAGACATACAGAAATGTGAAGACCATGGAGGTTTTCTCTTCTCACTTTCCACTCCATGTATTCCACCACAGCTCAGGATCCAGGTGTTTGATTCTGTGATTTAGGATGTTTATGTCTATTTCATCTCACCATGGTTAACGTAGTGCTTAGATCATTTCCTTTCAGAATTCCTGTTATATTGGGAAAAATGCCAGTTCAAAAATTCAGGCATTCAAAGTAAATAATTTGTATGACTTGAATCTGCCTTTCCTACCTTCTCGTTTTACTCCTCCTCTTACCCTTTCATAGAAAACATTGCTTACTTAATAGATTATATTCCTCAATTTTGAGTACTGCATTAATAAATGAAATAGACAATTTATTTTCTTAAGCAATCTACATGGTATATTTAGAATTTGATTGGAGAAAAGTTTCATTGTGTCTAAACAGCTATTTAAAAACCTAGAGAAATGTTGTCTATAGTCAAATAAAGATGGAAACAATGTTGTTAAGATTATGAGCAAATGAAGATTTACACTCTGTACAGGATTTAGTATTTTCCATTTCCCTCTAATCTGACAATTGCATTATAGAATGAGATTCAAGAGTGAGCAATCTGCCACACACTCTGTTTAGTTAATTAAGTTTTTACAGAGGAGATAGGATTTCAATCCAGTAACTCTGTGATATGTGGTTTAGTCCCTTGCCTTAATAGCTTCATTCAAGTTCTACATAAGATACTTATACAAAATAAAAATGGAAAACCAGGGTTCTGGTGGAAAATATCAAGTAAACATGAGTATATCCCTAGAAGAATTCTATTGGTTCAAATAGATTCATTCCACTAGGGTGCTTACAAACTGGGTCTAGCTCATGAGAAGTCTGGAATATATACACATATTTATCAATATATGGTCAAAAATATTCTTTATAACATGCAGAACTGAGAAAGTTTCCTCCCATTGTCCTGAAAGTATATGGTTATTATAATTTATAAATTTAAAAAATTCTAACAAGATAATATCAATTAAATGCTTTTGTCAAACTATCCACAAGTAAGTTACTCATTTACAGGATACAAAGGCTCTAGAATAATCTTTGTTTCAGATTTTTTTAACAAAGAGTTAATATTTCTGTCATGAACATATAACTTAGAATCACTTCAAGAATATTTTTAATGGTGGTAAATTTTAACATTTACTGGCAGTGAGATGGAATAAACTATATTTTCACACCACAAAATTTGCTTTATTTTCCTGAATGAAGAGCTATGAAAGTTGAGGCCTATGACATGTCCTTTAAGGGTACACTGACAGAAAGTCTTGCTGTTTATTTGAATTTTAATTGATCTGGTGGGCAATAATTTTCCAACTCCCTATCAAGGAAGATCAAAACTGTAAATTGGGTTCTTATGTATAAATCCATCCCAATACTAGCCTTCTCCTTCCTTCATGGAGAAACCACTCAGTCATCAGAGCTTACCTGAGTCCCATGGAGAAAACTATTTGAATTCATGAGTGGATTGCAAGGTGATTCCATCTGTCACACTTTTGAGGTTCTTTTTTGCTTGCTCTGGCCTTAATTGTTCTCTGTTTTCAAGGAATCTGGCAGGAGAGCAGTAGTCAAAACAAGCTGAGAACTAGAGTATTATCAACTTGTTTGTGTATGCCTTCTCACCTGACTTTCTAAAAAGCTAATAACAAAAAAAGGTGGTGTTGGCTTGTTAATAATTAATAGCACCCAGTGCAAATGAAGCACTTCTGTCATAGGGCTTCATCAGTAAGGTCATGGTACAACAGGGGTTGCAGGTTCTGTAAGCATGAGTGGTATTTGCATATGTCATAACAGCCCGTGCATGCTAACAGCACAAACACTTCACATCTGCTTCTGTTTACTCCCATGCTAACACCCCAAAGTACAGGAGTCCTGTGTTAATTGCTCAGTTACGTACTGACTGTTGATGTGTTCTCCATAGAGCTTTTCATAAGTGCACTGTTGCAAATAAACTGCTAATGACTTTGCTTATTCGGCCACCCTTTTAAGAAAATCTACAACATACACACAGATTAATGATTCCTCTATTTAGCAGTGTGTCTTGTGACTAGGTTTGCATAGAAGCAGTATCAATTAAGTAGCAATTATCTGCAAAGTGGAAAAAAAGAGGGAAAATATAAATAAGTAATGAGCGTGATGCTAAAATCTTCTGAACAACTGGAATTGAACTCTGAGGCAAGGGCACCGACTAGTGAACATTTTCCCCTTCTTTTCTTCTACTGAAACCCATAAAGCACCCACAAAAAATCAAACAAGATGAAATGTTAAATTTTCTAAGTGATTTTTAAAAATTTGATTTTCAAGATGATCACTATTTGGAAAAGCAAAGAAATAAAAAAAAGCACTACCTCTAAACACATTTAACATGCAGTTTACCAAAACAAAACAAAGGAAAAGTGGCCCCATAAATAGCTCTGAAACTTGATGAAAACATTATCAGATTTTCCTTATGTATTAATAGCAGAAGTATCACAGAGTCCCAATTTATCTCTCTATTCTTGTCAAACAGTGTCCTTTATTAGCACCTCATAAAATTTCTCCATAAAAGTCTGCATCAACTAAAAGAAAATACCTAATGGGTTTAGGGATATTAAAGTGTCCAAACTGGCAAAATTCATAAGAAACTTCATAAGCTCTATTTTTGTTTTCTAATCTTGGCTTGTAACAGCCAAATAGATTGTGTAAGGTCAGTTTCCTGTCTGAAGATGTTCAGAGACAGAAACCACAACATCCATGCAGGATGAATGAGAAACAAAACACTAGGGTCATTTGTCTTTGGTTCTTGTCAATCAAGAAAATTTTGACCTCAGTATCTTCCATCAACAGCAATAGGCTGGGTAAAATGTGCATTAGAGCAGAAAGCCAAATGTTTCAAGGTTTCTCTGATCAAAAGACTAATAATTTCTTTGACGGCTTTTCTCTCAGTGCTCAATGACCACAGTAAGCCAAACTTTTCCTTATTTTACTTAATAGTAATCACATTTCCAAATCCTAAATCAAGACTTGTGGTTACACACACACACACACACACACACACACACACAGAAGAGAGAGAGAGAAACAATTAGAAATGAGAACTGTATTAGCTAAAATGAGATTAGACTGCTATAGCAAAGAGATTCAATAAACCAGAAGTTATCAGAATAAAGCAATACATTTTCCTGTGACATTATACTCAAAAGTGAAACTTCTGGTTGCTGGCTGCTCTTTTCCCTGTGGCCAGTCAGAGGTACACAATTCAGGTTTTCTTAAAGAAAACCTACTAGAAAGCAGCTTCTGCTCTTTTGGATCTGTCAAGATGTTATTGGAGCCGTGCCGCCCAAGACTGCTCCAATCAAAAAATAAGCAGAGGAGCCAGAGCCAGGCCATTTCTGCCTGATGCAGGACCCTTTGTTCAGGGATTCCATACTGGCTTGTCTGAGACTTCCCAGAATGCTCTGCAGTCTGGTGCTTAGCCTGACCAATTCTGCTTCCCTCCTGCTGTCCTTTGGCAGGTGTTTGATCTGTGTTGCAACTCAAAGTCTCCCCTACCTCTTCCCTTTCTTTGTCCCCTTTAACTTTTCATACATGTTCCCCCAATATTTGCTATAGGTTCAGACTCATTTAGGTGCATTGTTTCCTTGCAAAGGAAAAATCTTAAAACAACTGCAGTTACTCATTCCCTAATCTTTGAAATCCTTTGGCCAAAGGATTTGGCCAATAAGCTTGGCAAACCACATCCTCTCCTATGATTCTGATGCTTAGAATCTTAGGATTTGAACTCTGAAACTACCATCAGACTTTGAGTTCACATTTCCCTGTTCTTAATCACTGATATTCTTAGTTCCAGGTTTAAACCAAATTTTGAAGATTTTTGTTTCTTAAAATTATAACCAGCTGGGCTGGGATTGTGGCTCAGTGGTAGAGCGCTTGCCTCTCATGTGGGAGGCACTGGGTTCGATCCTCAGCACCACATATAAATAAATGAATAAATAAAGGTCAATCAACAACTAAAAAAATTTTTTTTAAAAAATTTGAACCAGCTAACTAGCTTAGTTCTGATTCTTCCTCCTGACTGTGCCTAGTTCTGTTGCTAGATCATACAGCCGTTCACCTCCCACTATGAAATTAACTTTACCAATAACTCTTCAGAGATGTTTATCTTGGAATGGCCAAAGTTAGCTTTTTGAACTGAAATATAGCTGAATAAGTTTCCTCTTAACTTTGAGTACCTGTCTCACCAGAGTATCAGATGTGAGCTTATAGAATTGTGCAAGAAATCCTCCTATTCCCATTATAGATGGAGTTAGAGGTAGAAGAACTATAGACAAACACTAATGGGTAAATGGATCCACAACTAGTATAGCAGAGCAGCTAGCAAGAAATGAATTTAAGTGTCCTCTCAACTCAGCACTACTTTTTAGCTGGGTTCTCTTACAGAACCAATTTCCTTTAGAATACGTACAAAAGTTGTATTTCTGAAGTTTTATTTCCCTTTACAATAGTATTGCTGATTTCCACTTGAAACTGTGTGTTTCCTGAAACTGGAGATCAATCAAGACTCTAAGAGGGTAAGGTAAGAGAAGAGGTGAAGGACAACAGCATGTCTAACAAAAGGCTCCAGATATCTGGTTAATATGTTTTCTGAAAACAAATGTTTGCTACTCTCTGAGTAGGAATTTAAATTCCTCTGCTAAAAACAGCTTAAATGGTTATGGACTAACAAGAAAATTTAAGAAAAAACAAGTCTAAAAGCATCCTTTAGAATTACACTAAAACGGTGATTGCTATAGGTTCATGACAAGAAAATAGGGGCATTTTGCTGCCATTTCACTGGAGTTAAATGTGGCACATATCCCTGGGGAAACAATTTTAAAGAAAAATCTTAGGAAAAACTCATAATTTTTATGCTAATGTAAACAGAGGCATTATGGTTTAGAATACAAACTTTGTGTGTTTTAATTAGTAAAACACAAGCCTGTTAAGAAACATCATAAATAAAAATGCCTCTTTGGACTAAGACCTCATATCCTACAGGGGTCTGTCTTCTTTCTCAGTGATTCAGAGAAAGCTGGTGGGAAAGTTTAGGAAACACTGAAGTTGATTGTGACATGTGTGGTTAGGTATTTCCTGTAACGAGCCTAAACGTGCCCACTTTGTTATTCTAGTGCCTGCCCTTGAATTCTCCATCTCAACTTGCAACATCTGGAGTTGAAAGCTATATGAAAATTGTGCGTTTTAGTTTTGCTACCAAGGATATGCAACAGGATGTTAAAACTGAACTATTTCTGACTCTGTTTTGGCTAAAGCCCCAAGACAATATTTGCCAACTATTCCACATTCTAAAGTTAGACCACCTATGTAGGACTTGCAGAGAAATAGAGGAAATAGAGAAGAAACCCACAACGCTCCGTTCTCCCTACAGGTTACAACCTACAGCAGCCCAACTGGGGCCAACGGGCTCTAAATGTGGATGAAGTTTGATGTTACACAGACAGGACATTTTAATTACTGATGTGAGACTTTCTCTTTGTGACTTGGTGTAAATAGAGGATTTTTTAAAAATTACCTATAAGTGACCAAAAAAATCATGGAATTTCCTCTCCATTTAATCTGAGTAATGGAGAAATAACCTCACAAAGTAGATTTGAATGGGCAGGTGTGGACCTTTTCTTTTAAACTTTTCACCATTTACTTGTGACTAGGACATGAATCAGGAAGAAAGGAGATGAATAAGAAAACATTTGAAGAGTCCTACCAATTCTTTTCCTTTTCCTTTTTCTTTTTCTTTCTTTCTTTCTTTCTTTTCTTTTTTCTTTTTTTTTTTTTTTTTTTGGTACTGGGGATTGAACTCAGGGGCACTCGACCACTGAGCCACATCCCCAGCACTATTTTGTGTTTTATGTGGAGACAGGGTCTCACTGAGTTGCTTAGTGCCTCACCGTTGCTGAGGCTGGTTTTGAACTCGCAATTCTCCTGTCTCAGCCTCCCTAAGTGCAGGGATTACAGGCTTGAGCCACTGCGCCCGGCTTCTTTTGTTTTGAAGAGACTAGGACGTTTACATTCATGGACCCTAAACTTCCATACAACAGGACTTCTGTTTCCCAGTGTATTACACAAGTCCCTACTTACCTTGGTATATGTCTTGAAATCTTTGCTCATTGTTCAATACTGTTCTTGATGTTCATTTTGACTATATTTTACATGCTTTAAAATATTGGGATGATACTGTGTATCATCTTTTACAAGATCTGTATTCTCCCATTAAATGATGGTGGAAGAACTGACTTCATATGAAGCATCCGACATTGCCAGAAATACCTAAGAATAAACACAGAAGAAAACTAATATTGTAACAACAACAAAGACCAAATAAGTAAACTACAAATCTACCTTCAAAAAACAAAGTGTTTAGTTCCTGAATTGCTTATCAATTTATCTAATCCATCTGTGTCTTTCTATTTAAGTGAGCTTTTTGTTAATAGCATACAGTAGGATCTTCCTTTTTTAAATCCAAACTGGTAATCTCTTTTAGTTTAAATTATTTATATTTAATGTTATAATTTATATGTTTGGGGTTAATATTATCATATTTTCCTTTGCTTTTTGTCTTATTCTTTTTTTTTCATTTCTATCCTGTCTTCTTTGTTATGGGTGCATATTAATTATACAGAATAATGAGTTTCATCATAGCATTTTCTTTTGTATTATTTTGGATTATTTTGTGTATCTCCACTTCATCTCCATTATTAGCTTAATATTTCTCTTTCTCTTGCATCTCCAGTTCTTTTTCTATGGCTTAAAAAATGCATCTTTACACATTTCATGATACTTGTGCGACTATACAAGCATATATTTTCACTTCTTCTTTACCATTCATTTGTTATCGCTGCCATGCATTTGACTTTTCTGTATTTTATAAACTCCAAAGAACAATTTCACCAGTTTTAGACAATCATATACAAAATAAAATATCTTTAATATTTATGTATTATACTTAGCATCTCCATTACTTTTTATTCATTTGTTAATATTTAAATTTTGGCCCAGCAGCATATTCCTTTTGGCTGAAAAACTTGTAGCATTCTGTGTAGTACATTTTATCTTTCATATATTTTTTTTAAAAAATTATTTCATCTTTATTTTTGAAGGATGTATTCAGAGTATTGAATTATAAATTGAGACTATTTTTGTTTCTATTTTCATTGCTTGAAGACATCAGTCCATTTTCTTCCAATTTTCCTTTTTTAAAGAATAATCTGGTAGTTCTTATCTTCCTTAATCTGTATGTACTTATGTCTTTGTTCTCCAGCAATCTTTCAGCTTTTCTAACTTTCATTTTCAGCAGTTTGACTGTGATGCACTTAGTTATGTTTTTCTTTATATTTATCCAGCTGGAGTGTTTAGAATTTATGGGATCCATGGCTGGTTGTCTTTCAATAATTTTGAAAAGGTTTTACCATTATTTATCCAAATATTTTTTCTTCCTCATTTGTTTTCCTTCTGCATCTCCAATTACATGCTGTACTATTTGATGTTCTACCACAGTTCTTGGGTGCTCTGATTCAGGTGCTCTCTCTCCTCCTTCTCTTTTTGTATTTTAGCATAAATAATTTATCTTGCTGTATTTTGAAATTCAATGATTATTTCCTCTATTGTGTTTAGTCTGATAAAAAAGCCTAATGAAATTATGTTCTCTCTCTCTATACACACACACACACACACACACACACACGTATTTTACTTCTAATATTTCCACTTGAATCTTACGCTGTTTCCTCTACTAAAATTTCTTGGTTCATGCTTATTATCTATCCTTTATATGAGATTTTTTAGATATATTATCATATGTATTTCTCTAATAGTTCCAACATCTGAGTCTGGTTCTGCTGACTCGCGTTTTTGGAAATGTTTTTATGATTTCTTGCTCTTTTGAATATTTTTTATGATTATATTCCAGACAACACATATAAAAGAACAGTAGAGATGAAGGTAAGTGATATTTATGTTTGGAAATAGAATCATATCTCCTATCAGGGTGTTCACATGGGCCTGATTTATTGCACTTGGTGGTTTACCTAGAATTTGTTACCATAGTTACCTTTATGTCCCACAGGCTTCCATTCATTAGTAGTAGTAGTAGTAGTAGATTTCTACTCCCTTGAGATTAGTGTAGAGGCTGAGATGCCAGCTTTTCCCAGTGTTCCTGCTTTCTGTGTTCAACTCTTTAATAGGGCTATATACCATGCCTTCTGTGTCTTTCCTTGCTTTTGACACTCCCAAAGATACAGATTGTTACTCAAGCAACAAGCATACAGCTCACAGGGGAAGACAAGAGTCTTACTTGGCCTCCGTCCTCTATTATGCAGGGCCTAAACACTGGAGCCTGAGGATAATCTTTCAGTGTTTCAGCTTCTCCCTCTAACATAGCACAGGCTCTTGAGGATGAGCGACTTTACTTTTTTCATAAGTACCTCATTCTTTCTCTTCCTTCTATCAGGAAGAGAATGAGCAGATGTGTTTCCCACCCTCCCCACTCGCCTCAGACATCTCTTTTCTACTAGCTCAGGATCCTGGGTATGAATTTACTTCCTGCTTCTCTATGAGCTGCAGATGGTTATTCCTAGGATGAATGAAGACTATAGGCAAGCAGTTAGATTTTCTGTCTTCTCCTCAGTGGCTTGGAACAGGCAGCTGAGAGATTTTTGTGCCCTTTTCCCATAGCAAACCATTGGGTCTTTAAATATTGTATACTACTTCTACCTACATTCTTTTGGCCTGAACCCAGTCGGCTTGTCACATAAAACTTTGAAGGACAGAGCTAGCATGCGTATTTTCCTGTGGACATAGAAGGAAAATTGCATTGTGTTTTCAATATGGAGCATTGTTCCTGCATTACCATCATAGCTGGAAAGAGACTAATTGAGGACTCCTAGTTTTTAGTCTTCTCAGCTCTGTGACTAAGACTGCTGGTAATCAGGCCTCTGTCTTCAAGTTTTCCCACAACCCACAAACATCTTATGGGGCAGGATAATTATTTATGTGCATTTGAAATCCTGTGCTCTCTCGAAGGGTCTTTTTTGCATAAACTCTTCATTCTTTCTTCATTTGGATCCTCTTTTTACATCATAAATCCAGGGAATCTACTCCAACCTTTCTTCTGTGACTCCATAAAACTCCATACTTTCCAATTCTAGCATTTATCAAGATATAATGAACAATAAGTTGTGTTTTGGTTTTTTTGGGGGGTACTGAAGATTGAACTCAGGGGTGTTTTACCACTGAACTGACACTGAGCCACATCCCTGGCCCCTCCCTCCCTTCCTTCTTTCTTTCCTCCCTTCCTTTCTTTTTCTTTTTTGAGACAGTGTCTCGCTAAGTTATTTAGAGCCTTACTAAGTTGCCAAGGCTGCTTTGATCCTATAATCCTCCTGCCTCAGCCTCCAGAGGCTCTTTGATTATAGGTGGAGCCACTGCACCCACTGAGCTATAAGATCTTTGAAGACAGGACAGAAAGGTGGGCATATGTATGGGTGATAGCAAATACGATTTTTGTTCAGGATGAACAAAATGAACGAATTCAGGATAGTTGTTCTAGTGGCCAGAGAAATCTGGTTACCCAACACTAATCACAATTTACTCAGCTTCTTTGTTTTTGCAGATCTTTTATTCTCTTTTTTCCGTACTCTGCTACTTTATTAAGTGATTTTTAAAAATATTTAATATTCTTCAAAAAGAAATACTCTTTTTTTTGTACTGGGGATTGAACTCAGGGGTACTCGACCACTGAGCCACATCCTCAGCCCCATTTTGTGTTTTATGTGGAGACAGGGTCTCACTGAGTTGCTTAGTGCCTCGCCCTTGTTGAGGTTGGCTTTGAACTTGCAATTCTCCAGTCTCAGCCTCCCAAAGTGCTGGGATTACAGGCATGCACCACCATGTAATAAACGTCATAGAATAACACTGATTATTATCCTAAGTATATCATCTGTATCAATTCATTTAATCCTCAAAACAACCTTATGAAATATTACTATCATCCTTTTTTAATAAATGGAGGAAAGATGCACACAGCGCTTATGTAACAATTTTATATATTCAGGGAGAGTTAGGATTGGGATATGGAATCAGGAACCCTGATTTTATGGCCTGAATTCTTTGGGATAGATGTCTATTCTTTGTTCAGTGAACTATGGAAATAACATTGGCATTATTAATTATTTGGTAGCAAATAATGCTACTAAAAAATGTGATTATATAAGTCAGAATCCAGATAGGAAAACAGAAAACATTTACTACATTTCATTTAGAGCAATTCTAGTACGGAATGCTAGTTAAATAGTACTGGAAGATTGGAAAGGCAAAAGGGAATCACTGAGTTTGTACTGGCTAGGCTTTCTGTCATCCAGCCCTTACTCCACACATATCCAGCTGGAGAAGTTAGTAGGAGGCAAAAATGATGACCAGAACCATACCCTAATAATGGTACATCAGTCAGGGTCCAGCAAGCAATTAAACCACATCGGCTATTGGCACAGAGGATATTAATATAAACAATTATTAGCTTGATATACACTATTGGGTAAAAAAAGAACGTTAGGGTGACATTGGACTAGCAACTGCAGAAAGGGGAGATAGTAGAAATCACTAAGACTTAGCAGAGGGGTTCCCTGCAGTGTAAACTTGGACTGCAAAGGAGGTTCTCCAGAAACCTGGGATCAAAACTTCTAAGAAGTGAGTGCCTGACTCATTTCGGGTGTGTTTGTCTCTTGATGGTGGTGAGGTGGGATTGGGGGAATGTGTCATGATGAAGGCAATTTTGAAGTGTTTGAAAATCTGCAAACTAGGATCAGCTGCTTTTACAAAAAGGAATCACTACTTCTTACGTAGTCAGTGCTATGAAGAGCAGTAATGAAGCAGACAGGAAGCACAACAGGGGAGAGCCAGAGTCTCCCTCATTCTTTCTCTTAGCAGAATCTCTCCAGTTTCCCTATTGGCCAGAACCTAAAACCATGGAGTAAAAAGCAAGAATGTGCTTTGTAGAGTTGCAGCACTATCAGTACAAAACTGAGTATGGGAGAGTGGGTTTGGGGCAAAGAGACAATAGCTTAATAAGCAGAACAAATGGACATGGGAAGGTCTTGGTCTCTATTTTTGGAGAAATGCACTACTAAGATAGGAATCCTCTAATTTCAGTTGTAAATCAGTGACCTGAGGTGTTTGCCTCCCAGCCTGAGTTTCAGTCAGACACTGAGCAGTCTCTCCCAGTGAGTCAGCTGGTGTGGCAGCTAACTTACAGATATCATTCAGTAGACAGAGGTCCATCTCCTTAATGCTTCTGTAAATTTCAAAAAATAGGATAAGAAATGCTTTAAAATCTCAAGGGGTGTTTCTAGTAGACAGAGCTCATCCTAAGATGCAGAGAATGGGAGGGCTGGGCTACTCTTTGGCACACGTTTTGTCTCTGTAGGGATACTTGTGCTCTTGAATCTTCTTTGGACCCCTGTCTCAAGAGATCTTCTCCCAGATCCTCAAGGAAAGGGGCTTTGGGAAAAAAAAGAAGACAGACTCAGATTTTTTTTTTTTTTAAGTAAGTAGCTGATACGATTAAAAGAGTCCCTTGGAAAGAGTAATTGTAGTAGTGATGAAGTGGATGAGAAGAGGGAGAATCTGGAGACAGGACACCCAATTTGACATTTAAGCCTAGTGTTTGAACTATAATTGTGACAAAGAAACCAGAAAGACAGAAACACAGAGCCATGCAAGAGGGAAAGAGAAGCAAGTAAGATTACAGCGAATGAAACCTACCATTGTATTTTATAACCTGTTGTTATGTCCATCTCCTTTTCAGGATTCTGAACAATGCATGTAGAAAGAGATTTTCTCATGCATCATTGTAAAGGGGTAGGGGGAAGAAACAGACTCAAAACAACAACAACAACAAAAACCTATACCCTTGTTAAAAAAACCAAGAGAGCAAGACTTCTCTGTAAACAGATAAGCAAGATGAGGAATACTGGTGGAGACTTTAAAGAGGCTTGCCAAAATAAATGAGAGTGGTGTTGGCAGCTGCTGGACAGTAACTTGAGTGACATTGGTCATCTTCACTTTGGCACTTGGCAGGGCCACGAGGTCCAGTGTCATCAGCAACTGACCTGCAGTAATAACTGAGTCCTTAATGGTACAGGGTGGACAGAGAGGGGCACACATTTCTGCAGAGCCCTTAGAATGACTGTGAAAGAGAATGCATCTGCACATTCCAAAATCCTGTTACATTAAGAGACCACCTTGGGGAGACGGCAATTATTCTAATGATGGTGCTAGTGCTACAGCTAAACTTTACTAAGCTTCTATGTAGCACCTTGCTGGATGCTACATATACATTATCTTATTTAATTCTCTAAGTAGGTGCCAGTATTATTATGCCCATCTAATAGATTATGGTATTTTGAGCTTATAAAATTAAAATGAGTTAGTTGAGGGCATATAGAAATGGAAGATCCAGGTTTTATGTCTCAAAAGCCTGTGATATGACCTACGAAGTTTTGCATAGACGCTCAGGACCAGTAATGACTTTCATTACCACAATTGCTGCTGCCATCGCTCATTGTCTCCTCCCAGACTCATCCAGGCTGGAAACAGAATTCTATCTAACAGCTAAAAGAATGATGAACCAGGTTTAATAAAACCCCTATTCCTAGATACATTGGGAACTATTGTGAAAAAGAGTATTTATAAGTTGTCAAAAAAGCTATCATAAGTATTTTAGTACCTCCCAAATTTTTCTACAAAATGAAAACTAGCTTTCATTGTTGAGTTTTACCTACAGATTCGTGTTATATGCAAGCTATGAAGTGCAAAACACTTGAAAAGAATGGTACTTGTATCTTACAGAGCAAAAGAATTGGACATAAGTTAGGAAATAGCTTTAGCCTCTTTCTTTTGACCTCATAATCACTTGTGACCATGCACTGGCTCTACGCCTTGAAGTCTAAACTGATTCTCCCTGGTGTGTGATTGCCGGCTGCAGGCCTCCATTATGAATATATCATTTCTTATCATCTGTCAAGGGGAAAAGTCAAAGGAAGGATTAAGGAGGTCACTGATGATACTTTTTCCTGTCTCAAATTTTCTATGTACAGATTATACATTCTGCAAAGGTATTGCCTTAAGACCTCGAAGAATTAAACGTGGCAGAACCAGGAGGAATTCTGAGTAGTGACAGGGAATTTATCACTGACTGCAGCAAAAGTGGCACTTAAAGCTGAGAATCAACAAATCACATTGGTCATCATCTAACAGAGCAGAAGCCTTTTTTAAATTGGAAATTGTGTTCTTTCCCCACAAGTGGATCACAGACTTCTTAAGAATTACAGAAATGGCTCCCTTCTAATTTTGGAAACTTGTTCTGGGATGGAAGAGAGAAGAACAAGATAAGTTAGTGTCTTCAACTTGTTCTGTATTCTTTTCCTTCAATTCACCTTTCTTAATCTTTACTCTCTGAAAGAGTATGTGATGACTTTGGACAAATTATCCACTTTTGGTTCTAAAGTTGTTGTTGCTAATGCTGAGATGGTTGGATTTGTGTTTCATTTCTATGACTCCTTCTTCCATCCTGTGATTTCCCTTCTTTGTTTTCCCACCTGCAAAGCTGAAATTGATCAAAAAAAGAAAAAAGCAGTACATCAGTAAACAAACAAACAAACCAAAAACATAAATAGAACAAATACTGCAACTCCTTAGTTCAGGGAAATATTTCGGTGGTTAATCAATATTTGTTTAAAATAGAAAGATATTTTCTTCTAATTTTGTAGGTATTAAGGTTTTGCTTATTTAACTTTTTAAAAAAATGATTCTCTTTGAGAATCATACTTTTACTTAAAATCTCTTTTTGATAATTCTGTTAACTCTGTTTCTTCAGGTAAAAGTTCAAATAAGTAGTTTTATTGTCCCTACCTTCATGATGCCACTACATCTCCAGTATTTGTGACTCCTGATCTTGAAATTACCTTTTCCCACTAGACTGGTCAATTGATCAACATAAATGTTCTTGTAGATTTTTGGTAGATAAACTTTTGTATGGCTAAGAAACAATAGTCTCTTCTTTGGTTCCTAAGAATGTTATTGTTAATTTAATCTATCTATTATGCTTGTATTATCATTGACAATATTTTCAATTTTATAAGTTTCTCCTGAGATGCTGAATCTTGAAAGTTTTATAAAAGTTCATTAAGAGAAGAAGGAGGAAATGCTTTCTAAGCAGAGGGAACAGTATTGCCAAGAAATATTCACAGTATGTATTTGGGTAGTTACAAGTCTCACTCGGGCGTAATGGAAAGATCATGGATTTAGGAATCATAAAGGATTAAAAATACTTGTTCTGTCACTTCTTTATCCACATCCTGGGAAATTAATCTCTTAAACTTGATTATTATCAAATATGAAATGATGGTCATCAATTTTTTAGACTTCCTATGAGTGTCAAATAAAATACTATTAGTAAAGTACCTAGCACATGATCATTGGGCAGTATGTTATAGCTCATGTCATCATGTCTGGAAGAATAGGTCTGTAATAACAAAGAGTGGAGGGAGAGAATGGAAAGTAATTCTGAGTCCATAGTACGAAAGTCTAGTTATGTCAGGAAAAAGAAAGAAAGAGAAGAAAACACAGCAAATGGGCTATTCAGGATCAGAGAACCTTTTTTGCTGTTACACTGTTCAAACATGCATTCCTGAGATACGTCTCACTTGGTAATATATTATCATTTTTATATGTTACTGAATGTGATATGATAGTGTATTCTTGAAGATTACTGGATCAATTTCCATGAGGGATAGTGAGTAAAGGTTTCTCCTATTATATAGTCTCTTACTTATCTTAGACTCTGGAAAATTATGACCCCTATAATGAGTAGAGAAGTGACTTACTCTTCAATTTTGAGAAAGGGTTTATTTGGAATAAATAATTTTTTTGTTCCTTTAAATGTTTGTTAGAATTCATCTGTAAAACCATCTGACCTATAGCTTATTTTTTTATATGTAACAGTTTTAACTAAAAGTTATATTTATTTCATATACAGTTATAGGGCCATTCAAACTGTATATTGCCTTTTGAATGGGTATGGTAGTATATGTCTTAAATTGGTTCATTTCTATTAAGTTGTTTAATTTATTGGCATAAAGTTACTCTGAATAGTTTCATTTTATAATTCAGGAACTATAAATTTTGCAGTGATGTTACCGTCCTCATTCATGATGTTTGTATTTTGTGATTTCTCTGTTTTATTTTTGATCGGTTTTGGTAGAAATTTATCACTTTCATATGTATTCTTAGAAGGCTAGCTTTTATTTGCCTTGATTTCTCAATTGTTTTTGTTTTATGATTCATTTATTTCTGCTCTGATCTTTATTATTTTTCTTTTGTTTACTTTGGTTTAAATTTTACTTTCTTTGTGTAATTTCCTGACTTGGAAATTGCAGCAATTGATTTGAGACCTCTCTTCTCTAATCTGTGTATTTAATATTATAATCACTTAGGTACTATTAAATACTGCTTTAATAGCATCTCACAAATTATGGCCTGTTGTGGTTTCATTTTTTTAAGTTAAAAAATACTTCCTATTTCTTCTTTGTTCAAATAGGTTATTTAGAAGTATGTGTTTAGTTTTCACATCTTTGAAAATATTAACATCTTTCTGCTAATGACTGTTCTCTGACCACTGCAATAAGTAAACATCCTCTGTATGGCTTATATTTTTAAAAATTTGTTGAAATTTGTTTTATGGTCTAACTTATAGTCTATCTTGGTCCATGTTACATGTATACTTGAAAACATGTATTCTGCTGTTGTTGGGCGGAATGTCTACAAATGTCAAATTGGGTCAAGGTGTTGTTGAAATCCTCTATATCCATACTGATTTACTGTCTATCTGTTCTATAAATTTTTGAGATTGGTATTTAAATCTGCTCTTAATTATTGATCTGTCTACATCTTCTTGCAGTTTTAGTAGCATTTTTTATGTGTATGTTTATGTGTCTGTGTGGGGATTGTACCTTTGTTATTAGAGACATAAGTATTTAGGATTGTTTGGTGCTCTTGAGAAATGGCCCCTTTATCATTATGAAATGATTTTCTTTATTCTCATTACCATTTTTTGTTCTGAAATCTACTTTGATTCTGATAGAGCTATTTTATCTTTTCTTAAAACTAACATTGCAGTATAACATTTTCACACTCACTATCATATATTTGGGTCTTTCTATTTAAAGTGCAGTCTTTATAGGAAGCATGTTGTAGGGTCTGAACTGGGGTAGAAATGATATTTTCATTTTATCTTTTTATTGGTATGCTCAGGTTTAGTTTATTGTTTTGCTTTTTCCTTTCTATTGCCTGTTTTTCCCCTCTTTTCATTTTGATGTTAATAGCTGATCTGCTTTGGGATAGGAATATGAAACTCTTAGTGTAAATAAATGTTTTTTTCAGGTTGAATTATTATTTTATCTCTTCTCATATATTTATGAGATCATGGCACATATTTATAAATTTTAAAATTCCTGATTTGTTATTAATAAATTATAATTTAAAAAAGAACCAACAATAGTTATAGCATTATTTATTATGCTTAATTGAACAAAGGTATATGAAATCCTGCATAATTTAAACAATAAATCCTGGTTTCAACAAGTAGCTGAAAAAGTCAGATGAAAAGATCTCTTCATTCTGGGAATAGTTACAGATATTTTTACCACTCACATGGCTGGAGTCATTTCAGGGAATCTTTGTGAAGGAAGGCAGCAAGAGCAGGAACTTTCCTTCAAAATTTTGCTTAGGCTGAGAAAAACATTGGCATCCTAGGCAAGGTGTTTAGACAAGGTAAAAGAACAGGAGTTTTAGGGGTACAAGGTTAATAGATGGAATATTTTTCTTGTCTTCTTGGGCCTGTTGTATCTCTTCTGGAAGAACCAAATATATAATTTTAATTTTAAATCTCGGAAGATATTATTTTAGTTTGGTATGTTCCACAGAGAAGTGATTGATAGAATAATATTTAAGTCAACAAGATAATGCTATAATATTCAAGTTTTTTCTACTTACCAGTGAAGATAAGAGGAGAGTGGAACAGTGTAAATAACAGCATCAATGTGTAAGTGTTGCTCCAAGTTCACATTGTGGAAATAATTCAAACATTTTGTCCATATTAGATTCTGAACATTTTTGGCTGTTCTGCTTCATTATTTTTGCTGTGTAGTCTTTTAATATCACCAACATATGTTAAAATAAAAGTTCACTCAGATAATTTTTAAATACATAAATAAGATACATTAAAACTAAGATTCATAGCTGTTAACAAGCAGTTATGCAACTATACCTAACATTTCTAAAAATGAAAGGCCATAAGATTAGCCTACATATTAATTTCTTTTGCAAATCTTAGTGCATCTGGTTTAAAGCAATACCAATGCCTTCTATCCAGGCTTCTTAATATACACTAGTTTTTAATACCTTTGTAAGGCAAGTATTGGAAATAGTGTGAAGACATATACATATCACCTATTCTACACACCCAGTAAAGTAAAATTTGCCACAACACTGGTTTAACTTATATTATATTCAGTAGATTCATTACTGTCAGGACCAGAAAAAATAAGAATCTCAGAGATGTGATTCTTCCTTAATATTGATCCTAAGATTACATCATGATAGCAAGACTCTTTACACTATAGTCTTTAAATGAATAGTGCACACATGTAATAAAGGAGTGATCTATATTAATCTTAAAGCATACATTTCATCTCATAGCAAAACATACCCCTCACTCTTCCATATATTCAGATAAGAGGATCTACCCTATCCTGAAATTAACATCCTGGCATGGTGATGACATAATCAAGTTAAGAAAATTTGACAAACCACCAATCCTTTCCTAATTCTCTTAGGCTCCTAGTCTGTATCACAAACATTTGATATTCAGAGTTAAGTAGGATATAGTTCTTAATCTCAAGGATCCTAGTATCCAAAGAAAGGCCTACAGGCAAATATTATATGCTTATAACATATTTCTAGCCCCTACTTCAGAACCTGGATTACTGAAGGCACTCTTGATCAAACAGTACTACTACTACTATTACTACCTGCAATGAATGTTTTTTATATATAGTACCAGGCATTTTCCTAAGCACTTTATTAATTTATTCTTCTTAAAAATGCAATGAGGTAGATGCATTACTTGTACATCTTCTTCATGACAAAAGTAAATCCCAGATGCCCATTGTATCAGCTCTATTTGTTACTATCAAGAAAATCTTCACAGATGTGCTAAACCATGAAGAGAGAACACAAATTCATCATGCAAAGAACTGAGGCAGTGAGTGGGCAGAAGGAAAGCCAGCATAAAGAGGCAAGAAGGGTAAAGAGAAAGAGAACTGAGTACTTCAAGCAACTGCAAGCTTATGAAGATGAGGTTGGACATAGATGGTCAACATAGGAAGGAAATTATTGTTTGCAATGCTTAGGGTTTGGAATCAAGAGAAAGGATTAGATGTAGGAGAAGGTTAAAAGATAAGGACCACAGAGACTATTGATATAAAAAGAAAGAGAAACAGAAGTGTGAAGAATCTCAAGTTTCTGGCTTGAGTGAGTCAGTGAGTAGGTGAGTGATTCAAAAGGGTGAGCATATTGAATGGAATTTGGTGATTTTGAGTTGCTTATTAAATAAGTATATAGCTGGCATGCCCAGGAAACAAACATATAGTCCAATCTATAAATCAAAGAGAAAGCTAACAGGAAGCACATAGAAATATTGGATGTGTGTGTGTGTGTGTGTGTGTGTGTGTGTGTAATTAGTAAAATCCATTGAAAGATGAGAGTATTGCAGACTGAGAATGGATAGGGTGAGAAGAGGGTACTAAAGAACATAGGCAGCAAAATAGGGCAGGAAAGACAAGAATTATAGAAGAATGAAAAGTGAAAAAGCAAGAGGAAAGGGTGATTTTGAAGGCAAGAGGACATTTCTCTTCCATTGACTATACTAAATTGTCTCTCAGTATGAAAATACACAACCATGTGGAAAATAGATTAATATCTAAATGGAAGTGGTGAAAACCTTAGAAGATTGTGTTCCTGTTATATCCTAAAATATATTTCTCTTAATTTAGTTATTACTCTGAATTGACTGATGATGGGAAATCTACAATCATTTGAATGTTTCCATCTCCTTAGATAACTTATTGAACATTGGGCATGTCTTTAAGTAGTTAGAATTTCTTTTTCTTATTTCATAATGAAGTGTCATGGAAAGAGAAACAATAGTGCATTCAGATGCTATAGCACAGCATTTTGTCGTAGATGCACTGTTCAAAATATTTGTTGAAGAATTAATAAATGAATAAAACAAGGGTATATTGCTATAAACCCTTATAAGGAAGTGTCCATCACAGTCGACTTGTTTAATTTTAGAACATTTACTTTATATGTTGTCTTAACTTGGCCTTAGAAGAATAAAAGTCATACTTCCAGAATGGAGCATATTTAGGGCAAAATTCTCCCAATCTTTACTTTACAATGGTGAATATCAAATATTCAATTTAATAAAACTTAAAACTCACAATTCCTTTAGGAAAAATTAGAAAAACTAATAGGAAAAATAAAATGGTATTTTATATTTTCTTGTTGACTAGAAAATCACATGAATTTTAAATTTAGATATCGTACAGGGAAGAGTTGCATATCTGTGGCAGGATTAATTTTTGCTCTGTCAGAACTGACCTGGTGCTATAATTATTTTAAGCTCTAGAAATAAAGAAGTGTTATGGTTGCCAAATGCTAGGTGCCATCTAGTGGCCATGGGGAGTTATGACAAATGGTCAGACTTAAATTTCTTCCCTTTATTGTTGTTTTTTTTTTTCATAGTATATGGTAAGTCATATTTATTTTGCTTCCTTAATGATACAATCCAACTGTTACCAGGCTACCAAATTTACTCTCAAACAACTGAATTATCCTTCAGGAATATTACAGTCTTTGAATCGTGATTGGTTTAACTTTCAGCTTTGAGTCAAGATATTTTCTTACTTGATTTTTGTAAAAGAAATATTACCCATCTAGTGCAACTTAATTAAAATGAGTTTTATGGTCATTTATTGTTTTCCAAAAGGATCAAGTTTATGCTTTACTTTTCTTTCCTAATTTAGAGGTGTGTATATCTTGAGAAAACATTTCCAAGCTAGACTAAGGGCCACTAGAAGTACTTGAGTAGTGTTACTAATTACCATGGTTAATCATTTTGATTGTAGAAAATTAGTAACTTTAGACTTATGTAGAATATAGATTTATTTTCAAGAAAACCCCTAACATTTTGGAATTAAGTAGGAAAAATTCAGAGCCAGAGAGAAATGTGGACAAAATCCAGTTCTGGTGCTTGTTAAAAATTCTGTTTCCAAGAATTTGTTGGAAATAACAGATGAATAAATTATAGTATTTATAATATTGTATCCTTAGTAAGCATAATAGTTTTTCAATGCATTATTTGATACTCATACTTATTCTGATGATCACAAAAATCTACAAAGAAATAGAATGGGACTATAGCTCATTTACCAGATCAAAGTAAAAATTGAGGAACATTATTATCATCATCTGAACATCTGGCACTTATATACATTTGCTGTATAGGTTTTATATAACATACATGTTATTTTGGCAACATCTTTACTCTTTTTTTTTAGAAGCCATATCCAATTTGGAAAACTGCATATTTTAAATGTGCATGATAAAGCCAAGGTTTAATTAAGATTTGCTAATCTGGTTCAAAGGGTCAGCCATTTCGTGTACCAATAGTAGTGAACATAAGGGAAATAAAATAGAATTTATCAAGTATCATTTACTTAACAGAGATTGCATACAATATGCATGGGAAAAAGTTACCTTGCCAATCAACAAATATTTATTGGATACCGTGAGCAAGGAACTATGGATATATCTGTGAACAAGACACACAATGTTGTCAACTTTAAGAGGTTAGTATTTTAGGAGTAATATTTTTCAGAGATACTTGATAGGCATGTAAAAAATAAGTAACAACAAAATTCAGTTAGAAAAAAATTCCTGGTGGATTGGAAAGAGAGACTATTTAGGTGCAAAAATAGAAAAATAATTAGGCGAGTCCTTTCATAATGTACTTAATGACCTCAAAAGGTTGGAAACTGCTTTCTTAGGCACTTCTATAAGCACTTAGGGATTTATATGCAGACAGGAGCTTGATGCAGTATCCTTTCCTATCATAACCCATGCTGTTTCATGAGTAAACACCTGTCTGTGAGTTTTAAAAATCAAATACTAATGAAAGCAGTAACTCATCACTCTAACTCTGCCTCACTATATCTCTGAAGAGATGTGCATAACTGGGTTATGGAAATAGTCAACTCAGTGACATGTCACATAAAATCATTTTATGTTTTTTCACCAATCCCTTCACTCACAAAGAATATGTTGAATCTCATTTTCCATCTGAGTCACAGACCAACTAAGAACTTTTGAGCAGATTTCCTAAGCTTTCTGGTCATTTAAAGTTACTCAAATCTCAGTCATTTTTATTTTATCCTTTTCTGCTACCAACTAGATACGAAGTCAGGAATGAGGAGAAAAACTGGTTTCCTACTTCACTCTTTGTCCTGCCACTGACATGAGCTGACATGGGGTCAGGGAGAAAGGATCAAGGAGAAGGGCAAAAATCTTTTGCTGTACCTGTACCTGTGGTTGGAATGCTCTGTTGGATGATGCTACTTTCTTGGGTTATCATAAATCACTACTGCAGAAGTCACCTAAGTTGATCCTCTTGTTGGGTGTGTGCCTAAGCCCCACATCTGCTCCAACTCAGTCTTGTCTAAGTCCTCTACTTGCAGAAAAAAACTCATAAAAAGTCCATGCTTTTTTTTTTTTTCTGGAGTCACAGCAATGTAGTTCAAGCCAGTTATCTCCACCTGTTATTATTTAATCAGTAGAAATGTCTGCATCCTTGCCATACCAAATAGAGGGGATGGCAATTTTAATAGGACTTGGGGAAAAACAGTTGCTAAATTTAGAGTGCAATGAAGGTCTGATTTGAATAGCAAAAATTCCAAAACTGAGGGGAGAATAATGGTAGCCAGGTTTTGTGGTAGAGATTAGTATATGTGACACATAAAATCACTGCCCAATTCATAATCAAAGTTGACTGTGGTCCCCAACATTCTTGAGCCTTAATAATATTCGGTGTATTCAGACAATACAATGAGGGGTAAATAGTATCATTTTAATTTTAAGTTGATGACCGACCAGCTGTTTTACAGGTTCAGAATACAAGACAAGAGTAACTGTAAGAGGCTGAACAAAAAAGAGAGCTTATTGGGCTGAGGTTGTGGCTCAGTGGCAGAGCGCTTGCCTGGCACGTGTTAGGCACTGGGTTCGATTCTCAGCACCACATAGAAAAAATAAATAAACAACATGAAGACACTGTGTCCATGTATAACTAAAAAATATTTTTTAAAAAGAGCTTATTGAATGAAGTTAAACAACCAGTTAAAGTGTGTCATTAACTTACTAGTAGCTGGTTACTTTAAGCACAATTTGTTATATGGATACCACATTAGGTAGCATTCCATAACAATGAAAGTTATGTATAGACTACCTAAATTTTTTGGTGAAAATACCATTCCTGTACTACAGAGTTCATTAAAAGTAAAATTACTCTCTGACACTATACATTTTATTTTTTTATCATGTCTATTGTCCTTGTTAAACATACATATTAGAGTTGCCTCTAGAAAGTATTTTCAGTTCCTTGCAGAAAATCATTCTATAAATACAAGGCTATATTATTATATACTGGATGTTAGACAATAAAAATTCCACATAATTCAATTATATTTGCATAGCACTCATTATTTTTTAACACAATTGTCTTTATAATAAAATAAGATATCATTGTGGGGATAGTGTTCTATTGAATCAGAGCCTACAAAATTCTGTGTAAATATGCACTTAGAACTCTAGATCATACCTGATTAATGAAAGTATAAATGTTAATACTGCTTTATTGCAAGTATGAAATGTTGACTCTACATACTTATCTTTATATTTTTATCATGGAAGCAAAGTAACGATTAGGTATAGGTGAGACTGATTATGGAGGTTTTGCTGGTAAAATATTTAAATTTAAAATCTTACCATTGCTACATCACTTATTCAAGTGAGAAAACATGTGGTTCTTTTATTGAGACATCTTGTCTTGTTTAAGAAGAAATAAGAAGATCACATAACAGCATTTATAAATTTGCTAACAAACATTACTTATTTTGTCTATAGTTCAAATCCTTCTAAAGGCAATTACTATATTTCAGGATTCTTAAATTAGGTTTGTACAATAACATTTGCCATGTAAAGTAAAATTACTAGAGCTGTTTGTGGGAAAGGGAAAATTTATGCCAGCAAGTAAAAAAGGAGTGCCATGGAACTATTTAAAATAAAAACAATAA
>CM053407.1:34624408-34662808 GCA_028644305.1 Xerus rutilus
CTAACAAACATTACTTATTTTGTCTATAGTTCAAATCCTTCTAAAGGCAATTACTATATTTCAGGATTCTTAAATTAGGTTTGTACAATAACATTTGCCATGTAAAGTAAAATTACTAGAGCTGTTTGTGGGAAAGGGAAAATTTATGCCAGCAAGTAAAAAAGGAGTGCCATGGAACTATTTAAAATAAAAACAATAAAAATTTAATTTTAAATGCAAACAGCTGCTAGAAAGGAAAAAAATACGACAGTAAGTATACGAGAGGTAGGTAAAAAAGACAGGACGTATTATAGAAAGACTTGTTAAATTTTTTTCCATGTGAATGCCCTTTACTCTCTTCCTTTTAGGTGGACTAGATAGAAAGTATCTTAATTTTAATATATTTTAAAGTATTAGGAAGGCTTAAGTTCATTTGCCCCATTTCTTGTAAAAGTGCTAGGACATCTTCTTAAACATAACAGGCTTGCTTTTGTGCTTCTCTCCTGTACCTCAAATCCTTTTAACACGACAATAAAGAGAATAGTAAAGTGTTAGGTCAAAGGGAAAACTAAAGTTAGGTAGAAGGTGTGATAAGGAAGGAGGAGGACTGGTAACTAATATATAAAGTGGAACTGAGGCAATATAAGGGAAATACCTAAGAGGAGAGAAAGCAGAACACAAAACAAACAAAACTCAAGGCAATTTGCCTCAAGAACCCTGAAAAACACAGTGATGGGATGCACCAACTATGATAAAGGATGAGGTATTCACAGTAATAGATGCTTGGGGCTCCTAATTCTTCCTGTGAAGCTCACTAGAAGCCATCTTATACTTGGTGGGTACACTACTACCTAATGCGAGGAATGAAACCAGACCCAAAACAAGACACATGTTAGGACATTTCAGAACAAGATAAAGTTCTGCAGAAAAAAAGGGAAAATTTAAAATTTCATGGCTACAAGACAGGTTGCAAATAATAACTGGAAATCAGAAAGCAGCTAGAATTATCTTAAGAACAATATTGGATATTAGAAAATAATGGAGCAACATTTTCATTTTTATGAAGACAAATACTTTTCAATTTAGAATATAACCAGAATATCAATTAAATATGGAAGAGGAATGAAGACACTTTCTAGTATGCATGGACAAAAATATTTATACCCAAAGCATCTTTTCTTTGGAATCTAATAGAAGGTAAATGTCAGCAAAACATAAAAGTGGGAAAACCTAAGATTTAGGAATAGGTGACCCAACACATGTGTGTGTGCTCGAACACACACAAACACACAGGATAAAAAGGTCTAGAGACAAACAATGCAAATTTTCTAAAGTTTATATGTCACTTATCACTAAAATTAAAGGTAGTTAATTTACTAGATAAATAAACATATGAGCAAATAAATGTTCTTTGTGAAAAAGAAATAGTACTCCATTACTTTGCTCAGGTCAACATAGTCTTAATAATGTAAACACATTAGCTAAATATACTGATGTCAAGAAAAAAAAGTGAGTGAGGGAAGAGGTATGTATGTAGTGGTATAACAGAATTAGTTAACTAGCCATAAAATACGGAATTCAATTGTGAATTAGTTCCTTTTCATTCTTATAATGAAATGCCTGAAGCTGGGTTACTTTATAAATGAAAGAGATTTATTTAGCTCACAGTTCTTGAGGTTCAAGGACGTTGTGCTAGCATCAGTTCTGGTCTGCTGAAGGATCCATGGCAGATGAAGCATGTGCTGGAGAGAGATCACAATGGCCAACAGGAAAGCCAAGAGTTACTTCTTGCTCACAGAAGAATTAACTCAGTGTCCCATGAGAACTATCTTAATTACTTCTGAGAGTCAGGGCCCCCAGTGACCTAACGATCTTCCATTGGGGCCCACCTCTTAAAGGATTCCTAGCCTTTCATGTTACCACATTGAAGACCAACACCCTCAACACATGAACCCATGGGGAATAAACCACATCTGAACCATAGCAACTTGATTCAGCATAATATTGTTAAATAAAGCAAATCTAGTATAAATATATCATTTAGGAATATTCATCTTGATTCTATAAGGAACAGTAAAGAAAGTTGCAAGGTCTTTCCTTTAAGAAGTAGGACTGGTTGTATTGGTGATGAAAGAATGGGGATAGAACCTGAAGACTCTATAAACATAAGCATGTTGATTATTGCAGAATAGTTGACTCTGTATTCATTGTGTTGATCAAAATAAAACTTTATACAACAGCAATTACTGACTTACTTTGAGAGATATTTCAACCACAGATTCAATGGAATATTACTTGTATATGTTAAAACTTTGTACTTTAGAAATTATAACCACATAAAATAAGGCAATACCCAGATGGAAAGATATAAGGCAATAATTTTTAGTAGGTTAGTATTATTGCAATTTTCTTCCTACTCTTAAGAAAGTTCCACAAAGTAGAGTTGGTTTATTTTTAGATATAACTTTGCCTGAAAATGTACTTCATAAGACTTAGTAATTGACTTCTGGGATTTTCATCTGTATCTATTATTGCAGGAGCAAAACAAGGAAGCTAGTGTGAAAGGCATAGAGTAGTGTTTGAAGATATGTTACTCCCCAGACTTCTAAGAATTTCTCAGTCTATGTTCTTCCATACCTTTGATCTCCTCCAGTGTTTGCTGACCATGTGTGGACAAAGTCCTTCACTAAGAGCTGGGTCTAAGATGTGACTCCTCCCTCTCTTTAATTACTTTAAAGTCTAGTTCAGCAAGCTTATGATTAACGAAATCATTCCATTTCCTCTAGATTAGCATAAAATTGTTCATAACAGTCCCTATGATGTTTGTTTATTTCTGGAACATTCATTATACTCTCTCCATTTTTATTTCTGATATTATTTATTTGAAGTTTTTCTCTTTTTCACTTAGTTCATCCAGCTTAGGTTTTTATAAATTCCTATGAATAGACACCCTACCAAGATCTAATCAAGACAAAAAAATAAAGGCTGGACAGACCAATAACAAACAAAGAGAGTGAAGTAGTTATTTAATACCTCTCAACAAAGGAAATCCCAGGATAATGTGATTTCATGGCTGAATTCTACCAAACTTTCCAAAAAAAAATTAATAGAAACTCTCCTTAAAATCTTCCAATAAAAGGAAGTACAGGGAATATTCAAATTCATTTTATGAGGTCAGTATCAAAAGTTAGATAACCACAAGAAAAGAAAATATCAATAAAACATCATTCTCTGTTGTACATAAGAACAAAAGCCCCCAATAAACAGTTTTCAAACCAAATTCAACAACACATTAAAAAAATATTATACATCACAAATAACTGGGATTTATCCTTGGGATGAAAATTTGTTTTCATTAATATAAGCAACTCAATACATATGGTAGATCATATTTTAGAAATAAAGGACAAAATCCACATGATCATCTCAACAGATAAAATGCATTTGACAAAGTATAACATCCTTTTGTGGTAGCAACTTAATAAATTACATGTTGACATAAATTTGCTCTACATATTAAAAGCCGTTTATCATAAAGGAGAAAAACTTAAATTTTCATCCAAGTTCTGGTACAAGAATGCTTACTCTTATCATTTCTATGTAACATAGTATTGAAAGTATTAAGACAAATGATATATGAAAAATAAAAACCCAAAAAAGTAGTTAAGTTATCTGTATTTGCTGATAATGTGATTTTATATGTGGGAAATCCTACGAACCACACAAGAAAACTATTGGAATTAATAGATTAATTCAGCAAATTTGCATGATACAGAAGTAACATACTATAATCGTTTGCATCTTTTATACCAAGAATAACTTAGATGAAAAGAAAATCAAAAAAATCTCATTTATAATAGTATGAAGAAAATAAAGTTTTTAAGAATAAATTTAACCAAGGAGGTGAAAAATCTATACATTGAAATCCAAAAGATTGATGATAAAAATTGAAGAAACATAAAATGAAAGTCATCCTATGTTTATGGGTTGGAAAAATTAATAAAGCTTAAATGACCATACTACCTAATGTAATCTACAAATCCAAAGCAATCTTTTCAAAATTACAATGGTATTTTTCAGAGAAAGAAGATAATTCATAAATTTTTTATGGAACCATAAAAGACACTGAGTACCTAAAGCCATCTCCAGAAAGAAAACCAAAGTTGAAAGTATCCAGCCTCCTGATTTGATTTCAAACTTCATTACGAAGCTATCAATCAAAACAATATATCACTGGAATAAAAATAGACCATTGAAACACAACAGAGAACCCAGAAATAACGTAAGCACATACAACAGCTGATTTTCCACAAGGGCATCAAATAGGGCAAAGAGAGTCTCTTTAATAAATGGTGCTGGGAATATTTAATAGTCACACACAAAATAAGGAAATTGGATATTTATACCACACACAGAAGTCAGCTCAAAATAAAGACCTCACATAAGACCTGAAAGCTCTAAGACACCCAGAAGAAAATAAAAGACCTTGACAATGGTTTTTTGTTTCTCATGTCAAAAGTTCACACCCCAAAAAACCCCCAAAATAAACAAGTGGGATAAGATCAAAGTAAAAATCTTCTTTGCAGAAAAAGAAAGAGTAAAATAAAAAGGCAACCAATAGATTGGGAGAAAATATTTGTAAACCATACATCTATCAAGGAATTAATGCACAAAATATATAAAGAACTTATACCACTAAATATCAAATTAATTAATTAAAGTTAAGCTAATTAAAAAATCGACAAAAGACCAGAATTTACATTTCTCTAAAGAAAATGTAAAAATAGACAACAAGTATATGCAAAGGTGGTCAGCATAACTAATCATCAGAGAGGCTCAAATCAAAACGACAATGAGATATTCCCTCACATGTGTTAAGAAGTTACCAAAAAGACAAGAGATGAGTGTCAGGAAGTGGAGAAAAGAATGTATGAGGTTGCTGGGAATGTAATTTGTTGCATTATGGAAAACAACATGGAGGTTTCTCAAAAATTTAAAAAGGACAATTATTCTAAGAGCCAGAGTCCCTCTCCTAGATATTTACCCAAAAGAAATGAAATAAGCACTTTGTAGAGATAAACTCTCTCCCACATTTTTTTTCATGATAGCCAAAATATATAATGAACATAAGTATCTGCTGATGAATGAATGAATAAAGCAACTATGGTATATATAATATATATATGTAATATATATATATATATATATGTATATACCCACACACCATATATTTCATATACATAT
The DNA here is from genome assembly GCA_028644305.1 of Xerus rutilus. Classification (NCBI taxonomy): domain Eukaryota; kingdom Metazoa; phylum Chordata; class Mammalia; order Rodentia; family Sciuridae; genus Xerus; species Xerus rutilus. Next base: position 34,629,632 of record CM053407.1, read on the forward strand.
GTGTATTTACCTGTGGTCAACTTGGCCAGACCTTGAAAAGTGTGCATTATTCAGTGGCATGATATTCGTTGGGTTTCTAGTAAGATAGCATTTTAAACACTAACATTGTGTTGTTCTGTTGCTGAAAATTACATGCTAGAAGAGAGTCCATGAGTGGTTCTAGTGTGCCTTCTTTATTTAAACCCATGAATTCTTGAACATAATTTGAATTAGATATTCTGAGAACCTCATTGGTGAAGAGGCCTTGGGGACACCTAGTACAGTTATTTTTGTCTAGAGATGAGATCTCCTCCAAGGGTCCATGGAATGGCAGGGAGAGAGCATATCTTTCATGGAATGCCCCTCATGGGAAGGGATATTCATTCATTTCTCAGTTCCTTCCTTTTTTCCTTCTTCAAGTACTCTGTCTCATGATGACAAAGTCTAGTACTTAGGATTTTTCAGAGAATTTAAATATTTTTCTCTCATAGGTGATATTTCTCATAGACCATCTAAGATTATGGGATTATAGTATGTATATTTTAAGCAAATACAAAAGATAATGATAAAAGACTTAATTTTCCTTGTTGAAAATAAGGGAAGATACACTCCCTCTCCCACTTTGTAAAGGATTTTCTCTTGCAAACTTGTAATTGCAAATTCTTTCTCTTCCCCTTTGGGACATATGTAAATCTTTTTAAAAGCCTCTTGCCATTTTTACAACCCAGAAATATCTTTCTCAAGGGCCTGGGAGTCATCTCTTTGAAAGGTAAACATTAAGAGAAATAGTATCCCTGTTTCCCAGAGTCTGTGGAAAGCTAGGAGGAGCCTACTGGTGGGTGCTTCACTCAGAGTTCAGAACTATCTCCTGTTAAAAAAAAATGAGTTTATTTTTCCTTTGTATAAATCCAGTTAGTAGGTGAATTTACAGCAAACTGTGTCACTTGAATCCTCTTATGTGAGGATTAGTTATTGCTTACTTTGAGAACATGCATGCTGTTGTCTGTCTGGCTATGAGAAAGAGTAAGATTGCTTTCTGTCTGGTCTTTGCCATCTCCTAGGAGTTTAACTGTGATGGACATGGTATTCTGATTTAATTTTTATTCAATAATAATAAAATTGTGTTTTCTTTTCTGCCTTTTCTTTGGCTGAGATAATTTTGCTTTTCATATTTCAATATACAAATATTTTCCCAGTACAGTTGATAACACGTGTCACATGTGTGACTTGGAAACAAATTCCTTCCTCAAATTGGTTGAGTTAGAATTTCTTGGGACCTAATAACTTGTGTGTGTGTGTGTGTGTGTGTGTGTGTGTGTGTGTGAATGTATATAATGGTCTCTTATATAATGGTCTCTACTTTGCTGGCATTTTGACAATGCAAGAGGAAAAACTCTGTATTTCTCTCAGAAATTTACTTCAATTTCTCTCCGTCTTATTTGTAGTTAGACAAAATTTCAAATTTGTAGTTATCCTAAATTTCAAATCCTTCCCTTCAAGTCCCACTATCTCTTGTTAGCTTTCAAAATTTAAAATCTCTCAGGAATTGTTATTATTCAGGTCCATCTAAATTTTTCATATTTAATTATGACAAAAAAGCAATTAAAAAACATTTGAATCGTTTTTCTTAATTTTTTGGTAGTTGTGAAATGTGATGGTGCCATGACATTTTCAGTTATATGATACCTTTTGTAAGATAGTAACTCATTTTAATATAATACTGTATTTGTATATTCATAGACTTTATACTCATTCTATGTATGGGTAAATCTTTCTTGCACAGTACCCTGTGTTTAGAACACAAAAAAGAAGAAAGTAATTTATTTAAATATTTAAACTAATTAAAAGATTTAAACTGCCAGATAACTATCAATTTTCAAGTTTATTTCTAAGTTTTTCTGTCTTATCTTAATACAAGTTTTGTTATGACAAAGTTTTCCAAAATAATGTCTATGTTTCTCCTTGGGCTTATTGTTTATTATTATGTTTATTATTCTGACCCAATTCTTTGTAAAATGAAAGATTGAATGTTATGAGGAAGATTGAAGTGTCACAACCATTTATTGATCAGAAATAAACAATCTTATGTAATTTTTGTCAGTTTCTCTTAAAGTTTTCCTGGTTTGAATTTATCATAATTACTTATTGTGAAAGCAGAGCCTCAGGGTTTAGTCCTTAAACTCTTCTTTTTTTTCAGTTATTAAAACATGAGTTCATTTGTAGAAGCTGCTAATTATGAAATTTGTGCTGATATCATGTGTAGGGGTATGTATATGTGTTTTATAAACTGTGCTTGCTCATGCAACTTTGAAAAGGATCTTCAGATGCAGTATAACCAAGTTGAATATTATCTAATTAGCAACAAGGCCTGACAGACTGGGAGGTTATCAGGAGATAATCACAGCAGTCAGGTGCTATGAGCTGCTGGGTGCAGCTAAGTGTCTCTAATTCCCCAAGGGTATGATTAGCTCATGATAACAATGCTTCCTTGAGTTGTTTTATTGCTTTCATAAAAGTCTTTATTGTGGAAAACTGTTTATTTTTATGCAGGAGGAAGATGGAGTTGGCAGTTGAGACTGTTGACTGAATAGCAGTTATTTTTGACTTGTAGGACATCCAGGACAAAGCTATTCATTTAGAATGCTTCCCAGCCAATCTGGATATTTTGATTACCTCAGTATTTCTGCAACAAAGCCTAACTTCTACATTGTACAGTTGTAAAATTATATTTTCAAGTTAATGGTATAGTTCTTCTAAAATTAGAAAATGACCTGTTTTGTAGAAGAGCTGCATGTGAAAAATAGATGGATGATCCAGTGCAGGAAAATTATTAACCATATTTTTGTTACTGTAGCAAATACTTGAGATAATCAGCTTATAAAGTGAAAGGGTTTATTTTGGCTCACAGTTTTAGAAGTTACAGTCCATGAGAGGTTGGCCCTGTTTCTTTGGCCTATGGCAAGGAAGCATATCAGAGTGTGTATGCATGGCTGCGTACCTGGCATAGACAACTTAAAGGAGGAAAGGTTTATTTTGGCTCATGATTTCAGAAGTTTCAACCCATGGTTGGCTGGCTCCATTTCTTTGGGCCTGAGGTGAAGCAGGACATCATGGTGGAAGAGTATGATAGGAGAAACTAGCTCAGCTCAGGGAAAGTAGTGGGGAATCCAGAGAGAAGATAAACTCTCCTAAGGCATACCTCTGGGGGCTTACTTCCTCTAGCTATGTCCCACCTCCAAGTAGTACATTCAGCCATCAATGAATTAAACCACTGATGAGGACAGATCCATCATGATCCATTCATTTCCCCAAAGTTCCCATGAGGGTTTGCGGACACTCCAGGTTCAAACCATAATACTGGCAGAGCAAAGCCACTTACTTTGTGGTCAGAAAGCCAAAAAAGAAGAGAAAGAAAACAAAAACACCACCACCCAGAAAAGACCAGGGTCCACAATTCTCTCCAAGTATATACACTCAATGACCTGAAGATTTTCTAATAGGTCCCACCCTGTAAAGATTCCAGGACCTCCTAGTAGAGTCACTTTGGGGTCAAACTTCAGAGAAGATAGTTTCAATCATTTGCATATTTCAGTAAATTTCCTTTAATCCTGTGGTTCTGGAGATTAGATTTGAGAAATGTAAATGAATATTGAGGTAAAATAATGAGGCTTCACTTTCCTCTGATGTCTCTTTCATTTCTGGCCACAGATCCAACCCCACATCCACCCATTAGTGTGTCCATCTGACACAGTTCCATATAATGCCCAGGTTAACCCCAATAAAATTCAAACTCTTCTCAATAACTTCAGAATTTTATAAGAACTGCTCCTGATGACTTCTCCAACCTCAGTCCTCACCTCCCTTAGGATGCTCTAAGTCAGACAATCGTTTCTTACTTGAGAAGAATATGGATAGGATATGGCAATTGTGATTCTCTTTGACTGAAGGTTCCCTCTTGACATCTTCACCTGGCGATCTCAACATTCCAGTTCAGCTCAAGGACAGCACCTCAAACAGATCTTTCATCTCCCCCTTCTCTATAATGAACATTCTACACACAATCTATTTCATATACTGTTTTGATTTCTTTTTAAACTAATGTGTAATATTTGCACTAATTTATGGGCTACAGTGTTGTAATTTGATACATGTATATAATATGTAATGATAAAGTCAGAGTAAAAGTCAATGTCCATTGGTTATGTCCGGTGAGATAGTATAATTGCTACTGGGCTTTCCTTCAGTGCATGTGCATGGGTTGTGCCCCCCTATCAATCGTAGCCAGTAGGCCTGCTGTTAGGTGCCCCCCATTGCTCCTTTGTCGATTGCATGGGCTGAGCCCCTTTGCAGCCCTCGATTGCATGGGCTGGACTTCTTTTTGGCCCTCATCATTGCAAGCAGGCATGACTAAGCAAGTCAGTGGCTGCTGTTCCTTATGGCCAGCAACCCAGTGAGTCCCCTGCATATCCAGGTATGCCCATGGCATATGCTCCTTACACCCTATTACATTTATAAATCTAGATCCTAAACCAGTGCCTCATAAATAAGTCACATGAATATATGTTTTATATATCAAATTAATTTTCATAACATGCATTTTTGATTGACTATTCATCATTTTTCCTCCTTCCTTCTTTCTAACAGAATTCAGAGGTTTTGTTCTTTACTTTCTGCCTTCAGCTGATCTGTGTCTTTGTCACCTCTAAGCAATGAGCCCCTTGGCCAGATAGCAAGGAATGAGCATGTACCCCAGTTTGAGGAAGTAGTCTTTGTGAGAGATTTGCCAGCACTGTCTGAGAAAGTGCTTCCTCACTCTTAAGAGTTTCAAAAACAGTGTCCCCTTGTTTCTCTGCTCATTTTCAGTGGGATTCACAGAACTTACAAGGTACATCAATGAGAAAACTCCTTTTTTTTTTTTTGTATTGGGTATTAACCCAGGGCACTTTACCACTGAACTACATACCCAGCCCTTTTTATTTTATTTTTTTTAAATTTTGAGACAGAGTCCCACTAAGTTGCTGAGGTCCTGTTAAGTTGCTGAGGCTATTTTTGAACTTGTGATCCTTCTGCCTTGGCCTCCTGATTACTGGGATTACAGATATGCAACACTGTATCCAGAAACAAGTCACTGTTTAATCAGGATTGTTAATATCATAGAACAGATATTATTTATCCATGGGGGGATAGGGAAACTAGATTTTTATGGGAATATAAATTTATCACTGTGTTAATCTGTGGATTCTCTAGGATTCAGAGATGTAAGGAATGATCTTACCTAGAAGTCTATCCTATACAGATAAAACAGGTGAATCAGACCACACAAAGATCATTACACTCTTTATACAAACAGTGCTTCATAGTTGTGGGGAGCTAACTCTATGCTACGCCCTTATGACTAGCCGTTGTGTGTAAATGGGAAAGGCACAAAGGAAGGAGGAACTATGTGATTGGATTACTGTTGGTTCCGCAAACGTGCAGCTCATGGACAGAATTCAGGGGGCTTACGTGCCTTGCCACATGGACAACTGTTGCCTACATGCATTGTCTCTGATTGGCCGAACAGCCCTATAAGTTGAATGCTTGTTCTGCAAATAAATGGGTACCTGCTCTGACTGGACTCCCTAGCGTGTCTGATTGTCCTGCATCAGCGGAGGGCTGGGAACCGGCACCTAGTTGGCTCCAACTCTTCCCAACTTCCACGGCTAGGTGAATGTGGGGGTGCCCCTTCGACCCGCTGGCTCGGGACGGACTGCAACCCCCGCACATAGTCCATTCTGCAAACTCATAAAGAGCTTATTTATAATGATTTCATTTCTTATTTTTATTAGCAGAGTAGGTTACTAAATAAACTAAGTGTACTAAATAAGCGTAATGGTATACAAAATAAATATAAAATTCTTTAAAATTTCCAAACCAGATTTTGAATCTAAGTCAGTATTAATGGGGGAAATGTTAGGTACCCAGGGACCTGATATCTGAAAACTAAACACGATGTGAAAGTTAGTAAAATAAATTAGGACTGAAAGAAGATTGTATTTTTAAAAGTAAACACAAATTCAGTCTTAAATACCATTAAAAGCATTTAATTTGAAGTATAGAATAATACTTATAATGAATGATATTAAAAACCAAGTTGGGAAGGCTATGTAAGGGCATTTTTCCTTATATAATGCTCCTTTCCCCTTAAATAATTCTGTGTTTTATTTGTCCATGATAAAATGTGATACAATGACTATTTACTAATAAAGCCTTGTAACTTTGAATAATGATGATAGTAGCTAGTATTTGCTGAGTATTCACTATGGACAGGCAGTGTTGTTCCAAGATTGTGTATACATTAACTCACCTAATGTTATAAACCCTCAAATAGGAAATAAAGAAAAATTGGTAGTGGGGGGTGGAATCTCATGAAAATTGAAGAGAGATCAGTAGAGTATAAGAAAGGGACTAGTGGATAGAAGGGGACAGAAAGGGGAAATATTGAGGAATGACATTGGCCAAATTATATTATTATATTAAGTGTGTATAAATCTGTAACAATGAATCCTACCAAGATACACAACTATAAAGCACCAATAAAAAATGTGGAATAAAAAAGAATGCTAAAAGAAGAAACTACCTAGCAAGAAACAGTGACTTGACAGCTAAAAGAGAATTAGAACTCAAGAAGTCTGCAAGTCCAAAGTCTACTTGCATAATCAGATTGTGTGAAACCTGAGGCCGATTTGTAAACAAAAACTTTAACAAAGCATATTTTCAGCTAATACAGTAGAGCATAAATGAATCTTTGAACATGATCCACTTGCTAATCGGGCTATGTTAAATTAATCATTGTCTTTCTTCCCCTGTGGAGACTATCTTGGCGGGCATATTCATTGAACTTGGGTAACCAATAGTAGAAAACATAAAGTTGCCATTGATGATATTTATTCTTAAGTTGAAAAAGAAAGGAGAAATCAATTCAGCATAATGTGTGTGTCCAATTTAAATATCAGAAAATTAACTCTGGCACTCTTAAGCACAGTTTTCAGAATTTCTTAGGCCCTAGTTAGTCCACAAAATTGTCTTGACTCTTATTTTTTCAGTTATTTTATTAGACCTAAAAAGGCAAGCATTTTACTATGACTTACATATCCAAAGTCTACATCATAAAAATACATTTTCATGAAACTGAATTAAGTTAAATAGAAACAGAAAGTGTTGACATTCAAATGGTGCAATGAGAAGAGCTCATTACTTCTGTGATATTCTGTCCCCAAATCCCACGTGCTCAGTCCAATCACAAGAAAAGATCAAGTGAACCCAAATTGAGGGACATTCTACAAAACACTACACCATTACTCTTTACAAGATCCTGAAAAATAAAGAAAGAGCAATTATCACAGATTAGACTAGGAAAATACCAAGACTGGGATAATGTTGTAAACCAGAGTAAATAGTGGAAAATAAAAAGGAAAAATGAACAATATCTGAATAATAACAGTAATAATAATAATAATCTCTAGTTAATAGTTTTATACCAATGTTAATTTCTTATTTTGATAAATATACCATGATTATGTACAGTGGCAATGATAGAGGAAGCTGGGTGAAAGGCATATGATACCATCTTTTTAACATTTCTGTAAAGTTCTTTTCAGAAAATGCTGAAATAAATGTAAGATATGTAAGCAAATAATTATGTAAAAATAATGTAGATATGTAAGCAAATAATATACCTCTACCATCTTTCTCCCCACAAAGCAGGGATGAGACTGTCTCTATGTGAAGTCTCAAAATGACCTGCATGATCGGAATCACACACAGTAGTTGATATTATAGTAACTTGATCACAGTGGCTAAGATGATCTGTCCCCAGTCATATGATCAAAAGGAGTATGTGTTCCCTTATGTGTTGGGCTCAGACAATCAATTGGATGATCTGATTTATTGCCTAGCTTACCGTGGAAATGGTATAGACATGGTCAAATTGTAAACTTCACTACATGGCTCTACCAACTCATGTAAGATTTAAGCACCAGTCTTATTTTACGACTCCAAAATAGGCTACTCTGAAAAGCAAAGCTCGGCAATGCTTTCATTTGCTCTTCATATTTGTGCTTCATTTGAAAGTCAATGATTTAATTGTTTTGTTGTTGTTAAGGATCTAATAGTACTGTTCTGGATCTTCCATAAAGTAGCTGTAAAATCTAATATGCACTCCTTCATAGGACTTGCACAGAGGTAATACTGAAATACATTCTTGTCCTTTTTCTTCCTTTGATAACAACTCACCATCTAAATGCATATTTCTGTTAAATTACCTTGACTTCCCTCACTCCCACTCCATTCACATCTATACTCTTTCTGTAAGAAACCATTTCATATAAATAACCTCAGAGTACAAGTTTTGCTTTTGATTTTGATGTTATTTATACATTTTTCTTGTACTTATTTTCTTCTTATAACACTTAAAAACAAATGAAAATGCTTCTTAATCACTTAATAGCTTAAAACAATCAAATAAAATATAATGTTGAACATTTATTATAAGGGAATAATGGTTCAATTTCCAAATCCCATCAAGTTCTCATTTCTGAAATGCTGTCACTGAAAGACTGTTCTTGGCATTATTGTTAAGTGACCCTTTTTTGCTTCATGGTTAGTCACAATTTACATGTCTTTTCTGAAAATGGCATAAAATAATGTGCAAATGCTCTAATGCATTTCCAAGAAAAATATTTTCTTTTAATGACTCCTAATGAACCCCTGTTTTATGCAGGGTGTGAAAAGTTGCCAAGATGTGTAAAACAATTAGGATGACAAAAAGCACGAGTTTTAAAAAGCCATTTCGCTTGTGTAATGTGTGTGAAAATCCAGAATAAGTCCTAAGGGAAAAATTAATTTTAATAAGCTTTTCTTCTTGCTTAAAGACGGTATAAATTGAAAGCACAAAGAATAGTGTATTAATGGATCGGGAATACTAGAAGAGTTTGATACTGTGGAAGAAATCTATTTCAGCGTCAACCTGTTACTCTGCACTTGAACTGTAATGACAGTTGGGTAATCACTCGATGTACTATCTGTTCTTTCTCCTATAATACCAGGTAAAGGGTGAAAAAGGCAAAATCTTAAGTAATTCTGAATGTATATTTATTTACTATTTAATAACATTGGGGCAGGTAGGAGCATGATGGGAAATGCCTAGAATAGGTCATGAGGGCCTACTACAGCTCTCCTAAAGTTCTGCTTCTTGTCCCTGATGAGGGTTACATAAGTGTGTTCATATTACAGAATTTTAAGTGTTCATATTGTGAAAATTCTTCACACTTACATTTGGCGCATTTTTCCATGTTTATACTTTACTTTAGCAAAAGATTTACAGTTTGCACTTCTGACTGCCCTTTCTCCTTGCATACTTTGTTTTCTCTTTCCTGTCACACTTTATATATCATCTATTTCCCCTACTAGCATGCTAGCATGTAAATACTATAAAATCCATATTGGGTTTTTTTGCCTGTTTTTTTTCATTATATCCAGCACTTAAAAACAAAAACAAAACAAAACAAAAACAAAAAACAGACAAAACCCTCTGGAATATAATGGCACTTAAGACATATTTATAAGGTGATATAGAATGAAGTACACACAGAGCTACTTAATGCTTTCGTCTAAATATTTTTCATTTTTATACTTATATAAAAGAAGTGATAGAATTTTTAGTGGTGGACAAATCCATATACTGAATATAATTTAGTAAGCAGTAAAACCTCCACTTAAAAGCAAGTTTTGGCACTGACCAGTAGACTACTTTCTTATAGAAGATTAACTTCTGCTTTGGTGGAACCTCAGATTACAAACATTTAGGCAGGCATGACATGTTTCTGGTCAGTTTTTGTTGTGGTTTAGATCTGAAGTGTCCCCAAAAGCTCATGTGTGAGACAATGAAAGAATATTCCCAGGCAAAATAGTTAGATTATGAGAGCTGTAATCTTAACAGTAGATTAATCCATTTGATAGTTTAATGATTTGAATGAAGTAATGAGTGGTAACTGAAGTTAGGCATGGTATGGCTACAAGAAATAAATTATTGAGAGTGTGTCCTTAAGGATTAGATTATTCTTGGCTCCTTGCATTTATTCTCTGTTTCCTGCCTGTCATGAACTGAACAACTTTCCTCCACCGTGTCCTTTACCATGATGTTCTGACTCATCTTGGGCCCAGACCAATGGCAGTGGCCAACCATGGACTCTACCTCTAAAAATATGAGCTAAAATGAACTTTCCCTCCTCTAAGTTGTTCTGTTCAGGTCTTAAGGTTATAGCAGTGAAAAACGAACACAGTTTCAGTCTCTAGTTGATTAGATACTAGGGTAAGACCTAGATTAAAAAACAAAATATTAGGATCAAGTTTTTTTTAAGGCTTTTTAATATAGCTGTATTCTCTTGTGTACTGAAAATATTTAAACATTTTAATCACTGATTGTCAGGCCTACCTTTTCCAAATTGTTTTGTGTTTTACTGTTGAAAATTCTTATAGATGTCACCTGCTAAAGCAAGGATCTGGCAGTAACAATGTCATAAGAGAAAGCAAGAAGAGGTGGGTATAAGATATGGAATGTGTCAAAATAGCAAAACCTACTCTGGTCAAGGAAGAACAGAGGAAGATGAACATAGAAGAAAACAAATATCCCATCACTCAGGTGAACTTCATAAATTTCTCCTAAGAGTCAGAGACTGTGCTAATTACCCGCATTATTTACTATTTTATTTCAACCTAATTTTAACACTATCTTAGAGGAGGAAGGGACACTCATGAAAAGTTAGTAATTAGTCCCTGGTCACACAGATGAGAAGTGGCACGATCTCACTCTGGGAATGTCTGATGGGCTGTAATCTTAACTTTCCTTATAATACTGCTATAAATATAAAATCATATACATCAATTCAAAATAATATTCTAGACCAATGTGACCTAACTCAATTTTTTTCTTGAATTCAAGAAAACATAAGAACACAAACTAATAGTGAAGAATTTGGAGATATGAAGGTTAAAAATATAATTCTATGTACATTCTTATGCTAATATATTTGCAAATGTAAATGTAAGATGATTTTAAGAAAATATATGCTTTATAAATTCTCAAAATTAAATAACGAGGACTTCTGATTCCAGTTCTACATGTAAGAATCTTGGAAGTTGCTACTGTTCTCAGAATAAGTAAAATAAGCTGAACACCGCAACCCTTCTTGGGTCTGTAATGAAACTGAGGACACAGGACAAACTAATGTGCAGGAATTGGAGAGACAGAGAGGTGAATACAGGGAGCCACTGTTTACTGAAGCAGAGACTCATGAGCTGAAACCACGACAGGAACTCATGCTGGGCAGGAAAATCTGGGCTGTAATTGATGAATTAATTGCTGGAGGCTCCATGTAGACAAGTCTGAGAGCTAAAGCATTCTGCGGGTCCCTGTCAAAAAGGGGCACCCTCACACAGTTTTGAGTTTTACCTCTCAAAGTTCAACTGGATTCTTACAATAAAATATCAGAGAAAAATCCCCTTGAGGTTTAGCTAGGGGAAGACAGAAAGTAATCCTTTGGAATATACTAAAGCATTCAATTTTCTTTTAACAAGGCCTGACCTCAAGAGCAACTAGTCAACCAGAATCCACCTGACCCAGGGAAAGGGAAATACCCAGCATCAGTTAAGTGTCATTATCCTATTCTTCTTTGAGAGGGAGTCAGAGACTGAAAAATGCTTACAATGTGCACAGTCCAGAGGAACAGGGTCACCAAGAGACCTCAGCACAGGAACACAGAACATTTTCCCTCCTAGTGTACCTCATCAGCCTATTACCAAAGGCTTACTATGAGCAGTTTCTTTCATCTGTTCTTATGGCACATATATTCAGCTATCAAGAATAAATTGTAGGGCTGGAGTTGCAGCTCAGTGCAGAGCACCTGCCTAGCATGTGTGAGGCACTGGGTTTGATTCTCAGCACCACATATAAATAAATAAAATAAAAGTCCATCAACTTTAATGTTTAAAGTTTAAACATTAAAGTTTAAGTTTAAAATATATTTTTTTCTAAAATATATTTTAGAAAAATATATTTTTTAAGAAAAAGAATAAGTTGTCAGACATATTCAAAAGCCAGAAGTATAATTTGAAGAGAAAGAGTGAGCACAAATGCAAGACATGGCAGGGACATTGGAATTGCCACACTGGGTGCTATGGTTTGGATGTGACATGGCCCCCCAAAGCTCATATATGAAATAAGTTCAAGAAGATTCAGAGGAGAAATAATTGGGTTGTGAGAATCTTAACCCAATCAGTGAATTAATCCTCTGATGGTATTAACTGAGTGGTAACTGAAGGCCCATAGGGTGTGGCTGGGGGAGGCGGGCCTTGGGTGTGTTTTGGGGGCAAATACTATGTATCTGTCCAGTGGAGTCTCTCTGCTGCTGATCATCATTTAAGCGCTTCCCTCCTCCGTACTCTTCTGCCATGATGATCTGCCTCCCCTCAAGCCCTGGAGAATGGAGCTGGCTATCCGTGGACTGAGACTTCTGAAACCATGAACTCCTAAATAAACTTTTCCTCCTCTACAGTTGTGGTGGTTGAGTATTTTAGTCACAGCAGCAAAAAAGCTGACTAAAGCACTGGGAATTTGACATATCTATGCAAAGTGCTCTAATGGACAAAGGAGCCAACTGGTAAGAACATATAGGCCACGTAAGCAGAGGAATGAAGAGCCTAGGAATGAACCAAGAAGAAATGCTAGAGTCAAATATTGTCGTAGAAATGAAGAATACCTTTGTTGGGCTTCTTATGAGAATGGACAGAGGTGAGGAAAACATCTTGTAACTTGAAGCTATATTAATAACAACCTTCAATACCAAAAAGGAAAGAGAACAGAGACTACCAAAAACAGAACAGAGGATCCAAAGAGTTTGAGTATGACATACATATTGGAAAAAGAATCATGAGTCAAGTCATCTGTCACAAGTTGAGGACCATCTGTAATAGCATAAAAGCAACAAAGTATTTTGAACAAGCATGCTAATATTAATATATCTTATGTTTGTTTACATTTATGTATATTATATATAAGTGAAATGAGTGAAAGCAATGATTCAAGAGACAGGTGAGAGGAATTAGGATTAATTTTTGTTAAAAGTTATACCACTGGTAAAGTGGCATACTGTATTTGTAAGTGATAAATAATGCATATTGCAAACAGTAAGGAAGTCACTAATTTTTTTTTTTTTTACAAAAGAGAGTATAACTAATATTCCAAGAAAAGGAGAGAAAATGAAATCGTAAAGGTAGTTTTTAAAACCTCAAAAGGCAGAAAGAGAGTAGAAGACAAAAACAGGAACAAAGAACAGGCAAGCAAATACAGAACAGAAACAAATATGGTAGATTTTTATCCAAGCATGTCAGTAATCACTTCGAACATCAATCATCTTAATGCATCAATTAGAGATTTTTTAGAGGGGTTCAAAAGATAAGATCCACTTTATTTATAAAATTGAATAAAGAAATTAAATAGTCAATAAACATGGGAAAAATAAAAAGGTATCAAAGACTGAACTGTTATGGATTTATTGTGAATTAAAAATTTCCTGCGCTATCTTATCTAGATGACTTACAGTCAACTGTGTCACGAGTCAAATTATGGCACTTGGACAAAAATGAGTTATGGCGCATGTTTGTAAATAACATTTAATTATAATACAGTTATACTCACTTGTTTACAAATTTCCACGACTGACTTTGTGCTACCATGGTAGAAATGAATAGTTTCAACAAAGAAAATATGGACCAAAAAATCTAGAACTGTTATTTTTTTATTTTTTGGTACCAGGGATTGAACTCAGGGGCACTCGACCACTGAGCCACATCCCCACCCCTATTTTGTGTTTATGTAGAGACAGGGTCTCACTGAGTTGCTTAGCACCTCGCTTTTGCTGAGGCTGGCTTTGAACTCACGATCCTCCTGTCTCAGCGACCCTAAGCGCTGGGATTACAGGATTGAGCCACTGTGCCTGGCTTAGAACTGTTATTTATAGAAGAATTTCATGGTCTCTGTGTTAGTATTCTTTCTTCTGCTGTAACATTATACCACAAACTGAGGAGCTTGGAAGAAAAGTAAATTTATCTCTCACAATTCTGAAGGCTGGGAAGTCCAATATCACAGTATTGGCCTCTGGTGAGAGCCTCCGTGCTGCATCACAACATAGCGGAAAGTGTCACATGGCAACAGAGCAGGAATACCCAAGTTCAGATTTCTCTTCCTCTTCTTATAAAGCCACTAATCCTAACACTGGGACCCCACCCTCAGGACTTCATCTAACCCTGATTACCTCTTAAAAGTCTCACTTCCAAATACTGTCAGTGTATGAATGAGTAGATTAGATTTTTCCCAACACATGAACTTTGAGGGCTACGTTTAAAACATAGCAGCTTCTGAGCCATATCATCTATAAATCTAAAATGTGGCATTATATATAACAAAAAGTAGAAATAACACAAATGTTTAACAGTAGGGGAATTTCAAATAGCTTGCTAAATATGAATATCGAAATATGGTGCGGTCATTAGAGTGATTTTTCTCAAAACCTATATTATATATCTAAAATTCTAAGTGAAAAAAGAAAGTACAAATTTTATGCCAGTAATGTTCAGTGGAGAGGTGATAGTGAGCCACTGTAAGGCAAAAAATTTATTAGAGATGCTAAGAACATGCTTTGGAGAATGGACAGTCTTTTCAATAAGTGGGCTGGGAAAATTGAGAATTCACATGTAGAGGAATTAAATTATGCTCCCCTTTGTCACAAGTTACAAAAATTAACTCAAAAGACTTAAATGGAACAGCTGAAACTATAACACTACTAGAAAATTTGTAAGGGGAAAGCTTTAGGACATTGGGTGAGCAAAGATTATTTTGGATATGACTCCCAAAACACAGGAAACAAAAGCAAACATAGACAGATGGGATTGCATTAAACTCAAAAGCTTCTGTACAGGAAAAGGAACAACCAAGTAAAGAGACAACCTACAGAATAGGATACATTATTTGCAAAATTTACACCTGACGGGCTGGGGTTATGGCTCAGCGGTACAGCGCTTGCCTCCTATGTGTGAAGCACTGGGTTCAATCCTCAGCACCACATTAAATAAATAAAGGTATTATGTTCATCTATAACTAAATGAAGTATTTGTTTAAAAAAATTACATCTGACAAGGAGTTAATATCTAAAATACATGAGGAACTCTAAAAACTAAGCAGCAAAAATAAAAAAAGAAAGAAAAGCACTTATCCAATTAAAAAATGGTTAATAGACCTAAATGGAGATTTCTCAAAAGAAGGCATACAAATTGCCACCAGGTGTATAAAAATGCTCAATATCACTAATCATCAGGGAAATGCAATTCAAAACTTCAGTGAATTACTACTTTGCTCCACTAAGAATGGCTATTATCAAAAGGACACGAGCTACCAAGTTCCAGGGAGGATATGGAGAAAAGGGAATCCTTGTGTACTGTTGATGGGAATGTAAATTATTACAGCCTTGTGAAAAAGAGTATGCAGGTTCAAGTTCCACAAAAATTAAAAACTATAACTACCCTTTGATTCAGAAATACCACTACCAAGTATTTATCTGAAGGAAATAATATCAGTATCTTGAAGAGACATCTGCACTCCCATGTGTATCAGACACCACTATTCTTAATAGACAGGAAATGGAAACAGCTGAAGTTTGGATAAAAGAAAATGACGAATCGATAAAAAGAAAATGTAGTACATATACCTGAAGGGATACTATTCAGCCATGAACAAGAATGAAATCTTGTCATTTGCCACAGCAAATAAATTGGAGATCATTAGGTTAAGTGGAATGAGCCAAGTACAGTAAGACAAGAACTGCGTGATCTCACTCATGTGGAATCCAAAAAAGTTGATTCCATAGAGTTGGTAGTAGAAGAGTGGTTGCCAGAGTCTGGGGAGAGTAGGGGGAGGGTGGGAAGGTTGACCAATGGGTAACAAGTTATAGTTAGATTGGGTAGTAATGTCTGATGTGCTGTTGCATAGTAGAGTGACTGTAAAGAACAATAATGTACCTTTCATTTTAAAAAGAAATGATTTTAAATGCCTTCACCTTAAAGTAATGATAGATATTTGAGAATATTGTGTTTAACCTTATTTAAACTTTATACAATGAATACATACTGTAATATCACGTGGTCCCCAATGATGCACATTGTTAAAATTTCTAATTAAAAAGCATTTTATTTTGGAATAGTTGGTAGAAGAGAAGGAAGGAGAGGAAATAGTTTTGCTTGGCTCCAGCTTCTCACTTGTTCTCCATTGATCATAATTTGTCCCATAGGGTAAACTTCCAGCATGTCTAAGTTGCATCCTGTATCCCCATATGCTATAGCTCCAAGATGCAAGGTCTCACACCCTATCTATCACTCATTGTTCAAGTTTGGAAATGATGGGCGAAGCCCCAAATTTCAGGAATGTATTGTATTGGTGTGTCTGAATTATCACTGGCCAAGGGAAAACTCTAGGGCTGTCTAAGGAAATCTGAGGTGATGCATAAAAAAGGGGATTAATGATGGCCTTATTGTTTCTGAAGCTGTAATAATTGTGGTATGAAGATCAGCACAAGACCACCGCTATTGTGGATCCATAAGAAAAAAGTAAAAAACACAACTGAAAAATGCGAACTGACAGAAAGTTGTTTCACAAAAGAGGAGACTTGAATGGCCAGTAAAAGTTTACATATCTTCAGTTACTATTAATCAAAGAAATGTAAATTTTTAAATGACATGATTTCAGATTCAGAAGACTGGCAAAAATTAAATATCTGTCCTAGAAATTTGCCAAAATCTGAAGCACCCTCATATTTGTTGTTTAGAATATAATTGTTACAACCATTTTGGGAAGTGTCTTGACAATAATCAGGAAAGTCAAAACTATTCATACCTTGTGACCTACTAATTTCACCCTGGTCTCTGCTGTTAGAAGATACCTATTGTATTTTTGTTTGTGAAAAAATTTTAAAAGAACAAGAAAGAAACATGATTTCAACTCCCAATGGGAAAAAATTTGAAAATGGCAGTTTCTGCTATCACTTGATATTAGTATTATTACAAAACACTCTTGAATTATTGAAGGAGATCAAAAAGGAAGAAATGACATTAAGGAAGATTAGGTATTCGAATACAGCTTTAACCTTAGCAAAGGTTGTACTTTTGGAGGTTGGGGTTATTTTTTAAAAAGACCCATATATTGCGTAGGCCCAGAGGTTTGCAGCTTAAATTAGTCAGGATCAGGCCAGCAATTCATATGTCACGTGGGCCCGGGATAGCATAAATGTACTTGATACCTCAGGAGAGAGTAAAAGTGGAAATGGAAATTTACTGAAGTCCAACCATGTTTTTTTTTTTTTTTCAATTCTGCTTATACTTTTCTCAGTCACAGAGCTTTCAGGATAGGGACAAGTTTTAGATAACCTAATCCAAACACCTCACTTATAGATAAGGAAACTGAAATTCAGGAAATGTCAGGGATTATTCAAATTTGCAGTCAGGAAATGGTAGAGTCACAACTGTACTCCAGGCTGGCTGAGTCCAGCTTGAAGCACTTTTTACTGAACCAAGCTTCAATTTGGTTTAGGCTGTGAGTCACAAAATTATGCAGTCAACTGCAAACCCAGAATATAAAAGGACTCAGAGATGCCTCAAATGAAATTGAATTGTTCACTTCCTAATAACTATTTACAGTACATATTTATTTGATTTCTTTATAAATTTACTTACATGAATATATTCCCTTGTTCTGTTAATATGGAGAGTAGCTGTAGACAATAGGATGACCATGATAGTGGTAGGTGACCCCGACTGGGGAGTCCAAACCATGACTTTTGAAATAAATGTAACATATACTGATATCACATGCAGAGGCCATTACACCAGGTCCTCTTAGAGGGCATCATTCCTTTGAGCAATAACAAGTTCAGCCAAGAGATAATACGTTTAAAGAAATTTTAAAAACTAACTATGTGTGTGGATTATGGGAATAATATTTAAAAAATATGTAAAAGACAGAGGTAGAACCTAACAGCCAAATAACTATTTTGACAGTGTTAGCAACTATGACTTTATCCTGAGGAAAAAACTCAAGGGTGTAGCAAAGACCTCTAAACTAGTAGGTCAAAGGAACCAACAAGGGAAATGTTAAATTACTTTGCTTTCACCTGCCCTAAATTACTATTCACTGCATCCCACAAGAGAAAACATCTATTAATAGTTTTTTTCCCATTATTTTCAAAATAGCTTAAATGTATTTTGGACTGTGTTTGTCAAGTAACATAAGTTATTTATTGGATGTGTATTTGACATTTAGAAAATGCTTTAACTTGGTAAAATTCAATGATCATACAATAATCTCAATTGTTTTAGAGTATAAAGTGTGCTAAGGATGAGACCCAAATGGTAACATTAATAATTTAGAAAATGACTAGTTTAGGCTTTTAGTGTTCAAATAATGAAAATTCTTTAATGTCCCTTAAATAAATCCTCATTAACTAAAACTCATTTCATTATTTCATAGCTGCACATTAAGTTTATTTAAGCAGATGTATAGCTACAAATTCACCTAAGCCAATAGATGGGTAGCAGCACCAAATACCAAATGTTAACTAGAGTTGTTTAAATCTTCGTAAATAAAAATAAAAACTGATCCTCAGGCAGTGCAAGTAATTTGTGTGGGCCAACCTGAGGGGTAAGTCTCAAATTTTATTTTCATAAGATGGAAAAATCTGTTCTGATATTGATGATAATCAAGGAAAGACAGTTGAGGATCACTATGTCTGGAAAGAAAATATTGGGTTTGGGCTTAGTGTCAGATTGTACAGAGATGAACATCAACAGGGGAATTAACCATGAAACAAACCTACAATGAAAGTCAGGGTTGGGAAATTTTTCTGATGGTTGCCTAAATCATAAATCCCTTTAAAATTAATTGGAGGTAACTTTGTGAATAGTAGAACTGGTCAGGAAAAATTTCAAATGTAGAAGATAGCTGATTTTCACATAATATGAGTAGATGCCACTGCATTTATCATTCCTGAATTAATTTTGAAAAAAAAAACTGTCAAGGAAGCTGGTCAATAGTGTTCTAACATGAAACATTGAGGTTATATTTGTTAATTAAATTATTCAACTATTTTGTTTTATTTTTGTGGACATGCCCATTAACAACAAAATGACAGTTAATATGGGGAAGTAAAAGGCAAACTGAAAAGACCAAACTATCAACTGATTCTCTGAAAAATAAAAAAAATACGACCAAAGGTTGTGAGTATAGTCATTTATCATGTCGAGTCACTTCTCATAGTTATATTCGTGAGGCGGAATGTTAAGGTCACCATTTGATATAGAAGAAATTGGAAACCACCAGTGAGAGCAAATGTTCAGGAGGTCAGTGCACATTAGATTTAAAGGTCTTTAACAACTGGGTGCAGATCACATATAGAAAGTGATGTAATAGCATCTCTCGTGAGGTTACATTAATAAAAAGTCAACCCCAAATTGAGAAGCAAAAAACTTTGTAGTGATATTTCAGAAATTGTAATGCCAGTTCATATATGTAAGAGCTCCACTGTGCTATTAGCTACATTTTCTCTTCCTTTCTTTCTTTCTTTCTTTCTTTCTTTCTTTCTTTCTTTCTTTCTTTCTTTCTTTCTTTCTTTCTTTCTCTCTCTCTTTCTTTCTTTCTCTCTTTCTTTCTTTCTGCAGTGCTCCTCCTGCTTAATTTTTTTAAGGGTTTTAGAGGACGTACACTCTTTTTCTGGCTCAGCTAACTCTTGCATGCTACTGAATCTAATCTCATAAATTTCCAAAGTGGCACTAGCACTATTTCAGAAATGGGTAAATGTTCTGGTTGGGTTATCTGGAGGAGAAATCCTATTTCTATATTTGATATATCCAATTTAGATTGACAACACTATGCCTGAATGTTTTTTGTAACAGAGTTTGGATATATATCTTGATATGTTAGAACTTCCATAGCTTTAATGAGATTTTACTTGGGCAATTTAGATTATTTACCCTTAATATTTTGAAG
The DNA here is from genome assembly GCA_028644305.1 of Xerus rutilus. Lineage (NCBI taxonomy): Eukaryota > Metazoa > Chordata > Mammalia > Rodentia > Sciuridae > Xerus > Xerus rutilus. Next base: position 34,649,736 of record CM053407.1, read on the forward strand.
TTTATCATTCATAACATAGGGAGTTTTAATATGATTTTTTTCAGCAATTCCTGGATGCATATTTACTAAGGCTGAGTCTCTGAGTAGAAACTCCTGGGATACAAACAAGAATGAGAAAATAATTGCTTCTTTCAGGATGTTCCCCATCTTCAAGTCAGGGAGATGAGATAATATAGAAATGCATGCAATATCAAATTGTGATGATTGGCTCCCCAATAATATTTTATGTCTTTTATTATTTTCTAGTAATTCTTTTTGGTCTTCACTAAGGGCTGTGATCAAATTAAAAATGTAAGCAAACAGAATTATCCATATCTTTCATGATGGCATATCATGTAGGAAAAATTCAAAATGCTAGATGATTTAAGAACTGCTTACATTTTGCTCTAGAATTGTTTTGTTCTTATGCATTAATAGGCCTCCTGTACCTGCCTTAGGAATGCCTAAAATAGCAAACAAAATTAATAAAGTCACATCATAATACCCAACCCTCAGAATGATTGATAAATTGCCCACCTCTGTTTGTTTAATTGTTCTCCCTTCTCTAATAAAGACAGCAATAACTTTGATATAAACAACATTTAAAATAATAGTGTGTGATCAATATTATGATATTTAAAATTCTGACTTGTAACACAAACTAAAATTGTGTTTTAGTTTCATCTGGTTGAGCCATTGATAGCATGGAGTAGTAAAAGGAAGCCAAAGAAGAGTATTAATATACTCATAATTAAATTATAATACTGTGAACCAGAAAATAAAACCTTCACAGAACTAGAGGTATAAAAATTTTCCTTGTATATAAGTTAATAATCTTGCAATACAGTACAAGGCACTATGACAAAGGACTCTAAAAATCTTCTTAATGAATTTGCCAATTCCAGAAACAACATATTGAATTATATTGATCTACATACATATCAATATATCGATTTAGAAATTTAAAAATCTAGAAATTCAAAAGTCTTTTAAAAGGGAATATTTCAGGTGAGGAACATACATGAGCTTATATCCTGATGCAGAAACTAGGTTGTTTCCTGGAAGGAGGGGCAGTTGCTGTAAACATTTAGCCAAAGCAGTAGATTTTAGATACAAAGTAATTCATAGGGAAAGACATAATTCTACATATCTAAAAGTAATTATTAAAATGGATACTAAAGGTCTGACTCCTACTTCTTAATCCTACATTTTACTTGGTCAGATCTGATTCTCCTAGATGGATAGAATAGCTTTCTTTATCACGACAGGGGTTTAGACAAAGAAAGCACTTCATTTGGTTTTCTGTGTGTTTTACCATGTCTGGAACACTTCATGCTCCTGGATATATATTTTGGGAAGGCACTGAAAGACCTGAGTCCTGTCCTTATAATTTCTTTAGATCACATAAAATTTCAAGTTATTATTCGTTCTCAAATTCCCAGAGTTGAATTTCCAGTTTGGGAGGTTGCCTCATATTGTGTTTTCAAGGAGGTAGCTCAGAGTTCAGGAATCACATTTTAATTTTTATTAAATATCTGCTTCACTAAAGTTCCAGTCTCATTTTTCTGTGCCTAAGGGACTCTATTGATTTGCTAGTATGTCCTACTTCAAACTGATTTTAGAAACAGTAATTTGTTACATTTTTAGAAACTAGGTGAATCTGGAGAATTGGGCCAGAGAAGAATAAAACAAATGACTTATCAAAGTGAAACCAAGAGACAGTGAGAGAGACACCACCAAATAAATTAAGATCATTCTTCTTCTTAACTCTTATTTCAATAGTCTCTCCTATAGTAAGATTACAGTTCCATTTCTTTTTCTTTTCCTTAATGGAAACATTTGAAAATTTGATATTTTTTTATTTTCCACATAGGATTTAAAGTTATTACCTGGGAGTCTTATTATGGAGTTGGCTTTGGGATTGGTGATATAGGATTGACATATAGATGATCCTTTCACCTCAAAATCAGTTTCTTACAAACATCAGAAAAGAAATACTTTCAGAGAGCTTCAGACTGTTCATTTCTATTCTTTGACAGAGTTTTCAGTGTTTTTTTAAGTTAATTTTTTACTTACTGATACATAAAAATAAGTATTAACATTGCATATCCTGATAGGGTACAATTGTAATGTTTTGATACAGGTCTGTATCTGGGCTCTGCTTCAAAGGAAAGTCTTCAGAATCCCAGAGAAGGCTTAGGAGGTGGCTGTGGGTAGCTAAGACACCCACGTGTCTCCTGAGTTGTTGGAGCGTGCCTGCACTCCCCAGCAGTGGCACATGGAGCACGCAGCCATGGCTGCTGACTGCACAGGTTTCAGAGATAAAGAGGAGCATGTGGACATTTAGGCGCTGACTCCAGCTAAATTGGTTAATGACTAGTATCATCTAAATGAGGTAGCAAGCTGAAAGACTCATAATCTCTCCCCATGCGCAGATTTTAATTAAATAATTATAATGTCCTTGTTGTAATTATTTATCAGTAACTGTACTCATGAGTATTGCCTCTTTCGCCTTCATCTGTTCTGTCAGCTCAGCCGAACAATGAAACGTTCACTTGGCAAACACAAGGGGAAAATGAATGATTCTTATTCACCACAATATAACACTCGAAGAACTGTGTCAGTGAGGCAAGATTCGAGACTCTTCATTTATAATGTCCATGGAGAAAAGGAAAATTCTGTTTCCTCATCTATGAGATGTTGCAGTTAGACTTCACATAAACAGTTATTTTCAAATATTTGGATATGAAAATCTCTGTGACATTTCAAGAACATGATGGGAAGGCTTTTTTTTTTTGGTACTGGGGATTGAACTCAAGGGTACTCAACCACTGACCCACCCCCAGCCCTATTTTGTGTTTTATTTAGAGACAGGGTCTCACTGAATTGCTTAGCGCCTTGCCATTGCTGTGGCTGGCTTTGAAGTTGTGATTCTCCAGTCTCAGCCTCCCAAAATGCTGGGATTATAGGTATGTGCCACCGCGCCTGGCTAAGTCCATAAATCTTATCAGGACAGAGATGATCTTAGCAATCCTGCAGTATTCCTGAATTCATTAGGGCTTTTACTATGTATTTCCCTCTGCCTTGTTGAACCTTCACAAACTTAAGTGCCCCTGTTTAGTGCTCCTCTAGTCTCACTGTATTAATGTATAAGACACATTGTATTGAACTGACTGGTTTTCAAGATTTTTCTATTCCTGTCTTCTTCTCCGCAACTGGATCTTAAGGTTAATGGTTTTTAATTATCTAACTTTGTAACAATTATATCCCTCAAAGGATAACATTTAAAAAAAGACATTATTTCCTGGTTTTGGACCATGTAATCTATAGCCTATAACAGAACATTGGTCTCAAAGAGTGAAATTTATAAGAAATTCAGAAAACAAAAATGACTAACAGCAGCACTGTGTTACCAATATCCATGATGATTAAGAGGACAGTGACATTGACTTGTGAATTGAAAAATAGGGTCAGAGAGGAGAATACAAAGAGATTTAACCCACGTAAAAGAGCAGGATCTCTATGGCTGTCTCTTTTTTCCTCCTCCTCTAAAAACTTAACTTATTAAATAGATTTTACTTTTCTTTTGTGGATTTGAAAAGTAGGCAGTGGCTTTAACTGTTATATGTGAGAATTGATTGTAATGAAGACATTGTGTGTGCGAGCAGGGTTTGTAAAGCATTATTATGAAAAACTTGTCTTTAAACCTCTCTGCTCTTCTGTAATCTTCTCTTTACTGCACCCGAACCAATTCTGAGTACTTCTGTTATAATATATTTGAAAAATACAGTTTTAGTTTGTTTTGCATGTAGTATAGGAATCTGAAAGGTGAAGTAGTTCAGTAGTCAAAAAATAATTAGGGATAAAGATTTTCAAACAACTTGAGTAGGTGAATACGTTAGTCCAAGGAAGTTTTTCAAGTGTCAATCAGAAAGATCATCATCAAATCTGACTATATAGATTTAAAATAAGTCTGACTTCCAAGGTTACAAGGAACATAGAAAACAATAAGGAAAGTTATCTAATTTTATTTATATGCCCATTTTTGATGTGTGTCTGTGTGAAGTTGAACAAATTAAAGATGTAGCTCCTTTAGTTTCTCTTAATAAGGGTTTTGTACTTCTGTGTAATCTTGCTTATGTTATGGTTTACTTTTACGGACACATGGATGTCCAGTTGTTCTAGCACCACTTGAAAATAAATCGTTTCTTCACAGTATTGCCTTTGCTTCTTTGTCAAAGATTTGCAGTTATGTAGGATTATTTCTGGCCTCACAGTTATGTTCCATTGATCGATTCCTCTGTTCTTTTCATATTATACTCTCTTAATCGGTACAGTTTCATAGTAAGTCTTGAAGTTAAGTAGTGTCAGTCCTCCAATTATGTTCTCCTTCAGTATAAAGTTGGGTATTCTGAATCTTTTGCCTCTCCTTATAAACTGCAGAATCAGTTTTTTAATATCTACAACATATTTGCTGGAATACTGATTTTGAATCAGATTAAATCTATAGATTAGGGTGGGAAGAATTGACATCTTAGCAAAATCAAATCCTCTTATTCATGAACATAGAATCATTCCATTTATTCAATTCTCTGATTTCTTTCACTAGAGTTACATAATTTTCTTCATATACATTTTGTACTTATATGGACAGTTTTATAATTACATCATTCCAAGTGATAATGTAAATGGCACTGTTTTTAATTTCGAATTGCCTCTGTTCATTTTTAGAATAAAAAAAAAATTGAATTTTTTATGTTAACTCTCAATTCTTTTGCTAATAATTTCTTTAGAATTTTTGTATCTGTTCTTATAAGGAAGATTAAGATAGATTAGCCTATAATTTTGCATTCTTGCAATGCTTTAGTCAGGTTTTTATATCAAAGTTATTTACCTCAGAAGCTGAGATTTTTTTTTCTTTTTCTATGCTATGGTATAGTTTTGGGTTATTTTTTTCTCTTTCTATGCTATGGTATAAACAATTCAGTGTTACTTTTCATGTTGGAATGTTGGGAATATTACTGCAGAAGCCAACATAGCCTAATATTTTAAGAGAGGCTTTGAATGATACATATGCTTTCTTAATTGGATATATAACTCTTCATTTTTCTATTTCTTCCTGTGTTCATTTTCATAAACTGTATTATTTCAGGAGTTCTTCATTTATGAAAAGTCTCAGATTTATTGGCATAAACACACTCAAATTATCATTTTAGATGTATCTCACAAGTTTTGACAGATTGTTTTCATTGTCATTCAAATATTTACTTATTAACAAAGTAATTTCTTCTATGTAGTGATTATCAAGAAATAATTAATATACAACATTTGCATTTTATCTAATTGCCTGGTTATTGATAATCAAACTTCATTTCATTGTGTAATTTCTTTTTTTTTTTTTTTTTTTAAAATATCTTTATTTTATTCATTTATTTTTATGTGGTGCTGAGGATCGAACCCAGTGCCTCACGCATGCGAGGCAAGCGCTCTACCACTGAGCCACAATCCCAGCCCCTCATTGTGTAATTTCAATATTAGGATTTTCAATATTTTTATGTTTCAGAATAAGGTAAATTTTATTAAATAATATTTATATACTTAAAAATATTTTTCAGCTGAGTGTGGTGGCTCATGCCTGTAATCCCAGCACTTTGGGAGCCTGAGATTGGAGAATCGCGAGTTCAAAGCCATCCTCAGCAATAGCGAGGTGCTGAGCAACTCAGTGAGACCCCGTCTCTACAAAAAACACAAAATAGGGCTGCGGATGTGGTTTAGTGGTCGAGTACTCCTGAGTTCAATCCTGGGTATCAAAAAAAAATTTTTTTTAATTGTGTTCAATATTCCCTCTATATTCATTATGGTCAAGTTATTTATCATGTTTAATCATGTTTTCATTTACATGTTCTTTCAATCAGTGTGGAACATATTAGAATTGTTCTTAACTTGACTGTAGATTTGATTGCTTTTCATTTATATTCATTCCTTATTTTATATTTTTGAAAGTATTGTCTGATACATATAAATATATAGAATTTTTATCCTTTCCTGGTGGAAAATTACACTAGAAAATATCCCTGCCACCTTATGTTTTGAAATTCTTCTTGCTTTAAAATCTATTTCATCTTATATCAACATACCTATATCATCTTTCTTATATTTGGTGTTCATATACCACAGCTTTTCTGATCTATATGTATTTCTATAACTAAATACCACAGGCTGAGTAATTCATCAACAGTAGAAATTTATTTCTCACTGTTCTGGAGACTGGATGGTCAGGATCAAGATGCCAGCAGATTTAGCATCTAGTGAGAGCCATCTCTCTGCCTTCAAGATAGCACCTCATTCCTGCATCCTCACAAAGTGTAAAGCAATAGAAGACAAACTTTTATAAATCCTCTTTTATAAAAAACAAATTAACCCATTAATAAGGGCTCTACACTCAATCACTGCTCCAAAGTCTCCACCTCATAATACCACCACAATGGGGATTTGATTTCATCATGAGTTCTAGAGGGATCCTCATCATGACAATAGCTCTCCCCATCCCTGGAACTTTAAAGTCTTCTGCATCCTTATGTTTAAGGTGAGTCTCTTGTAAGTACTATTCATTTACATCTATAAACCAGTATGACAATCTTTGCAAATTGGTTCAGTTTTTTTTAGCCCTTCCTCATAGTAGACTTTATTTTTTTAAAATTTCATTTATTTATTTATTTATTCTACTTAGGTATACATGATAGCAGCGTGTGTTTTGATTCCTTGTACACAGATGGAGCACAACTTTTCATTTCTTTGTTTGTATGTGATGTAGAATCACAACGTACATGTAGTCATACATAAAGCTAGGGCTATGATGTCCATAATATTCCACCATCTTTACTGTTCCCCTGCCCATGTATTGAGTTGAATCATTGAAATTACTAATTAATGGACAAATAGAAACAAATATATGTAATTTCATGTGATTTAATCTAATAATTACTGATCCATTTGAAGTTAAATCAACCCTTTTCTGTTCTTTAGTTTCCAGGGTAGTGTTGCCTTCTGAATTCATCAGTTTTAACTGTTTTGTTTATAATGATTTTCTCGTATAAGAATGTGTTAACTGATATAGCCTTTTCTCCCCCTGTGCTGAGGATGGAACCAAGGACCTCATGCATGCTAGGTGAGTGAGCTCCATCCCTAGCCCTGCTTAAACAGTCTTTGGTGGATAACCCAGAGATTACCCTTGACTTCTAAATGTGTGATATAAATTGGTTGTTTTATTATTTCTTGGAAAACACAAGGACTTAGAGAACTTTGACTCCATTTGCTACATACATCACCATCTTTCATACTATAGGAATTTATGTATTTTTGAACATTTTATAAACTTTTGTTTTAGAATAGCTTTAGATCAACACAAACATTACAAGAATATCACAAACTTCGCATGTGCTTCAGTCCCTGTTTGCTCTTTTGATACTCTTACATTATGCTACTTTGTCTCCACTTATGAATCAATATTGATACACTATTAAGTTTGTACTTTTTCAGATTTTCTTAGCTTTTGCCCAAACTATTCTTTTTCATATTCCAAAAGCTTATCTAGCTTTTGCCCAAATTATTTTTTTCATATTGCAAAAGCTTTTCTAGTTTCTGTCTTGTTATATTTTGTCTTATCATATTTATTTGTCTTGCCTCTTTAGACTTCTCTAGAAGTTTTCTGAGAATTCATTATTTTTGATGACCTTAGAGATTTTGAGGAGTATAGACTAAGTATCTCTTTTAATGCCCTTCAATTTGAATTGACATTTTTCTCATTATTAAATGAGGTGTGTGGTTTAATACACACAGGAATAACACAGATGTAAAATGAGGCAGGAATAACACAGATGTAAAATGCCATTATCAACAATGTCAAAAGATTATTATTAGTAGTAGTGATTATTATTATTATTATGAGAATGCTAACCTTACTCATCCTTTTAAAGTACTATTTCCCATGTTTCTTTGCCTTTCCATACCTTTTGTCTTTAGAGGGAGGATACCAGGCAGAGTGAACATTTAAGGAGTAGGGAGTCATGTTTCTTCTTTAAATGGCAAAGCATATATGTGAATTAATTTTTCTGAATGGGAAATTGGTCTATTATTTTACATTTAGTTATATGTTGATATCAGCATGAGCTCCTTGACATTTATTTTATACTTTGAATTATCATACAATATTGCATTATCTTGTTCAAGTTGTTTCAGCTATGGTCATTAGGAGCTGTTTTGGTACCTGTGTCCCTCTTGACATACCCCACTGTTTTAGTGTTTGAATAATTCCTTAGTTTCTGATGTTACAAAATAATTCAAACTTTTCTTTTATATTCTGCACTCCATTCCTAGAAGCAGCCCTAGAAACAGCTATTTATTCAGTGACTCCTAATTCCTTTTGTTGGAATATAATAATAGGAAACAAGATCTTCATGCTGGGCATGGTTGTTGCTACTGGGGTGTTGTTCTTCCAGGCCTTCTCAACCCACAACTAGGTGACATCTGTGGTGCGCACACACGCCATAACTATCCATGCTGCCTAGGTCATCATCTGTGTCTGTATTAAGCTAAATGTGAGTTCATACTGATGTCTCTGACTCTCGGCAGTACCACACGGTTCATTCTTAGTCTCTGGTCCTTAGTTGTCTAATGTCCCTTTCCAACAGTAAAAAATCGGGTTCTCATCATCCATCATATGTGTGTGTATTTGCTCCATCCCAGTATACATGGACAGTGGTATCAGGCTTCTCTAACGCTACCCCTATAGGAAAATCTTTTATCAGTTACCACAGTGCTTATGTATAGATCCTGCTGTATAGATCCAATAGTGTATTATGTATAAATCCATTATGTATAGATCCAGGAGTCCTTTGTCTCACAGTCTAAACATTTTCCAGCATTGTTCAAGAACCCCCATCCCCTGTCCGTGAAGTTATGTCACATTCCTAACAAACTTATTTTGCCACAGTCTACATTCCATCCTGAAGCCATGGTATCCTAATTGATTTTTTGCATTGCATTCATCAAAGTTTGTTCTTGGTGCTGTAAGGTTCTTTAAGTTTTGACAGACGTATAGTTCCCTCTCATTCAGTTATACATGTATTTTAAAATCCTACAAAATACTAATATTATTTTTATATTCAATGTGCATTTTCACTTAACCACCTACTTACATTATTCCTTGCTTATTATTTACTATATTTCTTGCTTCTATTTATGATTTTAGACCTACTGCCAAAAAGTTCCCTTTGGTCTTGCCTTTAGCACTGGTTTGCAGGGGATAACTCTTCAACTTTCTGCCTTGCAGTGTATTTATTTCACTTTACTTTTTACAGCCAATTTTTGATGGTTCTACTATAAGTATAATCTTTTAGGGGATCTCCACTAAAATCCTGGAGTAACCACCAGGGCTTCTCCTTCTTCCTGGTACCCGTATTTCAGTGTTAGCCTTCCCATAACTGCGAATCTTCTGTAAGCTCTGCTCAGCTTCTCAGCTCTTAAGAAACTGGCATATGGCCTTGCAGGAGGAAGAGCCAAATGTTAGGGTCACTTTTTGCTTTTCCCTTGAAACCTGGCCCTCAAATCCCTTGTTGCTGCTTTGTGAAATTTCTAATTACTTCAAAGAGACTCACAAAATCATCTAACTTTTCTAATTGTTCTCACTAAAGAAGTTAATGTTATAACAACTAGTCTACCATACAAAAATTCTGTTACAGCAATTTACATTTCCTCAAGTGTGGAAATTTCTGTCTCATATGCAGCTGTGTTTGAAGTTTTTGGCATTCTAGAATACGCTTTTAATGGTTGCTTGTGTGATGTCATCCCCAGTTAGTTTGACTATAAAATAGTACCCTTGCTCATTAGTCCAAAATATATTGTTCAATAATATTGCAATAGTTTTATAAGATGAGATTGGTAGAATGGTAGGGACTAAATATTTTTCTATGGTACACATTTACTGACATTTAGCTAACATTTCATTTATTCTTCTGGCATGTCTGATTATTTTCTGATTATTTCTGACTTGAGAAGTTTTTCTAGAAGATGACCTTAAGATCTTCAGTTTTAGCAGAAGAGAATTCATTGTTTTTCTCTCTTTTTATTTTTAGGTCATGTAGATCCCAAATGCTTTGAAGTTGTAAAAGTGTTATAATTATATCTGCAGTGAATTCAGGTTAGCTAATGGGACATGTATTAACAATCATTTTCCCTTTTATATGTGGACACTATTTCTCTATGACAAGACTTAATTTTGCAAGACATTGTCTAGAATGTATGATGAACCCCACAAATGCATAAGAATGTTTAAAGGCTGTTGTACAGATATTATTAATATTTTTAAAAACTTGAGTATTGAAGCAATGAAATACATTTTTCTGTTGTTTTAATTTTATTTAACTAATATGTATGTGTGAAAAAAGGATAATGAAGAACAATTTTATGTTTCAAATTCCTGAACACCTAAAATGTTTTAAATGTAAATTATTACATTTAAAAATAAATCATTTTTAATTAATTAATTTTATTTCCCATTTGACATAATGCTCTTACATTTTTATGAGGCACAATATGATGGTTTGATCCATGATACATTGGGTAATGGTCAAGTTAGGATAATTAGCATATCCATCATCTTGAATTTTTCTCATTTCTTTTAGAAATAAATTCACTACTACTAGAACTGAAAAATTATCAAAAAATTTTCTCTTTCATTACACATTTGTCATTTGTTTATAGTTAGATGTTCAAAATAATTTCATAGTTTTTTGAAAGACTGGAATGAATGTGATATAACTTTCCTATGTACATATGTGAATACACTACAGTGAATCTCACCATTGTGTGCATCCACAAGAACGGGATCCTAATTAGATATATTCCATGCTTGTATAAATATATCAAAATACATTCTATTGTCATTGTAACTAAAAAGAACCAATATAAAAGGAAATGAATAGTACATATTGTTATCTACAATCACCCTACAGTGCAACGCCACACCAGAACTTCTTGCTCTCATCTAACTAGAGCTTAGTCCTCATTGATGGACCTTTCCTCATTCCACCTGACCCCTATCCTATCTGGTTTCTGACAACCACCATTTTACTCCCATATTCTGTAAGACCAACTGTTTTTAGATTCCACATAGGAGTGAGATCATGTAGTACTTATGTTTCTGTGTCTGGCTTATTTCACTTAGCATGATGATCTCCAGTTCCATCTATGTTGTTGCAAATTACAGGATTTCATTCTTTTTCATGGATAGGTACTTTTTCATTGTGATTGTTTACCACATTTTTTTCTCTGTTTATCAGTTGATGAATACTTTAGTTGTTTCCATTTCTTGGCTACTCTGAACATAATTTTAATACATGTAGGAGGGCAGTTTGCCTCCATGAGATACTGATTTGATTTCCTTTGGTTATATACCTTAGTAGTGAGATTGCTGGATAATATGATAGTTTTGTTTTTAATTTTTTGAAGAACCTTCATACTGTTTTCCATAATGGCTATACTAATTTATCTTCCCACCAACAGCGTACCAGGATTCCGTTTTCTTCACACAGATACCAACACATTTTATGTTTCATTTTTTTGATAAAAGCCATTCTAACGGGAGTGAGATAACATTTCATCATGATTCTGATTCACATTTCTCTGATGGTTCACAACCTGTTGACCATTTGTATGTTTTTCTTTAGAAAAATATCTGTTGAAGTCTGTTGCCCAAGTTTTAATTGTATTTTTTTGCTATACTGTTATTCAAATTCCTTATATGTTTTGAATATTAACCCTTTGTCAGATGTATAGTTAGCAAATGTTTTCTCCCATTATGTTGGTTGTTTCTTCATACTGTTAATTGTTATCTGTGCTACGCTGAAGGTTTTTAGTTTGATGTAATCCCACTTGTCCAATTGTGCTTTGGTGAAAAATTATCCTTATTTCAAGAAACATAATGATAAATTAAATTTTGCCATGATGCAGTAGCCTCTTTATCCTGGTCTACATTTTAAAATATTCTATGACTTTAAAGAGCTAATATTGATTGATTGATTGATTTATAATCTTGTACTGAGGACTGAACCCAATGTGATTTAAAAAAATTAAATTTTTTTTAATTTAAATTTTGAGACAGGGTCTTCCTAAGTTGTTTCAGGGTCTCACCAAGTTGCTAAGAGTAGCCTTGAATTTATGATCCTCCTGCCTCAGCCTCCTGAATTAACTGAGATTACAGGCATGTAAAACTGTGCCTGGCTAATTTTTAAAATGTAATCCAAATTCAATAAAAATGGACATTAAAATATTAGTGGGATTAAGGAAGCAATATAGTTTTATTTTTAAAACAATAATATATATTAAATAAATCCTAAATTATAGTTGTATGTTCCCAATTGCAAGAAAATTTCCTACTGAAACAGACACATTTAGTGGAATTTTACAAATATATGTTGCAGCACCATCTAGCAAACTCCTAGTGTATTTACCACATTACAAACATTTTATTCTTTTTCTAGTAGTGAATAAATATATTTTGTGGGATATCTTTAGAGTCACGAAGAACCTCAGCTTTTATGAAACAGGGGAAAAGGCCTCAAGGGTAAATCATTAGAAATATATTCCATATTTATATTTTTAAATTCTGTTTATCATATATATATATGATCTTAACCTGGTTGTCTATTTGTCTTTAATTTTATACAAAATAAAATTAAAGCCTTGTCTATTGTATATAGACAATATGATAAAATGGGGAAGTTCATAAATCAACTTTCATTTTTATACCACCATTTCTGATGACAGTGTAGACAGCCTATTAAATGGAAAAGATAATAGTATATAGAAAAACTGAATTTGGAGATAAACTGGCTTATATTTTTTTTTTATTATTTTATTTTTTTTCCCAAAAGTTGCATTTTAATACATGTTAGCAAACATAACAGAAAAAAACAAATTTTCAGAAGCTGTACACACTATTCACTGAAAACATTTGTTGAGGCAAATAGAAAAAAATTGTTACAATCATAATTTTTCTAACTTTGCACAAAATTATAAGCAGATTACATTCTTCA
>CM053407.1:34662908-34698011 GCA_028644305.1 Xerus rutilus
ATATATATTTTTATCAACCATCTTTACTATACCCACTCCCCTTTCCTGCCCCCCACATCCCCCATGTCGCGTCTAGTGTTTCTCTATTTCTCTTATGTTTCCCATTCCCACCTCCCTTATTCATCAGCATCCATTAATCAGAGAGACCATTCGGCATTTGGTTTTTTGGGATTGGCTTACTTCACTTAGCATAATGCTTTCCATAAACTGGCTTATATTTTAATCGTTGTAGGCAAATTATATAACCTTCCTGAATCATTATCCTGAGCCTCAGCATACCATCAATAATAACTACAAAATTATGGTTATTTCGCTCAAGAAAATATACTTTTATAGTATATAATTCAATGGATTATTTTTCATAACATATCTCTTATTGAATTTATTTCTGGCTATTTGGCAAGTCAATCTGTTAACAAAGTAAACTAAAAATTTTTAGTTTAAGAATGTCCAATTGAGCTGGACACCTGCCTGTAATTCCAGTAGTTCGGAAGGTTGAGACAAGGGGATCATGAGTTCAAAGCCAGTCTCAGCAGCTTAGCAAAGCCCTAAGAATTTAGCGAGACTCCATCTCTAAATAAAATGTAAGAAAGGGCTGGAGATATGGGTCAGTGAACACTCCTGGGTTCAATACCAGTCCAAAAAAAAGAAAAGTCCAATTGGTTTTGGCTGACATGGCTCATTTTGTCTGATTTTTGATGAAAGTTAACACATTTTGCCTGACAAAATAGTCATTTCAGTTAGTTTGCAAAATTTGTTTTTAGTCAGAAAAAAATCAACCACCTAATTAACTGAATTTTTTCTATTTTTCCCTCTGGTCTAAGTCTATAATCATATCTAGAAGAAATTATTTTAAATGAAAAAAAGCTGAATTCCAAAAGAACACAACAAAAATAACAAGGTAATTTTAGTTAATATGAGTTCCCTGATTTTTAGAAATGAAACTGAGTTAAAATATTTTTCCCACAAAATAAAGTATAAAATAAAGAGCCCCTAGGATACTTTGTATAGAAATGATTCTTATGGTCTGGATGGATAGCTGATTTGAGTTTGGGATACAGGCTGAGTCACAAGCTCATAATGTCAGCCTGTCAACTATCACATTTCTCAAACACAGCATCCAGTTACTTTGGACAGGGAATGGCCTGTTGGATCCTGACAGCTCCCTCACTGCCAGCAAGCTTACAACAGCTGAAGGATGAAAATGGTAACCTTTCCATTTAGCACTGACAAAGGTTCTGCCCAGAAACCTAAAGCCTGAGTGTGAGAGATGCCAGAAGAGGTTTCGCTCAAGTCAAAGTTAGCACTCTGGTTTTATTTTATTTTCTGGTCTTTTTACATTTTTAAAAAAGTGAAGGGATATTCACCTGCACCAACTAGACTGTTTATAAATACAAGCAAACATGAACAACTCTGAAAGCACCAATGGAGTTCTATAATGAAACTCCCAGGGCAACTCTTGCCTCCTGCATTAACATCTAAATACCGCCATTTTGATGACATAGGAATGAAAGAGAACTCTTTTATGACTGGACAATATAAAAGTGACAGAAAGAAATTAGCAGTGAAGGCTTTTCAGGAAAGCTGGCCTCTTGGGCATAACTAAGCAACCTCTGAGAAACAGACAGTGGTATTTCAATACTTGAGCACTATGCTTTGCTAGGTTATTTCAGACATTACAAGTAACATATTGTTTAGTTGTACCCATGTACACCATTAAATGCATCACAGTGTGGCACGGATTCAGCAAGTTTTAGTCATAACATGCCAGCTGGAGAATATTAAGGGGGGAAAATCCGTTTTCAATTTCTGCTTAATGTTCTGGTGAAAATAATGTAAGTCACTTCTGTGAATGTATTTACCTTCCAAATGCTATAACTACCATTCAATATATAGGTACTAAAATAGAATTTTCAATAATGTGGCATTTGCTTACTCTGTTTTCCTTACTCGTTTTTTTTTTTTTTGCATTCCTTTCTTACTCTTCATTGATGCATATAAGTTTCAACATGTTTCTTTTACTTATAGTTAATTAACCTTAACACTAGACTGACATTTGCAAGGTTTACTGGAGCAACAAAAGTGTCTTTGTAGGCAAGAATTATACAAACACCATAAATGTATTCTGCAATTGTTTTCCTGCATATTTTATGGCTATTAAATCCTCCTGCTGGTCTTTCACAATAATTACTATGGCCTAAGAAAAGATGTGTATTTTTCATTTTTGCCATGAAGATAATTTTCATTTGCTTTGCTGCCCTAACCATTAAAATCTACCCCAAGGATTCTTCCTTGTCTACTGAGCATGTCTACTAAGAACTGCTCCATATTTAACTCACTCTTAGATCACACCATGGCTTGAGAATTCTTTTAATCTCTTTTCCATTTATAACTGTACTGCTTGACCTTTTTCAGCAAGGTGTCTTGTATATAAAATGTCAGTGAGAGGATTACAGACATGGGACAAAGATATAGTTTAATTAAAAAAGGTCCTGGGAGATTGAAAAAGGTTACTGGCCTAGATCACAAATATTTAATGCCAGATGACTATTTATGAGGCTAAAAAAGAAAGAAGGAAAAAATTGAAAAAAGATTACTGACCATTTGTAATTGGCCAACTATTAAATCTGAAATAATTAGATTACACTTCTTATTTAAACTGTTGCTTTCCTTTATGGTAAATAAAAACATTTAAGGCACGAGCCATGACAGTTATAAAATGAAAATTAATTCCAATTCCCTATAAGTGAGACTATATAACAGACGCCTATAGACTTGGCTATTTTTAATGTCAAGGTCTAATATTTAAAAAAAAATTCATTGCTCAAAAGTCATTTATGTTTGGACTGTATGGATTGTTTCATGTAACCCTGCAACAGGTGGCTTTCTGATCCATTTATCCTTCCATCAGTCTCATGTATATGTGTAGACATATAAGTCAAAATAGTTTACAATTGAGTTATTTAACCATTGATTTGGCAATGAAACCAATTACTTAGAAGGGATAGCCAATGAATCATAAAGGATCCTGCTATGAAATATACTTGGACCAGAAATATTGGGCCAGCTCAGAGCACACACTCATGCATATTTGCATATACACTCCTATCAACATGCAGCTGGATCTGCTGGAGATGTCAACAACTACTGATCAGACAAGAAAGGTTTTCCTTTGACTTCAGAATTGGATAGCTAAACTTATACCCTTAATAACTATTGTGTACATGGAGACATTGGAGAATATTGGAAAGAGGTAACTGAAGTTTTATTTAAACTCTAAAATTAACAAGCCCATAATGCTCTATAATTTTTAAAAAATGCTACCAATCTACTTTAAGCTAAACCCTTATCATGCTAACTCTCAGTTTTAGAGAGTTAAAACTGAAAAATTCCCTGGTGCTAAACATCTCACCTGAGCGATTAGACAGTCCTGACCTACAGACTTCCAACTTGAGAAAATTATTGAATTTCCTAAGACCATAAGTTAGGATTCACATTCTGGTTTGTGATCATTTCATTCTCTCTGTTCAAACATTTCTCCATATGGAGGAGAATTTGCTTTGTAAATTTGTAAAAAAGAGTGCTTTGATATTCTTATATGACTGAAAATCCCAAATTTCAAAAACTCATTTATAAATTCTACAATTAGTCATATATCTATACTTACATATTTCAGTCATTTAAAAGTTTCAGCCATAGCAACACCAACAATAACAGTCATAGGAGAAAAAACATAATAATTTCAGTAAATTTGATCCATTTATGAAATCTGTTTTCAGTCATGTAAATGACTACAGTACTTCCACAGAGCACTCTCTTGGATAATCAGGATCAAAGATGCATTTACTTGTGCATTCATTTAATAAATAAATGGATATTTTATTTAATTGGATAACTATTACTTACACTGAGCAAAGTACTAGGGATAAAATAGTGAACTTAAAGACACATATACTTCCTGCACTTCTGGAGCTAAAAGTCTACTGAAGGTGGGGGCACAATACATCTTTGTCATATATTCATACTAAAGTTATAGTTACAAACTCAGATAACTGATATCAAATGGAAAGTACTTCATGAAATTCATGAAGGAACCTGATCTCACAAGTGGTGACTTAGATGAGGGGTGTGGTGAGGATAAAGTATAAGTACAGGGAGCCAGTAGTCAGGGAGGGCTCAAGGATGAGATTTTGAGCTGAGAACAATGTAAATTTCTAAAGCTGCCAGAGAAGCAACTTTATACAGACATTTTTTACAATTTCAGAGTCACAAATCCCTTACTGAAAATTAACCCCTTTTCCATGAAAAATCAAACTACCATGATCAACAGTTAGTAGGGGAAACACACAAGGCATTTAGCCCCTTCTTTCAAATCTAGATATAATAAGTAAAATACTATAAAATAAATATTTAACTAACTTAAAATATACACATTGTTGTCCTAATTGGAAAGCTTTCTGGAGACAGAATTCCTACCTCTTCAGAGGATCTCAGTCTTTTAAGGCCTTCAGCTGACTGGGATGAAGTTTATCCATGTTATAAAGGGCAATCTGCTTTATTCAATATGTACTTAACTTTAATGTTAATAATATCTAACTGTTTTTGTCAGCTTTTTTAATGCTGTGACTAAAGGATCTGACCAGAACAACTATAGAGGAGGAAAATTTTATTCAGGGGCTCACAGTTTCAGAGGTCTTAGTCCATAGAAGTCTGGTTCCATTTCTCAGGGCTCAAGGTGAGGCCAAACATCATGGCAGAAGAGTGTGGCAGAGAAAAGCAGCTCACATCACAGTGATCAAGACAAGAGAGCGAGACTCCACTTTTCAGATACAAATATATAAACTAAAGCCACACCCCAATTTCCACCTCCTCCAGCCACATCCTACCATTTCAGTTACCACTCAGTTAATCTCTATCAGGGGATTAAATCACTAGCTGGGTTAAGACTCATACAACTTCTGAACAACAGAATGCAAGAACAACATTCTTGCATTGTCTCACATGCGAGCTTTTGGGGGACACCTCACATCCAAACCATAACACTACAAAAACTCACATAAACATGTAGACTTTATGTTTTGACAATACAAGAGTACCTTAGCATAGCCAAATTGACACATTAAATGAGCCATTGCAATGATTAAATATCGAGTGATGTGGAAGATAAAGTCACATATCTATTTGAAAGCTGTTCCAGAAAGAGAGGGAGAGAGACTCAAGGTAAAGCAATATTCACAACAAAATTGTCTGAAATTTTGTCAAAATTGAAGGAAAAATATGAGATTTTAGATTGAATTGGAACATACATTCAGAGCAATAAATATAGTTAATTCACAACTAGTCAATTAAAAGAACTATATTAAAGGGTTTCAGAGGACAAGATAGATCATGTACTAAAGAAAGAAATCAAAATCAGAGCAAATTGTTTATTAATGATCCGCCACCATGTTATGGAAAGATACTTTTAAAAGACTCAGGAGAAACTAGTGAACAAATGGACTTTTATACCCAGCTAAAAATTGGTAAAGAAAGCAAATCAAATAATGGCATTTTTCAGAGAAAGTCTGAGAACTTTTTGATTTGTAGTTTTGCTGAAAGGAATATTAAATGATATATTTATGTACAAACAGAATGCTGAAGAAAAAACTAGGATGCAAGAAGCAATTGTCCCTTAAGAAGATTTAAGTTTTAGATATTAAAACTTAAATAAAACTAAATAAGGTCAGAAAACACACAAACACACACACACACATACACATACCTTATTTTGAGAAATTTAAAGGCAAGAAATATCTGAAATATTAGACCACAATTTTAAAAGAAAGGAGAGATTTTTCCAAAAATTATTCAATATTTTTAAGAGGAAAGAGATATTATTTAATGTTAATCCTTGTTACATCCATACAGATGTTAAAAATAAAAAGACATCTGATAAAAATAATGAAAATATAAAGGTTTGTTTTAAACTAGTAGAGGAATTAAAAAAGCAGATAATTAAATAATAAAATGAAATGGTAGAAATGAGCTCACATATATACAAAGAATTACAAAAATGTACCTGGATTAATACAGTATCTATCTACAGACTGGATTTGTTTTTCATCTTGCTTTGCCTCATAAGGACATCTATACATCAAACTCTGAAAGGCTAAAAATGATGGGATGGTAGAAGACATAATGGAAAATACTAAACAACTGAACATTAGTGTTGCTATGTTAATTTCAAATGAAGTCAATTTTAAGGCAGAAGGCAATCATCACATAATTAACTCCTTCAATCATCTTAAGTACTCATATTTGTATTTATTGGAAGAGAACTTGCAGCTCAACTTAAGCAGACTATCTCTGGGAATTAAGTCCCAGGTAGCTGTCTGTACTAATCATTTTTATATCAGTATCTGTGCAAATTTACTTTAGGACTGTATGATATATTTGGATGTCTTATTCTTCTTTAAAAATTGTCCCCTATTGACTAATAACATCTACTGCCTACTCTTTGGTTTGGAACGATGAGCTGATTTAAAAATGTGTAACTAAGATTGAAAGATAAATTCCAAAAAGAGGTTTTTCTTTCTTTTTCTGCAATGAGAGAGATCTCTGTGTTTAAGACTTATGTACAAGTGCCTTGGTGACCAATTTGTTACAAAGCCTGTTGGAGGGACTTCTGACTGCAATATTCAGGTTACTACCACTAGATGGCATTTTACTTTTTTGCAAAAAGCAAATGTTGCAGATCTATCAAACAAGTAGTCACAAGGCAAATTGCTAAATAGAAAGATAATCATAGCAAATGATAGCTAGATGTATAGATAGGTAGATAAATAAATATGAATTATATGCTAGTCTATGTGTTTAAACTAACAAGGATGCCAATATAGTCTAGTTAAAAGAGGTTGAACTAGAGAATGCAGGTTCTAGAATATTTGCAACACTATGTATTTGATTTTAGATAAGCCATGTGACCAGTCTAGACTTCTATATTGTATAAAATTAAGAACTAACTGATTTCTAAGATAGTCTTTCAGAGCTACCATTTGAGGGAACATAGGAATAGAATTAAACTTCTATAGGAATCTGATGAAATTTATATTTTCTTCTGAAATCTAAGTTTTATATACTGTTTTGCAAAAAAATTATGAAATTTTTAGATATTCTAGATATCTGGCAACTACATTCCAGTTCAGTCTCATTTCTACTTGGATTGTAATAGCTCCTAATTCTTCTTGTGGTGCCAACAATGTATTCAAAGTATGTCTCAAAATGAGCTCTGGAGAGTAGTCTGGCAGCTGCTGTTGTGAGATCAGAGACTTACTCTTGTTGTCCTTGGAAGGTGCCCAGGATGCTCTTCCTCTCCAGAGGTGGCGTTCCCCTCCTATTTCTGAAGGTGAAATTTTATCCAGTCATCTAGGCTCAGTACATGTGTGTCTTTGAGTTTTCCATTTCTAGTACTTTTACTTCCACTCTGTTTACCTGGAAAGTCTCTTGATTCCATCGAATCTCTATTTGGAAATAATAGAACTTACTTCTCATGGTTATGTAAGAATTAAAAGAGATAAAATAGGTAGAACACCTAATACTTGGGCATAGAAGGACACACTTTGAAGAATTACAGTTCTGAATTTTTAGAGCAAAAAAAAGAAATCTTCAGAGATACCGTGGCATTCGAATGACACAATCTTGAGCAAGCCTGCTTAAGAGGAAAGAAGGGGTTCCCTGGCAATGCGTCACGTGCTACACAACTAGCTCTCATACGAAATCAGAAATGAGGAGGATAAGGAAAGTTTGTATGATAAGGATATGGAAAAGTCTGTGATCTTTTAACACATGGCATTTAAAATCAATCAACATTGAAGTGAGGCTTGAGAGGAAAACTGAGTAAAGCATTATTCATTGAAAAAGACATTAATTAGATAAAAATCAATATCAGTTATTAATGTGATGGAACTGACCAACAGTCTGATGTTATCTTTAGATTCCATTAACAGAAACAGAATTTTCAATGAAAAAGGTGCTAGTCCCATTTTGTTTGACTTGGGTCACACCTCAGGCAAAGTACTTTTTTGCAAAGTCACTTCCAATTACAAACACTATCAAAAGTTTTCTTGCTGTCAAATCCTAGGACATAGGCTTAGATGAAAGGAAGAGAGGAAGAGAGGACTCCAAGAAAATTGGAGGGTCCAGAGAGAAAATACACTTTGGGAGCTGCAGTTAGCTATTTGAAGGTCCCAAATAACATCAGTAGTCAAAATTGTCCAGATGAAATCAGGACACTGAGTTAAGTTTGGATTTCTGACAGTGAATAACATTGTAATTTCATGAAACATGCCTATACTAAAAGTCACTTTTTGTTTATCTGATATTCAAATTTTACTGAGTACCTTGTATGCTTTTTTGCAAACTCTAGAAACTCTAGGGGATGTGATACCAGGAAGGGGATGCTCCCTAGACAGAAAGTATAATGCCAGTGCCTTCAGAAGCAAGATAAAGTTCACATTAATTATTTTACTAAAGCAAAATGACAATCTTCCAGTGTTCGATTCATACTGATGGAAGTATACTACTGTTGACTGTGGTCAGAAATTATAAAATTGAAAATCATTGACATTTAACATATTTAAGTATTGAAATTGATGGAGATTAGAAAATGTTCCTCTGCTGCCATCAGCATGGTTGTGTCCACACACTCTTCAGCTTCTGTGCCTACAGTCTGTTCCAGCTAGATAACTGTAAGGTGCAAATGTTGGGTTTTAGCACCTTCCTGCCCTCTGAAGCTCCAATGAACAGGGCCTTTTGGATCACTGCATAAGGGTTCTATTTTCTCTGGCCCCTACTGGGCTGCAGCTCTAACTTCTATGGCTGTTTGCTTGTCCATCTTGGAACTTCACTCCTTCCTTTCCTTAGAGGACACCTTAGACACCTGCACTTGATAGGTGCCAACTGAGTCATAAAGAAGACATGAGTGGGCTGCTTCATGATTAAGGTGTTGGAATGAATGCAAGGAGGCAGGGAAGAGGGTGACAGAGAGGTTATGATAAGTCACTAAAGGTAAATGCAGCAGCTGACTGAATGTCTGAAGTAACATTCATACCAACCAATGTGAGCACTGCAGTATTATGCATGGGATGCTGGGATATTAGAGCACTGGAGACAGAAGTTTAGCATCAAGATACTTGGAGAGCAAAATACAGGAAATTAACAATGGCGATTAGGAGCTTCTAAGAACCTTCACAGCTAACTAAAATGAGACAAGTGCACAGAAACCAATAGAATCATGTGAGAATCAGGAAACAAAGAGCCATGACTATAAAAGTTGATGATGCTGTTAGGGCTTGCCATATACCTAATGCCATAATTCTCCTTGGTGGTGGTGCTGGAGGGTTCCAAAGTGTGTGTCAGAGCACTAATCCTCTGATGTGCTCCATGAATAAAAAAATTTTTAAGATTTTTTTTTTTTTAGAAAACAGCGTGTACTATATTCCTCTACTTTGAGGATTGCTAGGTTGTCCATTAGCATATTTAAAGCTTTGAGAAGGTCTAGAGGGTTTTTTAAAAAAGTCATATGAGTTGGTTCATCACAATATTTATCAAATTTATTTCACCACTTCACCTTCTCTGGGTACCACATGTAGTAATAGCTCCTGGAGCTTGTGTTCCATGGAACACACTTTGAGAATCACTGTCTGGAGTGTGGAGTAGAATGTTATTAACATATGTGGATCGAAGTTCCGAAGCTTGGAAAAAAGACCACTAGGAAGTATTCCAGAGGAAAATACCCAGCATTGTGAAAAGAAGCAAAATGATTTTTCTTAAAAGGTGGGGGGCATTAATCATAGAGAAGTACAAATTAAAGATCAAAGGTCAATTAGTTCCCTGTCATCAACTCACAAGTAATGGAAAGAGGATTTGTATGCATACATTTTACCCCAAGTTCATACTCTTAATCAATCTAAAGTAGCCATTTTCTGCATACATTTATTTTAAAGATACAAAATTATAATATATAGTAAATATATCAAGATTAGCATCTTTTTAGATACTTATGACACATTTTTGAGCAAAGAGAAAAATTTCCTGTTCTTATGAGATTATATTTGGTATTGGGATACAGTGAGAGTTTCATTAAAATAAGTCCATTATATAGTATGTTATATAATTCTACAGATGTTAGAAATCAATAAGAGCTATGGAGAGGGAGGGTGAGTAAAAGGGGCCAGGCTGTGCTGAGTAGGTAGGGGCGATCAAGGCAGGCATCATTGAAAAGGGACATTTGAACAAAGATTGAAGAGGGAAAGATATGAATTTGTGTGAATAACTGGAAAGTATGCACAAAGGAGAAACAAGAGCATGGCCAGGGTGTACAATGACTAGGAAGAAGGCCTGTGTAGCTAGGTCAGAATGCAAAGGGCTGGGTAGAAAGACACAAGGTTAGAGGGAATTGGAGCCCATGGTGTAGGGCATGTGTAAGCCCCTGGGCATATAATAAACAATTGAAACCTAACCAGAGAGTTATACATTGGAGAAGAGAAGACATTATGCACCTGCGAACTATTTTCATTCCTGAAGATCTACATTTGAATGGTACCTTGGTCTCGCACTGATCCTATGGGCCGGAATATGCATATTGTGAAACAGATTTGATTTCTGTTTGAGTATTTCAGCTGACCAAAGTTCTTTCAACAAAGGAACAGGTTCCTTCAACAAAGGGAGGAACTTCCATATCTTTGCTATTCTGGCAGAGACTTTGAGAAAGAAGAACTACAGAGGTTTGTGTATAAAATGAAAGAGATTAAATGGTTTGGATGCTAATATCTTCCAAATCCAAATTCTATGGTTCTTTTGTTGGTTGTCTTGTTCACAATTAAAAAATTGTGATAAAATACAATATGTGTGACATAAAATTAACCATGCCATTTTTCATTTTAAGTGTATAATTTAATACATGAATAATATTCATGTTATTGTACAACTAATTCTAACATCTATCTTCAGAACTTTTCATACATTCCAAACTGAAACTTTGTACCTATTAAATAGTAGTGAACTATTCTCTCCTTAACATTATTACTTTGTGATCACTATTCTCCTTTATGTCACTATGAATTTTACTATTCTTAGTGTATCATATATGTAGAATCTTACAATATTTATCCTTTTGTGTCTGACATATTTCGTTTAGTATAATATCTAGAATGTCCTTTGAGTTGTAGCATGCATCAGTACTTCATTCCTTTTCAAGGTTTAGTGTCAGTGTATTGTTGGTATATTGATTAGGGTTCTCCAGAGAAACAAAACTCATTTCCATATAAGATTTATCACAGGGAATTGACTTACGTGATTATGGAGACTAGGAAGTCTTAAAGTGCAGTGAGTCTGGACAGGCTCAGAACCCAAAAGAGTTAATGGCAAAGTTCCAGTCCTAAGACCAGCAGGTTGGAGATTCAGACACATCACTGAGGGTGTACATCAAGTCTTTGAGTAGTCTGCTAGAGAATTCCCTCTTGCTCATCGAAGCCAATTTTCTTGTTCTATTCTGGTCTTTGACTGATAGGATGAGGCTCACCTCCCTTACTGAGGGCAATCTTAGAGTTCAACAAGGTAATATTAATCTCATCTGAAAACACCCTTCAAGATGATTCATAAAATTAATCACCACAGGAAGAATATAGTGCCTTTTGTTTATCCATTTGTCTGTTGTTATTTGGTCGTCTACCTTTTGCCTATTGGGAATACAACTACTATGTACATAGGTACAAATATCTGTTTGATTCTCTGCTTGCAGTTATTTCAGATATAAACCCAGAAGAGGATATGCTGGATCATATGATGATTCTATGTTTAGTGTTTTTGAGGACTTGCCATACTATTTTCCAATTTTAAATGTACACCAATAGAACATGAGGGGTCCAAAGCGATCCAGTTTCTCTACATACTTGTCAACACTTGTTAGTTGTCTGTTTTGGTAATAGTCATTCTAATAATTCTGAAGTGTTATTGTGGTTTTGTTTTTCATTTTACCAATAATTAGTAATATTGAGCATCTTTGATGTGATTACTGTCTATTTGTTTATCTTCTTTGGAGAAACATCTCTTCATGTCCTTTGGTTATTTAAAAAATTGGATTGTTTGATTATTTGTCATTGAGTTCTTTATTCATACACACAGACATACACACATAAAGAGATTATTAATCTTATCAGGTATATGACTTACAGATATTTTCCGTATTCTGTCAGCTGCTTTTTTTACTCTAATAGTGTCCTGTGATTCATGAAAGTTTTTAATTTTGATGAAGTCCAATTTATCTTGTTTTTTTCTATGTTGCTGTTTTTGATAACATATCCAAACAATCTTTGCCAAATCCAATGTCATGAAGTTTTTCCACTTATGTTTTCTTCTATTTATTTTGTAGTTTTTAAAATTTACATTGATTTCTTTGATCCTTTTTGAGTTAACTTCTTTTTATGGTGCCTTCATTGTTTTGTGTATTATATTCCATTTCCCCACCACTGTTTATTGAAAAGATTGTCCTTTGTCAGAATTGGCTTTTTAGAAAGTAAAATATCAGGAAAAAAACAAGCTGAAAATATTTAAATCAGACCAATTTTCAACTGATCCAACTTTTTGATTATATTGCAATACTTTTTTTTGGTACCAAGGTTTGAACTCAGAGGTACTGAATCACATACCCAGCCCTATTTTGTGTTTTATTTAGAGACAGATTCTCATCGAGTTGCTTAGCACCTCGCTATTGTTGAGGTTAGGTTTTAACTTGAGATTCTCCTGTCTCGGCCTCCCAGAGTGCTGGGACTACAAGTGTGAGCCACTGCGCCCAGCTGATCATATCAGAATGCTATTGTTAATGGTTTTCTTAAGTCAAAAGCAATTCTATTACATATAATTTAAATTAGTGTTAATTACTGTAAGTAATATTCTTTCTATATTTTCTTAAATTATTGTTAATGTAAAACTTACATGAATACTTTGAACAATTTTTAAGGTTATATTTTTAGCTATATTTTTTCATTAAACTTTTCTGTCAGATCCATTCTTGTAGCATTTCAAGGTCAATTAGAATAGTTTTCTTGTTGTAACTAGTGTGCACTGAAACTCCTACCTTTAGATAATTTATGAAAATGCATTAGTGATTATCCTCCCTCTTAAGGGCCATTAATAAAGATACTAAAGATCATTAACTTAAGAGATAGATAATTTTCATGAGTGATAGATGTACAGAAACTCTACATTTATCATGTCAGCTCAATCAGAAACTTTTAAAAGGCATTGATCAAAAATGGAAGCTGACTCAAATGCGAAGATTGGAGAGGTATAGATTGCTTAAGATTAGTTAAATTTACTCTTTAGATATTTATGCCAGTTTCACTTAGGACATGGAACTTCAACTAAATTTATTACTAAATTTTACCCCTCAAAGATAGGTCTGTGATTGTTCTTATAATTATGTCCTTAAAAGGCAAAATTATTTTCCTGCTTATTAAAATAGATTTCCACCATGATTAAGAAAATACATGGTACTACAAGTGTTTTGCTTTTTACTATGTATATTGGTGCTGGTTTATTTGAGTAGAAAGTAAAAAATGGGGAGGACCTGAAATTGTATATCTCATTTAACCCGCCTAGCTTTTTAAATACAAAATAAACTCCTATATAGGTACAATCTATTTGTGTTTATGTTTTCTTAGTAATCACTTTAAATAATTAATCAAAAGCAAGAGTGCTAAGTCTATAAATTAGGGAGATAGATGTACGTATGAGTCTAATTCTCCAATTAAATGACAAGTTCAGTAGTCATAAATGGCAAAGTGAATTCATCTGTTTATGATAAACTACATGTATCAAAGAAACTTAAAATTATACCAATTCAATTACAGTTTAAACTTGTTTATCAATGTCTTCATGGTTGAAAATGGAAATGCCTTTTAGGGATGGAGATTAATATATTTACAATTCTATTGTAATGAAGACATCAACAAATGAGAAATCATATATATAATATTTTATATATATATTTATAAATCAAATATATATATTTATAAATCAACATTACTATATGCTGAAAAAGTAGTTTAGCAACTATGTTTGTGTGCTTTCATTTTCATTTGTGTGCCAAACCCCCTTACAAGAATAATTCAGATGAAAAGAAGGCTCACAATTACAGTGGTTCAGTGCACAGTTGACTCCATTACTCTGACTGAAAGTGAGGCAGAACATCACGGCAGAAGGGTATAGGGGAGGAAAGCTACTCAGCTCATGGCAGATTGGAAGCACAGAGACAGGAGAAGGTGTTTCAGGGAAGATGAACATTTTCAGAACATATCCCCAGAGACCTGCTTCCTCTGAGCAATTCCCACCTGTCTCTAGTTACCACTCAGTTAGTCCATTCAAAGTAGGATGTACTGGTTAGATTATAGGTCTCTTATTCTAATCAGGTTACCTCTGAACAGTCCTGCATTAACACCAGAGCTGTTAGGGAATACCTCATATCCAATCTATAATATTCTACCCTTAGTTCTAAAAGTTCATGTTTGTTTTACAGCAAAATGCATTTAGTTCACCTTCAAGTGTCTCCATAGTTTTAATTTCAGCTTTACCCAATAGTCCATGTCCAAAGTCTCCTCTGAGACTCAAGGCAAACTCTTGGTTGTAAATTCCTGTAATGGTCAAAAGCAAGTTACATATATTATATACAATGGCACAGAATAAACATTCCCATTCCAAAAGGGAAGAATAGGGGCACAGACAGAATGGATGCGGCCAAAACAAGATAAAACTCAACTGGGAAAATAAGTCCTGTACCTCTGTATCCAGCATCTGGGGCACATGGCAACAAAACATGATCTCCAAAGAGTTTCAGCAGCCCTTGCCCTTTGGCCTTGGCAGTTGAACTTCTAATGGCCTCTCTTTTAGCCTGGCTGTCTTCATGGCCAGCAGTTTTCCTCAGCAAACAGTCCACATTACTGGCATCTCTTAATTCCTGGGGTCTCCACTTGTTTCAGATATGCTTTCACATCTTCATATCTCTCTCTCTCAGGGGCTACCCATAGGGATTCCAACTTTGCTATTCTTTGCCTGGCCTCCAAGGCCTTCCTTTGAAATCTCAGTGGAAGCCACAATACCACTACAACTCTTGCATCCTGCATTCCTGCAGAACGAAAACTACATGGATGACACCAAAATCTGTTGCTAGCCTAAACAGTAGCTGGCCTCCCCCTGGGACCACAGCTGTGGTGGCATCTGAATGCCTTGGCACCTAATCACAGTGAAACCAATTTCTAGGCCTGCCTGTATGCCCAAGGTGTTCCCATTGTCTTTTATCAAAGAATTTTTTGCTTTCACATCCTTGAGACTGCAGTGGATATGGTCTTGCCAATTCCTGAGACATTTTCAAGGCATCTTTCCATTGTCTGTGCAAAGTACCTAGCATCTCTTTAGTATCTATAATTTTGTCCATTAAGTGCATATTCCTTGGCACCAGTTTTACGTGCACTTTCTTGGCAAAACTGCATGTTTTAAATATACTTCTTCTCTGCTTTCTGCTCCTTATTCTCATAATAAACTTGGAAAATAGCTAATAATATCCACACCACTGCCAGAATCCTGTGCTGCCTTAAAATTTCCTTTGCCCAATTAATTAGACCATAACATTTAATTTTGTACTCACATATAGTCTTAAGAAAATATAGATAAGTTTCTTGCCATATATAACATTAAGTGTCTCTAGTATAATTTCCAATAGAATTTTCATTTCCTTTTGAAACTTATGAGTTCAGCCTTTTTTGTCTGCCTTCCTAATGGCATTCTAGTCTTCTGAGTTTCCACTGCACTTGTCCACTAAGCTCTCCTTACAACATTCTAAGACTTCTCCAGCCTGCATATCTAAAATTCTCCATACTCCTGCAAACTAGTTTAAAAAGCTTCTAAAAACACGATTAGTTTAGTTATAGCAATGATCTCACTCCTGGTGTAAATTTATAGTTTAGTCAGCTTTTCATTTTTGTGACCCAAATACCTGACAAGAACAACTCAGAGGAATTTTATTTTGGTTCACAGTTTTAGCAGTTCAGTCTATGGTTGGCTGACTTCATTGCTCTAGGCCTAAGGTAAGGGAGAAAACATCATGGTAGAAGAGTGTGGTGGAGGAAAGCTGCTCAATTCATGCCAGCTGGGAAACAGAGACAGAGTGGAGGAGGTGCCACAGGGAAGAAAACTTTTTAGGGCACACTTCCAGTGGTCTATCCCTTCTAGCCACATCCCACCTGCCTATAGTTGCCACCCAGTTAGTTCACTCAAACCAGCATGGATCAATGAAGCTATGGTTTCATAAGCTAATCATTTCACCTCCAAATATTTCTGCGTTATCACTGGAGATTTTGGGGCATGTCTTATATCTAAACCATAATGGCAACCAAAAACCATTTTAACTTTTCTTTTAAATATTATTTTTAAAATTAAGTGTAGAAAGCCAAAACAGATATACTTTAAAATTTGAATCAAAATGAAAATTTCACATGTACAAAGATAAAAGTAATTCTTCTGGGATCATGAAATAATATTAAATAAGTCAGATATGTAACTAGATTAATTTAGGTTGTGATTATCGGATGATAAACATGAATATGAAGTTGTGAAATTATTGTACACACTTATTAAAATATTTCAGTAGTATGATTGAGATGAAGCAAAGTTGAGTTCAGAATTAGCTATATTATGAGATGGTTAAAGACACTGGAAAGGCAATGCAATACAATGAAAGAGTGACACAAGAACTCCATGACTTAATAAATGAATTAAGTGAAATCTGATAGGCAGAGAGAATACTTTTTATAAAAGGCTTATAAACAGAAGAAAAATATGAATATATTCTGTGTTTGCTAAAAACAATAATTTTATAATATATGGAAATATACCCTAATTAAAAAGCACTGTAATTATAGCATAATCTTGCACATGTTTTTGGCTTAGGTAAGCTTGATTTTGGGGGAAATGATGAAATACACAATTTGGGGGGACATAGTTGAAGTGAAGGGAGGAGTAATGCATACAGATTTAAAGTGTCATACTTAAAATCACAGCATTATCTATTTTATTTCTACTTCAGATAATCAAAAGCAACAGCTTCATAATTTGCACATAGCTGACATTGAATAATGGGTAAGTTAAAAAAAAAAGTACCTCTTTTCTAACCCAAGTTTATAGGTTTCAGTTTGTTTATAAAAAATTAACATGTATTTTTTAAAAAAAAAATCTGACTATTTCAGTAAAATAATAGTGTTACAAACTAAGAACTTTTTCCTTTATTTTCCTGCCTCGCTCCCTGATTTCTCTGAGTTAACATGCAGATAATTTTTTTCTTTCTTTTGCCTTCATTTTCTTGCTTGAAAAATTAAAGAATAGGACAGGAAAATAGAATCAATTCTAAATATTCTTGGTAACATTCTAATTATCCACCCACAGGTCATAATCAAAGAATTCTTGGAATGAAAGCCTAAAGTATGAAAGAAAAACAAAAAGTAGCTTCTCTTGTTATATCAAGTGCAAAAAGACCAAATAAAATAGGGAA
This sequence comes from Xerus rutilus, assembly GCA_028644305.1. Lineage (NCBI taxonomy): Eukaryota > Metazoa > Chordata > Mammalia > Rodentia > Sciuridae > Xerus > Xerus rutilus. The sequence continues at coordinate 34,680,487 of CM053407.1, forward strand.
TAATACAAGACAATCTTGGTGTTCACATTATGTGATTTTTTTGCAAATTTTGTTTCATGAAGCTCATTCTGTGTTTCTGTGACAGTCACTTGTAATAAAACAATAGCTATTTTAAAAAAAGAAAAATAGGTCTTAAAGTCAGTTAGATTTGCTTAAAATATTTTTTTCATCTTTCTTTCCTGGTTTCATTGATTTTATACACCAGTCAAGCTTGCTAGATTTATTTTCTAACGAAATGTTAATGCTTATTTTATAATTTAATCAACATCCATGTGTCCATTGTAAAGCTATATAACTTATATAGTTTTCATGTATAATATACACATTGTAAAACAGTAATCTTTGACTATTATGAAAAAGTATGTAGTTCTCTTGTATAGCAAGTGAATTTTTAAAAAGTCTATTTTTACGTGGGGAATCCTATACGTATTTAAAAATAAAAGGCCCAAACTGAATATAATGAAACTAATAAATTCAAAGTTTAAACTATTACTAATAGATATAAAAAAATTGAAACTCTTAAATTTTAAGTGCCAACCAAAAGATACACAATTTTTTAACGTTCAATGTTTACATGAATGTTTATTTATTAATATTCAATAATTTTGATTTAAATACTATAATTAGCATTTTATTTTGCCCGTTTTGAGGTGCTACTGACATGGATCACACGTTCTTGAAGCATAGTTTGTCTTCATGGAGAAGTCTAAGAATTTATCTAAAATTACAATCCATGTGTTATGAAGCGTTATTTCCTCCAGAGGGCAGTGCAGTACAAACTCAGAGGGCATAGAGTACACAAAACACTTATGTTAACTTATTTTATTTTAATGACAAGACAATATGGCAAAATGCCTAGGATCTTCCAGAACTCTTGGATGCAAGATGAAAAGTATTACCCATCATCTAGTTTGACTACGTGTCAATCAAGTCAATTTCCTTGATAGACATATTTTAAAAATTAATGACTAAATTGCTCCGATGATTATACACAGCTTCAGTAGATTTTGTTTAAGACTATAGCTCACAAAAATGGTTCTGTAACTCTGGAAGACTGCTTCAAATTGTATTATTTTCTTAAAAGTGAAATAGTCCTCTGTGTTCTCTCATACAATGGAAGGTACACACTTGATTTAATAAAGCTATTTTTTTCTTGCACATAAAGGTATTTTTTCTCTTCAAAAACATTTTTCAAAACTTCAAGGTAAATCTATATCGAGTGAGTTATAAAAGCAAATATAATTTTTACTTGTTCAGAGATAGTTCTTGCAAAACTCCTAAAACCTTTGCAGTACCATTGGGAAACTATTTAATGAGTGCTAAGATATTTAAACCTCAAATTGGGCAGTCAAGGTAAGGACATTTACCACCTTTTACTGCCATTCTAAAGTACTAAAATACTTGCCAGGTGGTTTACACACTTTTTCTCATTTAGTCTTTACAACATTCCGAAGATTGAGTACTACTATTGTTACTGAAAGCTCAGTCCTGTCCCTGATGCCAATTTGTGCCAATTTAATAATGAGGTACACAGTTTTAAGAAGAAAAAGAAGCTTCATTACTTTGCTAGAAAAGGAGAAACACTGGAGACTCCAATCCCAGAGGTTGTGGTTCTGCCCATTAGTGAAAACAGAGGGCTTTTAAAGACGCTGTTCAAAAGCTACATTCTAGTTGTGCCCTGGCAGGGGTTCCCAGGTGCAGCCTGATGGTGTGTTGAAATTCACTTTTTAATTTGGGAGATAGTCACTTCCTAGTTGTTCTACTGATATCTCCTTCCTGTGGAGAACAGATAACTCAAGGTAATCTTTTTCCTTGTAGCCAGGTTAGGGAGGCGAGAGGGAGAAGAGGAAAAGAAAAAAAAGTTCCTTTTGAAATAAGCAGCAAGGGCTATGTTCAGAAGGTACAGTGGACCACTGTTACACCACTTCCATTTTTATGGGTGAGGCAATGGAGTCAGAAATTAAGCAACATTTTCAATGGTTCATAGCTATTTGGTAATGATACCAATTATGAGAATCAGGGCTGAGTCCCATTTCCCTCATGTTGAATATTGAACACCTAAGAAATGACGAGGCAAACGTAGAAAGCAAGTTTATTTAAAGGATAAAACAGAGATAGACTTCTTCAAAGAGAAGGAACCCCAGAGCTAGGTGTCCAAGGAAGTGGGGGTGTCCTGCCCCTTTTATACATTTTAGAATTCCTTTGTTCTCCTGTCCTCTCCCCCCTGTCCTGCCTATACAACTAGTGATCAAAAGATAGACCAAATGGAGAGTAATCCAGGGGCAGGAACAAAGCTGCCCAGGGGTACAGGCAGGAAGGAGCCCAGGGGGCATTAGTTAACAATCCTTTGCAGGAAAGCAGTTAACCTTGACAACAGGTTGGAGGACAGGAAGTGCTCTGAAGGTATTAGTATTTTATTTCCTCTTGAATCAGCCCCTCATCTTTCTTACCCAACCATTCATTATCTACACTGACTGTTTTTTTGTCCCCCAGCCTCAATCCCCACTCTGTGATGGAAATTCTTACTGCAGTAAGGGAAAATGGATGATGACCATTCTGGTTGCTTGAAGATGAGAGTGGGTAATGTGGGGTAAGCAGTTTGGGTTTCCCTTATAGGAATGTTTTGAATCAGTCCAGGGGTCCATGACAAAAGTCCAGTTCAGAAAGAACAGATTGTATTGTCATCTGAGAGGTGGGCACTTCTATGAGAGAAAACAAAGAGACATAAACACTGGAATGTGATTCATACAAAATAAATGTTGTAGCATCTGGAATATGTCAATGGATATCATGATGATGATGGAAACTAGTAATGTCTCACCAGGAGATGCAAGAACTAAGAAATGTTTCCCATAAACAAGGCCTGTGAGGATAAGGCCTTTATTTGGGAATGTAAATCTTTAACATTGCCATAGTTATCAGGAATGTAATCACAGCACTTAGTTTTTATAATGTCACAGATGCCATTTTGTAGTTAAGATATATAAGGGCATGTGATTTTTGTAAAATATCTTTTTTATTGGCATAACCTCTGTGTATAGTAGAAATCCCTTTATTACTATTTCTTAGGGCTAGATAATCATCCTAGCAAACACAGATCAAGCCTGCCTATATAGTTAAGATTTGTAGGCATTACGTTGACTATTGGCTAAAACTTTTGACTCTGAAGGTCTCTTTTGATAGCTATCAGGCACTCCTGTCTAAGAATCCCTCTTTTGTAGCCTCCAGTCTTTCTTACTCTTGGTGGGACTAACACAAGTATACATCTTAAGTTACAGTAAAAGAACTATTGTCTTTCCTTTTAAATGCCCAGGAATGGCTGTGTTTTGGTTATAATTGTTTTGCTAGCTGTTTAAGATCAAGCTGGTCAAATTGACCTTGTTCCTATCTATTGTTAAGAGTCAGCTGAAGCCTGGTGTGGTGGTGCACACCTGTAATCCCAGCACTTTGGGAGGCTGACAGGAGAATTGCGATTTCAAAGCCAGCCTCAGCAAAAGTGAGGCGCTAAGCAACTCAGTGAGACTCTGTCTCTACATAAAACACAAAATAGGGCTGGGGATGTGGCTCAGTGGTCCAGTGCCCCTAAGTTCAATCCCTGGTACCAAAAAAAAAAGAGTCAGCTGAGATTCATCTGGGGGTCACTATTGGGAACTTGAGAGCAGCCTCTTAGTTCATTTAGTGCCATCTGCCAGGATGGGCCAGGGTCTCTTTGAAAATGTGGCTTTCCTTGGAAGCACCAGGGATGTCTCCTTTTTCAATGATCCTCCTCTTTGCAGCATTGCACTTGTTGGCTTTTTGTTCCTCAGGGTCTCATTGATTTCCCTAATTGGGACGTCACACGGCCCAAAGTTGCAAAGCCCTTAGAAAAATCCCCTTGTTCCCTGGTTTCAAGCTGACTCAGAAGGCAAGACTCAAATATTGGCTATTTTCTTTCTTGGTCCTTTAATTCCTTAGCTTTAGTCTCCAAGTTTTGGTCTTAAACATTCAGCAAACAAGTTTCACCTGTCTCAAAGTAAGAGTGGTCTGTTTTAACTTTAATGTCTATAACTTTACAGTTACTTACCCATTCTATTTATTAGGGGTCAGTATTTGTACTGGAAGTTAGCCTTACATTCTATCTTATAGATGAAGGTCTATTATCTCAAATTAACTCTGGTTTTTATATTAGAGGTTGTACTTCTGTAAGGCACTAACAGACAATAGTTATAAAGTTTATCAGAAAAATACAAATGAAATTAACAAGAGTAAAACATATTGAGTTTGTATAATAGCTATGAACCAAGAAACATAGTTTTTATAATACCAAATCTTTAAGCTTTAATTTGAAAAACATCAGCTTGGTAAAATGTTCTTCTAAATTTTATACTTTAAAGGCTTGCATACTTGATGCTATGATTACTTTTATTATACCAAGAAGCCAGTAATAGTACCTCAATTACACTAATGTTCTTATATTAACCAAGTTTAGCTTTTAAAGAACAATTTAGAATATGTAATATAATGTAATACTCTAAAATAACACTTGTTGTTTAATCAAAGTTGTATAAACCCTAATTCCTTTAAGGCTATTTCCTCTAAAGACTAAAACTTAACAGACATGAGAAATTATGTAAATAAGAGCAGATTAATGTTTAAATAAATCTTTGTTACTTTAGTACATAGAGGATTAAACTTTGGTATATATCAGTACTTAGTATTTGATTTTAGGAAAAAACTTGAATAACTTTAAGTGATTGTGCTACTCATATATGACTGATTTAGTTACGCACAAACTTTTTTGAAATTTACCCTCCATAAACCCTCTGTAACTTGCTTAGACTTTCTACAACTTTTTACTTTATAAATCACAAAGACTTTCTCATCTAGAAACATTTCTTTTTCTTTCTACTTTCCATACTAAAATATAATTCCATACCTAGAACCTTTTTATATCTCTTTTCTAGCTCTTAGCCTCTTTTTAAAATTTGTATTTTGAAACAATCTTTATGAAATTTCTGAATTTAGACAAATTATTCCACTTTAATAAGATGAAATACTTCCATGTTTTTATGGTACTTTAATTGAAACCCAACTGGAAACTCTTTTACTCTTTGTATATAAATTACACCTGATAGACTCTTAATCTTAGTGTAAAGCCAAACGACCAGATGGAACTAAAACAGGACCGGAACAGGCTTTATTCTGGGAGGAACACTCTCGGACCACCCCCTTCCAGTCACCAGGCTTGAGTGGGGAGAAAATGGCGCTGGAGCCTCATGGCATACAGAATTTAAAGGGTCCCCCTGTCCGGAAAAGGAAGGCTGAAGGCAGGAAGGGAAGGGCCTGGGGCAGGAAGAGGTGTTGGTCTAGAGTCCAGTGTCCTCTGAGATTGGTTAGGTGAGGCTGGTGAGGCCAGAGTCCTTCTGGGATGAGCCGGGAGTCATGGCGGTTTTCATGTCGGAGGTTCGCTGTTCTTTTCCGTATGGGTTACTGGGGGCTCCCATGTTGTGGGGGGGTGCAAGGTGGCAGCTGCTTGGAGCGGGAGAGAGAGCGCAGGAGCTTTCAGAAAGTGCCCCCAGGAGTCGGGTGCCCCGGCAGGGCTGTGCACGGCCCGACTGAGCAGGCGTGGCAGGAGCAAGGCGGCTGACGGGCGCGGCAGGAGGCGGCCGGGAACTCCCCAGCTCCGGCTCCGGCGTGGCTCGAGTGGCCGTTTTCCGCGTCTGCCTCTGACCTAACATCCTGTCCTTTTTGATGATATAGGACAATAGATTCGGTCTGGCTGCTTCATGCGGGATTGGGGGCATTGAGAGGGGGGAGGTGGCTCGGGTGTTGGTCAGGCAGAGAGGCAGACGTAGGAGTGGAAGCATCTGGTTGTCAGTCATGCCGCTTGAATGCAGAGGCGCCACCTGGGGCTAGGAACAGAGGCTTGGGAGAGATTACTGATTAGCAGAGGAGGGTTGTTGAGAAACTTTGAGTTTGGTGGGCCCCAGCATGGTGGAAGTCCAAAGCCGGGCATTGGGGGTAGGTGCCTTTTTGAGGCAGGAGAAATGGTACCATGGGGTGTGACCTAGAAGCTTGGCCGCTGTTGGCATGCTAAGTATGACTGTATGGGGTCCCATCCAGCAGGGCTCCAACGATTGAGGATGCAGCTCTCAAAATAAGACTGTGTCATCTGGTTGAAGAGGATCTGAGTTGGTCTGCAGATGTGCTGGGTCTGAGGCTGTAGATGGCGCAGGAAGGCAGCTGTCTGCATGTTCCCTTAAAACCTTGTGTAAGAGGGTGAGATATGGCAGGTAGGACACAAGGGGAGGGGGGTTGGTTGGGAAATTTTGGTTGATTAGGAAAGGGCGTCCAAAGAGCAACACAAAAGGGCTAAGGCCAGAGGGGGCTCTAGGGGCTGCCCTAATTTGAGTGAGGGCCAATGGCAGGAGATTGGGCCAGGAGAGCCTGAGTTCAATAGCACATTTAGTGAGGTGATCCTTGAGGATGCCATGGGCCCTTTCCACCTTACCCAAGGATTGGGGTCGGTAGGGGATGTGGAGTTTCCAAGTGATGTTGAGGTCTCTGGAGACTAGTTGAGCAACCTGAGAAGTGAAGGCCAGACCATTGTCTGACTGGATGGAGACGGGAAGTCTGAATCTGGGAATAATCTACTCAACAAGGATGGAGACGACAGTGTCAGCAGTTTCCCTGGAGGTAGGGAAGGCTTCTATCCATCCTGAAAAAGTATCAATCATAGTGAGTAAGTAGCAAAGCTTTTTGTGCCTAGGCATATGAATGAAGTCAGTCTGCCACTCTTCACCCGGTTGGTGACCTCTCATCTGGTGCATGGGGAGTTTGGGTTTGATGCCTCCTTGTGGGGACACAGTAGAGCAGATGGAACAAGCAGAGTGGACCTGCTGGAGAGTAGTTCTCATTCCTGGGAAGTAAAAGAGAGGTTGTAAAAACTGAAAAAGAGGTTTGGGGCCAATATGAAGAGAGTTATGAATGTCCACCATAAGCTTGCTGTTTGGGGAGGGCAATCCAATCCCCCAGGAAGATCCAGCCATCTTCCCCGAGATGACCACCTTGGGTTATTAGGTCTTGTTGTTCCTGTGGGGTATAATTGGGTTTAGTAGCGGTGGACAGAAATAGGATACGTGTTGTCGAGGATTTAGCTGTTAATCCTTGTGCTACAGAGTCTGTCTTGTTGTTGCCCATAGCTATGGGGTCAGAGGAATTCTGATGTCCTCTGCAGTGTATGATAGCCACTCATGAGGGCAGTTGTAGCACCTCCAAGAGTTTGGAAATTAGAGAGGCATTGACCACTGGTGATCCTTTTGTGGTCAAGAATCCACGCTCTTTCTAAATAGCTGCATGAGAATGAGCAATTAGGAAAGCATATTTGGAGTCTGTGTAAATGTTAACTTGCTTATCTTTGGATAGGGTGAGAGCTCTGATGAGTGTAAAAAGTTTAGCCTTTTGCGAGGTGGTTCCTTCAGGAAGGCAGCTGGCTTCTAAGACTGAGGTAGCAGTGACTACTGCATATGCGGCTCTGCAGCATCCATCACGACCCATTGTGTAGCTGCCATCCACAAAAAGGGTTAAGTCAGGTGTGGAGAGTGGATAGTCAAAGAGGTCCTCGTGAGGCAATCGCAGGGCCTCCAACATCTGTGGACAGGAATGATTGGCATCCGAAGGGGGAGAGGATAGTGGGAGGAGTGTGGCAGGATTGAGGGAGGAAGAATAACAGAGGGTAATGTTGGGATTCTCTATAAAGAGAAGGTGAAATTCTTGAATTCTCGAAGGGCTTAGAAGTGGGAGAGCTTTGTGACTTAAGAGGTCCTGTAGCCTATGGGTAGAAAATAAAGTTACAGGTTGGAGGACTTCTTTAGTAAGCTCTGCTGCTGCTGCCAGTGCCTGGAGGCATGGCAGCCATCCACGAGCTGTAGCATCCAGTTCTTAGAGGTATGCCACTGGCTTGTAGGAAGGTCCAATCAGTTGGATAAGGAGGCCAGTGGCAATACCTTGCCTTTCATCCCCAAAAAGGTGGAAAGGATGATTAGGTTAGGGAGAGAGAGAGTGGGAGAGGATATGAGGGCATCCCTGAGCTTATAAAAGGCATTGGCTACTGAGGTAGAAGAAGTGAGAGGCCCATGAGGGGTCTCCTTAGCTGCCTGGTATAAGGGCTTAGCCAAAAGTGCAAAGTTGAGGACGCAATGCCTGACCCAATGCCTGAAAAACCTGGCCAGACCCAGGAAGGAATGGATGTAATCCGCTGTTTCAGGAGGCTGTAGGTCCTGGAGAGCTTGAATTCTATCAGTTGTCAGACCCTTAGAGGTTGGAGTGAGGAGTATCCCTAAGTAGGTGACTGAGGTAGCAGTGAGTTGGGCTTTAGTCGGAGAGACTTGATAGCTCCGTGACCCCAGGAAATTGAGAAGCTGAGCCGTGTGTGGCTGGGAAGTCTTGGGGGATGGGCTACATAGGAGAAGGTCATCCACATACTGAAGAAGGGTGCTATCCCCCAAGTCACAAGCAGTTAAATCTTGTGCCAAAGCTTGCCCAAAGAGATGGGGACTGTGTCTGAAACCTTGGGGTAGAACTGTCCATGTCAGCTGTTGGAATCTTAAAGAGGTAGGGTCCTCCCATGTGAAGGCAAAGAGGTAATAAGAGTATAAAGAAAGCATCTTTAAGATCTAGGACAGTAAAGTGGGTGGTTGAAGGGGGAATATGAGAGTGGAGAGTGTAGGGGTTGGGAACCACTGGGTGGATGGGAATAACTGCGTTATTAATTAGGCAGAGGTCCTGAACCAAGCAATAGGCTCCTGAGGACTTGTGTACTGGCAATATGGGAGTGTTGCATGGAGAGTCAGTAGGGATGAGGAGTCCCTGAGCAAGTAGTCTGTCTATGGTGGGTTTAAGTCCCTCCCTGTGGGTTTTGGAAATGGGAAATTGGGGACGCGAAGGATATTTAGTGTGCAGCTTTAAATGAATACAGGCTGGCTTGTGGTGAGAGGCTATGACTGGCTTGGAGGTGTCCCAGACTTGGGGATCAACTATGTCTGGGGGTAATGGTGTAGTGGATGCTGTCAGGTCATTAGAAAGAGTACAGATTAGAGGTAAGAGAAACTGAGCAGCGGCATTTTGGGGATGCAATTGGAGAGTTTACTGTCCACTTTACTGTCCTAGATCTTAAAGATGCTTTCTTTATACTCTTATTACCTCTTTGCCTTCACATGGGAGGACCCTACCTCTTTAAGATTCCAACAGCTGACATGGACAGTTCTACCCCAAGTGGCCCCTAATAATTGGAGAATGTCTCTGCCTAGGAGAGGAATTGGACAGGATGGAATAATCAGAAAGGAGTGTGTAAAAGGGTGTCCCTCCAGGGCATAGGCCAGCCTAGCAGTTCGGTTTGGGGAGGAGGATTGGCCATCAATCCCCATAACTGAGACCTGGGAAGGAAACAAAGGCCCAGAGTGGGCAGGCAAAACAGAATAGGTAGCCCCTGTGTCCACAGGAAAAGTTATGGACTTACCCACTACCTGGAGCATTACCCTGGGCTCGGCGAGGGTGATGGGGGTCCCTGAGTTTGGGCTGCTTCAGTCTTCTATGAACCCCAAGAGTTTAGGAGAGAGTGCTGCCTGGTTGGTCATACCCCCACCTAGAGGCGCTGAGGAAGGGCCAGCCATGGGGCAGTCACTTTTCCAATGTCCTGTTTACTCACAGGTGGGGCACGGCCCAGGAGTGGATTTGGGCACTGGCCAGCCCGGTGACCCTCACATCCACATTTGAAGCAAGCCCCTGGTGGAGGGGATCGTGGGTTCCCCCTAAAGCTCTTGTTGGAGCCGTAGGCCTCAGGGCTGCTGCCAAGGTTTGGGTTTGGAGTGTTACCTTTTTCTGTAATTGGGCCTGCCTGGCTAATTCAGCTGACTCCTCTCGGGCATTATAGACTTTAAAGGCCATTTTTACCAGGTCCCAGATAGGGGTTTGTGGGCCCTCTTCAGCTCGTTTGAGCTTTTCCTAATGTCGTGGGCCAATTGGGTGATGAAATGGGTTGCTAACACTGTAACCCCAGAGGTAGACTCAGGATCCAGCTTAGTATATTTGGTAAGAGCCTCTGTAAGGCGGTTGAGAAATAGAGCTGGATTTTCATCGGGATTCTGAGTGATTTCTCTGAGCTTATAAAAATTAACTACTTTATTAGACACTGCCTGCATGCCTGCTATTAGATATTGAATCATATGGATGCAGTGATGGCGCCCCTGCTGGCCATCCTGATAGTTCCAGTTGGGTTCAGTTAGGGGAATAGCAGCTTCACCTGTAGGAAGAGTTATGTCTGTTAAACGAACTTGATCCGCATGGTCCCCAGCAGCCTACTGGGTGTGAGAGCATTCATCAGGGGTAAAAGTGGCAGAGAGAATAACATAGACATCATGCCAGGTAAGATTGTAAGTCTGAGAGAGAGAGCGGAATCCCTTAATGTAAGTAGAACAGTCAGCAGAGAAGGATCCAAGGCGCTCTTGAATCTGGGAGAGGTCCTGAAGTGAAAATGGAGCATGAACTTGAATAAATTCCCTCAGCGCCTGCCACTTCCCTGAGGCGACAGAGAAGCTTAGCGTCAGCTGACAAGGGAGCCTGGTAGGAATGGGTATGAGCACTAACAGGGGAAGAGGAGAGTGGGTGAGTGAAGGGATCCATTGGAGGGAGTGGGTTCCCAGGAGGAGGGGCAGGAACTGTGGCTACCGGAGGAGGGGCAAGAGCTGTGGCTACCGGAGGAGGGGCAAGAACTGTGGCTACAGGTGGAGGGGGATGGCGGACAGGTGGGGCTGAGAGCAGCTCAGGTGGATCAGTGAAAGGAAGAAGATAGGTAAAAACATTGGGAAGGGGGCGTGGGATTTTCTCTAGCAAGGATAACTTGAAGGACAGAACAGGTGGAATAAAGGTTGGGGAGAGAGTGCACTTCCCAGAAAGTCTGAACATAAGGAGCCTCTGTCCATCTCCTTGTCCAGTGACAAAAATTAGCCAAATCAGTGAGGATTTGAAAATCAAAAGTTCCCTCTGGAGGCCAATTTGATCCATTGTCTAAGCCATACTAAGGCCAGACTTCAGTGGAAAGGAGGACCAGATGCTCACAGCATAGGTCCTCAGCAAATTTCTGCTCCTCAAAATTGCAATATAGACAGCCCAAAGGAGTTGTGGCGTCTGGAGAAGATCTGGTGTTTCCTATGGCTCCTCAGCGTTTACGGAAGTGGGCAAGAACAGAAAAAGGCATCCCAAAATCCGTTCAAGTCCACTGGAAAACGGGGCCAAGCGAGGGGCTCAAGCATCCTTGTAAACTCCTCGAGGCCCAAACAGAATCGGATGGCTCACAAGGACTGGACTCATCTCTCCAATTCCCATGGCTTCGGGCAGGGGTCTATGCACACATGTGACTTACAGGTAGACCCCTGGTGTGGACGGAAATGAAGCTGAGGAGTCAGGGGAAACGGGTTGAGGGAAGCGTACCTCACTTTTGTCGATCTGGAGGGCGGAGAGTGGCTCCCAGTCTGGTTCAGAGAGTCTGCCTCTACCCCAGTGCAGGGGGAGGTTCAAAAACCCTCTTGGGTTTCAGCACCAATTTTTAAACCAAACGATCAGATGGAAGTAAAACAGGACCGGAACAGGCTTTATTCTGGGAGGAACGCTCCCGGGCCACCCCTTCCCAGTCACCAGGCTTGAGCGAGGAGAAAATGGCGCTGGAGCCTCATGGCATGCAGAATTTAAAGGGTCCCCCTGTCCGGAAAAGGAAGGCTGAAGGCAGGAAGGGAAGGGCCTGGGGCAGGAAGAGGTGTTGGTCTAGAGTCCAGTGTCCTCTGAGATTGGTTAGGTGAGGCTGGTGAGGTCAGAGTCCTTCTGGGATGAATGAGTCCTTCCAGGAGTCATGGCGGTTTTCATGTCAGAGGTTCACTGTCCTTTTCCATATGGGCTACTGGAGGCTGCCATGTTGGCATGATTGGCGCATGCATACTGCGTTTGGTGCATGCGATGGGCGGTGACCGTGGTGACCTGGGACAAGGGGGGGTAGGTGGCGGCCCCACAGAGAAGGACAGAGAGCAAGGAGCTTTCAGAAAGTGTCCCCAGGGGCCAGGCACCCTGGCAGGGCTGGGCCTGGCTGGACCAAGTGGGGGCAGTGGGAGACTGGCCCAGCCAGAACGGGGCAGCTGACGGGTACAGTGGGAAGCGGCTGAGAACTCCCCCGGCTCCGGCTCTGGCATGGCTCGAATGGCCATTTTCCACGTCTGCCTCTGACCTAACACTTAGTAATCTTGTTTAGTGAAGACACAGATACAAAGCAATATTAAATTTTTATCCATTTACCAGTTCATGAAAACATGAATAATGGTTAAACATATTGCCTTACGGAATTTAAGAAGAGTACTTGATTTTATATTTAGCAGTTGATATTTTAGCACTTTAACTTTGGAAATTAATCAGAAGTCTCCCTAACAAACACACTTATGATTAATACCATTGATATTAGATCTAATTTATTTCTAAATGTAAACAACAAGATATCAGACAAGGACAGGACTAGCTATCTCTTCCTTGAAGAAAAATTCTAACAGCAATGGTATTACATTCTAGACATTTTATAGAAACCAACACTCTATTAATTCAACATTGTACTAATTGACATGTAGAAAAACATGTGAGTTTGTAATTTTAAAGATATGTTTATTCTCATCTGTTTTTAAATTGAACCCTTTTTTGTCACATGAACTAAAAGGTATTTGGATCCATTTCTCATTTAAATTTTAATCTGTGAGCATCATTTATCTATTTGCCAATTTTGATACCATATACATGATATATGGACTCAAGCACACAAAAACACAATACACAAGTGTGCACATGTACACAAAACAGGAAACATCTTGTAGCTATTTTTAGGTAGATCTTTACAGGTAGGAGGCAACACTACAGATGTTTATTAAAGTCTCTATTAGATTTAAACTGTTAGAAATTAAAATAGAGCTTATCAGACTTTCACATTATGACTAAAATACAAAGGCCTGTGCAGTTGTAAATGCTAGATATAAAGTCTAAAAGCCATGGTGGACACTGAGGTCAATGGTTCAGGTGACCATTTGTCCTCAATGGCTATCAGATTTATTCCCAACTCACCATATCTATGTACTTCTTAGGATTTTGTAAGAGGAAATTTCCCCGATGTATTTGAGAGATAATCCTTGAAAATTGGCCTCTGAACAAGGACAGAGTGTAAAAACCTCTATCATTAGATAAAATAAGATTGATCAGAAAAATACACTAATTTAGGTGGGCAGGAAATGATATGAATTCACCATGAGCTCAAAAATATAGAATTAAAAAAAAAAAAACAGGAGCTATAATTACTCTAGTAAAAGAGCATGAAGAATATTTCTATCAGATCAGAGTGCACCTTTGGCTCAGATTACAGTTAGTTAAGATATTGAAAGAATGAGAGAGCTCTGGAATCCTTAGGTAAAGATTCTCAAGGTGAAGAAGACTTGATCATTACATTTTCCCTCCCTTCCCTGTAGTGTTTAGGGAGGAATTTATTAATAAAGGAGTATAGTAGACTGCAAGAAGGAGATAAGATAGCCAGACATTCAGGTCCCACAAGCGGCTTGGATTTAAAAGTAACACTTTTTTCCTTCAATCCCAAATTGGTTCTTTTCAAATCTTGCAAGCCCTGCAGGTCTCCACAATTCACATTTCAAATGCAAGCCTTGGAGAGAGAGAGATCTGGCAGAATGAAGTAAGGGTAGCTATTGTTTTGAGCTAAAACTCATGCAAAAGGCCTTTTAATCACTTTTTCTTTTATAAAGTCAGTCTCCTAAGGTGTGGTTCTGTAATTTATGTTTCCTCCAAAGACCAGTTTTAACCCCCAGTTGGTAATCAGGCCAGGTCTGATGCAGAAAATTAATCTGTGGGTCAAACTTATCCCAATTTTTTTTTTCAGTATGCAGGCTAGTGGTGAACCTGGCATAAGTGTTGAGAATAAAGCTCCCCTCTGAGTATGAGAAAACAGAGCCCATGTCCCTGAGCCAGAGAAAACTGTCCATTTCACTGGGGATGTCTTCCCATGAGCTTCTAATTATTTAGCGCTCCATCTCTCACCTCATAGTTTTGCCACTTCCATTGCAGGCTTAATTGGCAAAATGCTAGGGTCCTTGCTTTGCTCCCATGCCAAAGACCTGGGAGAATTCAGACTCAGTCATGACTGACCTTCTGCCACTATAATCTTCCAAATGTGAAGACTCATGGAGAAAAAAGAAACTATGATGGGGTACATTTCCCTGTTTTGTGGGCTAAGGGAATCCCCGGAGGATAAGGAGGACATATAGTGGTTGTAATGCCTAGACTCATGAGACCACCAGAGACCACCAGCAGTCTGATTCTGATGCAATCACAAAAGTGTCTTTTATTGCAAGCTTGAGCAGGGTCCGCACACCTTCACCGATGCAGCGGGTAGGGAGGTGCGGCCCTGAGTCAAGGGGAGCAGGGATTTTTATGGGTTACGATCACAAGCAGGGGAGTATATGCCTTGGCGTTACGTGATTGGGTAAGGGAAAGCACGTGCAGGGGGACAGTGGTCTTGTTGTTACAGGACTGGGTAAGGGTGAGTGTGGGCACTATGAGGTCAGTTGACCTTTAGGCTGATAGATTTGGCTACGGTGGGCCCAACGCTTAATTTCCTGATTGGTTGGCCCAGATTGCGAACCGACTCACTGATGCCAGAGCAGTGTGCCATTAAGTGTGTCGCAATTTTTCAGGATCTGGGCGGGGGCGGCTGGGTTGAGGACAAAGGCTTCGAGTCACAAAATGGCGTCGATCTTGTCCTCTCATGGTCATTAGACACTTAGTGCCCTTTTCCTGGCAGAGTATATGGAAGAGGTGAATTGAAAATATCTCCCTTTTGCAGCCAAAGAAACTTGTGGAGCACATTGGAGCACATGAACAGCAATGGAGAGAATCACTACAGGCTTATAAAGGTTTACCATGTGAACAAAGGGAATCCAGGCATTTCCTTATGAACCACTCCATGTAAAATGTCCCTCTCTCAATGGCTGGTGTCAGATCAGCAGGGGAAGGGGTGCTTGGGATAGTGAAGCATGGCTCATTCAGAGACTGTGTTCACTGGGGCTTTTGCTTAATGCCGCTTGGTTGATCAGTCACCACAGGATACCCCATAAGGGTGGATGGGAGGGGAGTTGGAGAAGAAACTTTTGAGGTTCACCAGGGAGTGGCCCCAGCAAGAACCTCACAGTTGTTCCAACCTTTTTTGTCTCCACACATCCAAAGTCAGACCAGAGTTAGAGATACTGTGTACTCATGCTGTTGTGGGGACAGACGAGGGAAGACACTGAAGATAGCAGGAAGCACATTTATTTGACTGTGGCCAGGTTCTGAGGGTAAAGCTTTTGCTGTAATCAATTAATTCCCCTGAACCACAAGTTCAGGCAGTTTCAGAACTTTATACCTAGTGTGTAGGGGGAGGGGCTCAGAAGTTCACAATCTGCAGAAGTTCACACAAAAACAGCTTTTTCTTTCACTGTTCTGGGCAAGTTAACCCTTCAAGAACAGCACCTGAGGAGAGAAGAGCTGCTTCTTCCCTTTCTTCCCTCCCCTGCCAGCTGTTAGCATGGAGCCCAATTATTAACATCATCTCTTATCTCTGAGATGTAAACATCTCTGTGAAGCTCAGGCCCAAGGCCAGAAGCCTTGTTCAAGGATCTTTCTCATCACACTTGTCATTTGCAAACACACTTCCACAAACTATTATATATAGTTTTACTTATATTAGATAGCCCATAAATGTTAGTAAAAAACCAGTAAAGGGATGTTCAGCACCTGGAGTACTGATCTCTTTCAGGCTTGTGGCCAAATTTAATAATTGTAAGATAGAGCAACAGGAAATAGAAAGCTTAACTACTATGTTGAACTCTTCTATAGAGATTCTTTTGCTGATTGTCCTAAGATCAATTAAGGTGAAGATTTCTGGAGAAGCTTAATTAAGATTTTCTGTGGTGGAAGGGGTGCCACTACAATGCCAGAAGTGCTCTGAGCCTGGATAGAATAGTGAGAAACAGCTTTAACAGAACCCAACATGCCTGACCTGCAGGACAGGTGATGAAGAACCACCGAAGCCTTGAATCCTGTCACCTAAGTCTTATAGAATGCCGGCTTGCATTAACTGCATTTAATTAGCTGACAGGTGCCCATTAGTGTTCTCCAGAAAAAAAAGACAAAAAAATGGACCTCAAAAAGATGTGAGATGTGTGTAAACAGCTTCCCTTGGTGATGATCGTGGTGGGAACTCCAAATACGATATTGGTGATGAGAATCAGGGCTGAGTCCGTTTCCCTGATACTGAAGATTGAACACAGAAATGCTGAGGCAAGCATAGAAAGCAAGTTTATTTAAAGGATAGAATATAGATAGACTTCTCTGAAGACAAAGGGCCCCAGAGCTAAGTGTCCAAGGAAGGGGAGTGTCCTGCCCCTTTTAAACATTTTAGAATTCCTTTGTTCTCATGCTCTCTTCTCCCTCATTCAGCCTATGTGACTAGTGACCAAGTGGTGGGCCAAAATGGGGAGTAATCCAAGACCAGGGGAAAAAGCTGTCCAGGAGTATAAGCGGGAAGGGAGCAGCCCAGGGGGCATTCATTAACAACCCCTTGCAAGGAGGAATAATTCCCTGAAGGCAAGTAACCTTGACAACAGGTTGAAAGAGCCGGAAGTGCTCTAGAGGTATTAGCATTTATTTCCTCTTGAATCAGCCCCTATCTTTCTTACTCAATCATTAATTACTTACACTGACTGTCCTTTTGTACCCCAGCCTCAGTAAAAGAATCAGAAAGGAAATCTAGGTCCTTCTAACATGAAGCTTTCAATAATTGGTATTCCATCTTCCAGTCTTGGAGTGCAGGTATTTTGGGTAGGTTCCACACAAGTTTGTGTTCAGATAAATGTGTGTATAAAAGTCATTCTCAAGGGGGCCGGGGTTGTGGCTCAGTGGTAGAGTGCTTGCCTAGCATGTGCAAGGCACTGGGTTCAATTCTCAGCACCACATATAAATAAATAAATAAAGATCCATCAACAACTAATAAAAAATTTTAAAAAAAAAGTCATTCTAAAGGCACTGTCTCAGATTACAGCATTTGGGCACTTTTAGAAAGAAAATTTCTCATGTTCTATCTCAGACATACTGATTCAGAAACTCTGGGAGTAGGAACTACATGATGATCTGTGATTTAACAAGTTCCCTGAGTGATTCTTAAATGTGCAACGTTTTTGAACTACTAGGATACAGATTGTGGTTAGGAATGCCTCTCTGAAGTCAGACTGCACAGATTTTTAGCCTAAATCCACCATTTTTAGCCATATGATATTTGTAAAATCCTAACATAAAATGGAGTCACTCTGGCTCAGGCCTGCATGTATTTGCTAACCTGCTCTTTGTGCTTCTGTGATTAATGCTTTGCTATGCTTGCTTCTCACGGATGGGGGTGCAAAACCACAAGCTGCCAGACCCCCTGG
>CM053407.1:34698511-34722021 GCA_028644305.1 Xerus rutilus
TCATGTTTTTCTGAATCATGTAGCTAGCCCACCCTATAATAACCTCTGAAACCCTCACTTCGGGGTCACTCTCTGAAGGAAAGGAGAGCTGACCCCAATCGATTGGCCTGTGTGCCTATTTCCTCAATAAACTTTGCTGCTTCTGCAGAGTTGTCTGGGCTGCACTTCTTGGGGAGAGGTGCGGGTTGGATGCAACATATTGAGTCAGTATCTTAATGGCTTTACCCTTCAGTTTCCTCCCATGTAAAGTGGGATTAATAATAGTCAACTCATATGGTTGTTACAGATATTAAATTGAGTGGATAATGCAAATAAAGAAGTATCTTGCATACAGAAGGGGGTCTCAAATATTAGCTAGGGCATACTTTAGAAGGAAAAAAAAGAAATATCTTAATTCCTTCTATTTGTTGTATTTTTTTGTACATTTGATCAAATAAATTATTTGCATTTGTAGTAAATCATCCAGCTGTGTTGCTTGTGTTTGATAGTGAGGGTTTTTAAGCCCACTCCTGTTTCTTCCCCTTTTGCCTCACATATGGGAAAGTCAATGAGAAAGTGTGGCTGTGAAGGGTTCAGACCACTCAACAGGACTCACTGTCCAATCCTTCTCTACCCTCTAAACACACAACAAAAGCAGAGCCTACTGTGCCTGCTTTTCAAAGATTCCCAATTGTCCCCACTATGTGCATAAGTCTCTTTCCTCCATGGTTTGTAAGTGCTGTGGGGTGTCATCAGTCTCCACATCCAAACCAGTTTTTGGCTGGGTGTTGGCCCGTATCATTCAGGCATCCTCAACCAGTTCTGAAGTTGCTCTGTCCGAAGTATTTCTCCAAAGTCATTCCAACAGTTGTTATGTGGAGAAGAGAGTTAATCTGAGGGATGTAAACATTAATTTTTGTTATGGTTTCAATTAATTTTCCTCTGAAACTATGAAAATTCTATAAACTAGAGAGAATTTTAAAAAATTCTAAAACAGATCTCCTCTTACAGTAAAAATATTTTGAAAAAGTCTCACAGGACTCCATTTTTCTGTTAGACCCCTGAGTAAGCTTCAAATATTCATTGAAAGAAGATTTCCTCTGTGAGTACCTTCCATTTTTAGACACTTAAAATTTATCAAAAAGGACTTCAGCTGTGATGCAATAACAAGACAGAGAACCATAGTGAGGAACTCTTGCTAAAAGACTTTGAACTTGAATCTAATAAACCTCTGTACCAGACCACAGATTTATAAGAAATACAGGAGATAAAAAAGATACACAGTAGGGGCTGGGGCTGTAGCTCAGTGGTAGAGTGCTTGCTTAGCATGCATGAGGCACTGGTTCGATCCTCAGCACCACATATAAGTAATAAATGAATAAAAGAAAGATCCATCAACAACTAAAAAAATATTTAAAAAAAAAAGATACACAGTAAAGAATACCATAAGAACATAGTTAAATTCAGAATGTAGAAAAATTTAATGCACAAAAGGCCTAATTTCTTTGATATAAATATACCATATGCCATAAAAACAAAAAAAGGAAAAGAAGGGGAAGTTGTCAATGAAGATGTAGTGTTGTGGTTTGGATCTGGAATGTCCCCCAAAAAGCTAATGTGTTGAAAGCATGGTCCTCAAATGTGGCAAGGTTCAGAGGTGGGGCTTTAAGGCAACGATTGACTAATGAGGGCTCTGGCCTCATCAGTGGATTAATTCCGAATGGACTACTGAGATATTGGAGGAAGTATGTTCCTGGGGTGGTGCAGTGCCCTTCAGAGGTTCACCTCCACCCTCGTCTCCCCATTTCCCAGCTGCCATGAGCTCCAGCTTTCCTCTGCCATGCCTTCTGTCAGGATGTTTCTGCGATGGAGTTGGTAGACCCCGGCCTGAGACCTCTGGAACTGTGAGTCAAAATGAATCTTTCCTCCTCTAAATTGTTCTTGTCAGGTGTTTTGGTCACACAATGAAAAGTTGACTAATGTGTCATATATACATGCTATGAGAGTTTATTCAAACTTAATGGAAAGAAAAAGAGTCAACCACATAGAAGCAGAGAATAGCACATTATTTGCCAGGAGCTGGGAGGAGGGGGAAGTGGGAACATGACATTCAATTGGTATAAAGCTGCAGTTATGCAAGATGAATAGCACTGTGCCTTTAGTTAAATTAGTGTATTGTATATCCCAAATTTATTATAAGTTGTTTTTACCACAGTGTTTTAAAGAGGATATTTTAAGAACCACATGAGGCAAATGTAGTTTGTATCTTGTCTGGATTTTTATCAAATCAGTTGACAAGAAGGTAATTTTGACATAACCAGAGAAAATATAAAAAACCAAACAAACGGTAGATAATAAATTCTTGTTACTTTATGTGTTTTTGATAATGTTATTGTGATTTTACTTTTGAAAGTCCTTTATCTGTCATAGATTTTCAGCAAATATTTATGGGTAAAATAATAGCAGAGCGGAATTTATTTTAAAATACTCCATTCAAAAAACAAAAAGAAGTAAGAGATGAAATAAAAATGTTGATCATTTTTGAAGGTGAATGATAGGGGCATAGATTTTTATAATTATCTTTCTTTGTGAATATGTTTAAAAACATTTATAATAACAGATTAATATGAATATTTTTTTTAAAAGTCCTCTATCAGAATTCTTAAAACAAGTATTGATGAATCCTTAAAAATGAACTATGGGGATGAAATCAACCTAATGAGATATTGTCAGTACATCATAACATAGCAGTCCTAAAGTCTGATGAATTCGCATACTGTGAAGGTGCAGGTAATTCAGGTTGAATAATGTTGCCTTGGTTCACAAGGCAATGGAATGACTAAAGAACATGAAGTTAGTCAAAGTGAATTAGTAGTTTATTCACAAGCCACAGAATTTGGGAATTGTGATGAGATAGACTGTTGAGTTCAGATATAGAAACCATTATTGCCACAGGCAGTCTGCTCCTACACTTGAGGTAAAAAAAAAAAAAAAAAAAAAAAATGGCACTACAAAGCCATCTGCTCGGGCACCAAGCTGTTTACCTGGCGGTTTACACTGCTCGTCAGAAAAGCATTCAGATATTCCCATACTGACAAGAGGTTCAGGCTACCCACCTGCTGCCAGTGACCCTAGCGTCATTTGTCTTCTGTAGCTGATTTTCCAGCTCATATCATCTTAGGACCCAGAGAATTCAGCTATCCACTCTTTGTCTCAGTTAGTCAGTCCTCTGGGAGACGTTGCTCCTCTGTGTCCCAAGTCCAACTCTGGTGTCCTTGCCAATTCAGCACTGACAGTTAAAAAAAATGTAGATTTGCATGTTATTCATAAACAACCTAGCCAAGTTGTATATTGTGTTTATTGATCTGCATCAGTATTCTTCTAACAAGAGTCTGTCTTCAAAGGATTGAAACAGATTATAGCTGTACAAGATTTTATTGTTATTATGGTTATTGTTTTTGTTTGTTTCAAGATGGGACGAGCCCTGATGGATATTGTCCAAGACAGTGTTGCATTACGTTTAAGTCCATATTTTATTATGCTTTATTTAATGTCCCTAGTTTTATCTAACTATGTAACTGCATTGAATACCTCATACATGCCAAATTTGGTATTAGATGTACAGAAATATAAAGATCATTAGGACTTCATGTCTCTCTTGAGAGGCTTGATTCTGGTGTTAGGTTGATGATGGGAACACAGTGGGCAATAACCACATAAAAAAATTACCATAATGGAATATAAGTACATACTAGAAATGGTGCAAATGATAAACGGAAAACTAAGTGACACTTAAAAGTATTAGATACTATTCAAGCCCATCAGGGAGGACTAATATGTGAAGAAAACGAATATCCTACAGTTTAAGAAGGCTTATGTTATTATCATAAATACATTTGAATAAAAAGTTACACCTCACTATACATGTAGTTATACCTCATGTACTGTAGCCACTGCCCATGTGTGGCTATCTCAATTTAAACAATTGAAATTACACAAAATGTAAAGGTCAGTTCCTCATCAGTACCAGTCACATTTGAAGTGCTCAATAGCTATTTGTATTGAGTAACTACCATATAGGATAGTAAAGGGCATTTCTACCATTTTAGAAAGTTCCATTGGATAGCATTAATTATCAGTGACAGAGTCTATAATAATTGCTTTAGATATTAATATGTACCACAATGATTAAATATAAGCCTGAGTATCTTGTTTAAATATTAATTCTGATTCAGAAGGCCTAGAATAGGGCTTGAAGTTCTACATTTCTAATAAATTCCTGGATGATGCTGAAATTGCTGACCTGTAGATTATACTCTGAGTAGCAAAGTTTCATACAATCCTGTTCACACTTAAAAAAAAAGGGCATGACAAGCAAAGGGACATGTCCTTCCCCCCTTTGGTCTGGAGGAATACTTCTCTTAATTGAATTATGGGAAAGTTTGGTAATTACCATTGCTTCGGTAGAAAGAGGTTTTCCTTTTTGATATTATGTTCTATAATTCATGATATAATCATTATATCCATAATAATGTCTTAAATTACAACATTTAAAAAAACTTTAGTCCTGAAACATAAAGTGGAACAAATCTATCTGTTCTTTATGAACAATCTATAATCTTCCCATAATATTCTGGTCATTCATGAATTTTATAGAAAACTGTAATGTTTTAACTTATTTTTAGATAAATTGAATTTAAAGACATTTATCCTTTAAAAATAATTCTAATGTATTTAACTACTGCTTTAATAATGCCACATGCAGTTTTCTCCTTTGATTACTTCATTTTCAAAACTTGGCTTTTCTCAATATCCTTTTTTCTAGTTATTAGAACTGTAAAGGAGCTCACAAGAAAAAACTAATTTCAACTTAAATAGAGGACTCATGCTGGTTCCAAAAATAGTGCACTTATTATTATTTAGGAGAGATAGAAAAATCATACCTACACGAAGTATGATACTTCTATTCCTGCTCCTATTTCCTGTCTCATTAAATTCAGCTAGGACATACCATCTCAATGTCAGTTCAAAACATCCATTTTCCCAAAACAGATCAGGCCTAATGTCAGTTTTTTGTTCAGTATTTCAGTTCTGACATGGTTATCTGGAAAGCTCCTAATTGCATTTTCATGTTGCACCTTGCTTATCACTACAGCATGTAATCCATGTAACACACACACACACACACACACACACACACACACACACAATAGAACCAAAGTAAAATAAAACAAAATGGACTCTAAACATTGCTTTTTTTTTCTTTAAAAATAAGTAGCCATTAAATCTATTAAACTTTCTTGGGAAGACTCTCCAGTTTCCTTAAATTTGTGCCTTAATGACCTGATAGTATTAATTTAAATGACTCATGCAATAATACATGTTTGAAGAAAAATAGTTTTACTAAACATATACTCATAGGGAACTTCTAGAATGATATCATGTGTTCATCATCCCTATTGGAATTATGTAGATTAAAAAGTTAACTAAGTGGAGTTCTTAAGATTACTACTAAGATATAGAAAGTACCTTTTAGTTACCTTTTACAAATAATTAGTTGACTAATTGAAATCTTTCTGATCCTATGATTTATTGATTTGGATACAACACCATGAAGAGAAAAGAGTGAGTGTTCAGGGGATAGAGACATTTCTGACCATACTGAAGAAAGTTAGCATTAACCCTTAGTGAGAAAAGAGTTGCTCTAAATTGTGAGGGAAAGCATTGCTGCCCTTTGTTTTTTCTTATCCAATTAAACTTTAAAACAGTCTACTCTTTAGTTGTTTCAGCTATCTAGTTAAAAGGAGCTTGTGAATCAAACTTCCTACATTTATATTTTTCCCACTGAAATAATGCAGTTTCAGTTCATTTTTTTCTTAATTTATTCAATGGACACAGGACATCGTTGAGAATAAAAACGATGTTTTAGTCAGCTTTTGTGCTGTTGCAATCAAAAGATCTGACAACAACAATTTTAGAGGAGAAAAATTTATTTGGGGCTCACAGTTTCAGAGGTCTCAGTTTGTAGATGGCTGACTCTGTTGCTCTGGGCCTGAGGTGAGGCGGAGCATTATGGCAGAAGGGTGTGGAGGAGAATTGTAGTTTAGGACATGGGAATCAGCAAGCAGAGAGAGATTGCTGCTTATCAGAAACAAAATATAAACCATGAAGGCAGACCCACCTCTTCCAGCCACACCCTATCTGCCTACTCTGTCACCCAGTTAATCCACTAAAGTGGATTAATGCACCCATTAAACTGAAGATCTTATGATCCAATGCTTTCACCTCTAAACTCTTTTGCATTACCTCACACATGAGTTTTGAGGGATACTCTCATATCTAAACCATAATACATGAACAAGAATAAAGTTATACTGCATAAATAAAAAGAGGACAGAAGTGATGGAAAGAAGCAGGTTTATTGGTTATTTCCTTTGCTGTGCAAACTTTGTTTAATTTGATGTAATCTCATTTCTTCATTTCTGTTTGTTGTTGCCTGTGCTTTTAGAGTTATGGCTAAAAAATCTTTACCCAGACCAATGTCAAAAAAATTTACTCTTATATTTTCTTTTAGTAGCTTTTATAGTTTTGTGTCTTATAGTCTACCGTTTAATACATTTTGTGTTAATTTCTTAATATGGTGTGAATTAAAAACTCAGTATCATTCTCCTGCATATGGACATAGTGTTTTCCCAGCATCATTTATCAAAAAGACTGTACTCTCCTCTTTTTATGTTTTTGCACTTCTTTTGATGACCAATTGACTGTAAATTTTTGGATTTATTTCTGGGCTCTGGATTATGTTCCATTGGTTTATAGATCTGTTTTTATGTCAGTACTATGCCACTTTTTTTTTAGTGCATTATAATTATACAAAATACTGGTGTTCCTTTTGATTTAATTATGCAGCATGAAATATAATTTGTTCCAATTCATTACCCAATACTTCCCCAAATTTCCCTCCACTGCTCCCTCCCCTTGTTCCTTTCCTTTACTGATCTTTCTTCTATTTATTATAACTTTTTAAAATTAGTATATTATGGACATATATAAAAGTGAAATCCAGGGGGATGCATTCATATATGTACATAGAAAAGTTGGGTCAGATTCATTCTACTGTTCCTTTCTTTACCCATCCCGCCTTCCTCCCTCTTAAACTTCTCCCTCTACTCCACTGATCTCTCTTCTATTTTCATGGGATCTCCCCATTTTTTTGTTTGTTTGTTTAGCTTCCACATATGAGAAAAAAATCTAACCCTTGACTTTCTGGGTCTGGTTTATTTCACTTAGGGAAAGTTCTAAGTATAGGAAAGAAATTCTAAATTTAAATTCCTTTACTTGACACATTTGCCTTTTCTGACTATGGAGGCATTCACCTCTTCCTCTGTTTTTCTTTCTATGTTTTTTGTCTTGAATATTTGAAAAGTTATGCAATTAAAACTTACACATTATTATTTTGACTCCTTAAGCAGTCTCATTCCTTGGTCTTGGTTTTTGTGTGCAATTTCCCAATTCTATATTTTGGGATATAATAATAGACTCTTAAAAACCTTTTCCAGTGATATATTCAAATATCCACATTTTTAGATGACTAAGGCAAGAATAGCATCATCTTTACTCATTGAAGAAAAAGAAATTAGAGTTTAAATTAGAGGGATTTCACAGTTGTAGTCTTGCAACTGTTTTTATGTAGTGGCTATAAATTATTGAAAAGTGTTTAGCTATATCATATACCTCTCAGAAACAAATTTAACTTTAATTGAATCTGACCTAAGTATGGACTAAAATAGGTATAAATTAATTTTATCAGACAAATAATATAAAATAGAACCTGTATATTTACATTCCTGTCTAACAAACATTATTTTTTCCTAGTCATGTGTGGGCCATTTATTCAAGTCACATGTTCACATTCTTTTTGCTTATGTAAATTATCTTTATGCAGACATATTTTCAACAAAACATTACTTATACTTGTCCCTATTTTCCCACATAACTGAAAAGTTACTTAAGAAGGCAGTAAAGACTATTGACCTCTTTTTTTTTCAACTTCATTGCTCATTTTTCCTTATATAATACTCATGGTTTGTAAATGATAAAGTGAAAGGAAGAATTATTATGCTTTCTAACTCCCTGTGTTCAGAATTTTAAATTTAAGGATATCAAATTATAGAAACTTAGTTTTTCATGGTACAATGTAGAGACAAAAATACTAAGATTTACAAAAAATACTTTGACTCAACTCTCAGTTTCTCCTAAAATTGCATATAAATAGCAAGTGATTGTTTTATTTTTATATATTAATAATCAGTTCAATAAGATGATATATTGCTTAGTTTTTTCTTTTAAAAATGTGTATTATCATTTGTGTTACATTGAGAGTAACACAATTTGAATTATACACTTAGGTTTTGGAACTTACAAAGACCTTTTTTTCCTTCAGTTTACTTAATTATTTTTATTTATTTTTATAATTTATTTAAATGCATTTCAAGTCATAGTACATATGGTAGAGCTCAATTTTTCCATTTCTCTGGTTGCAAACCAGATAGAGTCACACCATTTGTGTCTTCATACATGCACCAAGGGTAGTGATGACGATCTCAATCAACCATCTTTACTACACCCATTCCCCTTTCCTGCCCCCCACCTCCCCCCTGCCGCATCCAGAATTCCTCCATTTCTCCTATGTTCCCCATTCCCACCCCCCTTATGTATCATCATCCACTATATCAGACAGAACATTTGGCATTTGGTGTTTTGGGACTGGCTTACTTCATTTAGCATAATGTTCTCCAATTCCATCCATTTGCCTGCAAATGCCATAATTTTATTCTCTTTTATTGCTGAATAATATTCCATTGTGTATATGTACCACAATTTCTTTATCCATTCATCTATTGAAGGGCATCTGGGTTGCTTCCATAGTTTTGCAATTATGAATGGTGCTGCTATAAACATAGAAGTGGCTGCTTTACTGTAGTGTGCTGTTTTTAAGTCTTTAGGGTATAGGCCAAGGAGTGGGATAGCTGGATCAAATGGTGGTTCCATTCCAAGTTTTTTAAGAAATCTCCATACTGCTTTCCAGATTGGTTGCACCAGTTTGCAATCCCACCAGCAATGTTTGAGTGTACTTTTTTCACCACATCCTCGTCAGCACTTATTGTTGCTGGTATTTTGGA
Organism: Xerus rutilus; assembly: GCA_028644305.1. Classification (NCBI taxonomy): domain Eukaryota; kingdom Metazoa; phylum Chordata; class Mammalia; order Rodentia; family Sciuridae; genus Xerus; species Xerus rutilus. The sequence goes on from CM053407.1 coordinate 34,707,673, forward strand.
TAGCTGCCATTCTGACTGGAGTGAGATGAAATCTGAGAGTAGTTTTGATTTGCATTTCTCTAATGGCTAGAGACGTTGAACATTTCTTCATATATATGTTTATTGATTGTATATCTTCATCCGAGAGGTTTCTATTCAGCTCATTAGCCCATATATTGATTAGGTTGTTTGTTTTTTTGGTGTTTTTTGAGTTCTTTATATATCCTGGAGATCAGTGCGCTATCTGATGTGCGTGTGGCAAAAATTTGCTTCCAGAATGTAGGCTCTCTGTTCACCTCCTTGATAGTTTCTTTTGCTGAGGAGAAGCTTTTTAGTTTAAGTCCATCCCATTTATTGATTCTTGCTTTTATTTCTTGTACTATAGGAGTCTTGTTAAGGAATTCGGGGCCTAATCCAACGTGATGAAGATTTGAACCTACTTTCTCCTCAATTAGACGCAGGGTCTCTGGTCTAATTCCTAGGTCTTTGATCCACTTTGAGTTGAGTTTTGTGCATGGTGAGAGATAGAGGTTTAGTTTCATTTTATTGCATATGGATTTCCAGTTTTCCCAGCACCATTTGTTGAAAAGGCTATCTTTTCTCCAATAAATGTTTTTGGCACCTTTGTCTAGTATGAGATAGCTGTATTTATGTGAATTACTCTCTGTGTCTTCTATTTTGTACCATTGGTCTACATGTCTATTTTGGTGCCAGTACCATGCCATTTTTGATACTATTGTTTTGTAGTAAAATTTAAGGTCTGGTATTGTGATGCCTCCTGCTTCACTCTTCTTGCTCAGAATAGCTTTGGCTATTCCAGGTCTCTTATTTTTCCAAATGAATTTCATGATTGCCTTTTCTATTTCTATAAGAAAGAACTTTGGGATTTTAATTGGGATTACATTCAATCTGTTTAGTGCTTTGGGTAGTAGGGCCATTTTAATAATATTGATTCTGCCTATCCAGGAACATAGGAGATCTTTCCATCTTCTAAGATTTTCTTCAATTTCTTTCTTTAGTGTCTTATAATTTTCATTGTAGAGGTCTTTCACCTCTCTTGTTAGATTGATTCCCAAATATTTTATTTTTTTGGAGGCTATTGCGAATGGGGTAGTTTTTCTGAATTCTCTTTCAGAGGACTCATTGCTGATGAGTAGAAATGCATTTGATTTATGGATATTGATTTTATATCCTGCAACTTTGTTGAATTCATTTATCAGATCTAGAAGTTTTCTGGTGGAACATTTTGGATCCTCTAAGTATAGAATCATGTTGTCTGCAAATAATGATAGTTTGAGTTCTTCTTTTCCTATTCATATCCCTTTAATTTCCTTTGTCTGTCTGATTGCTCTGGCTAGAGTTTCAAGGACTATATGGTATAGGAGTGGTAAGAGACGGCATCCCTGTCTTGTTCCAGTTTTTAGAGGGAATGCTTCCAATTTTTCTCCATTTAGGATGATGTTGGCCTTAGGCTTAGCATAGATTGTTTTAACAATGTTGAGGTATGTTCCTACTATCCCTAGTTTCTCTAGTGTTTTGAACATGGAAGGATGCTGTATTTTGTCAAATGCTTTCTCTGTGTCAATTGATAGAATTATGTGATTCTTATCTTTAAGTCTATTGATGTGATGGATTATGTGTATTGATTTCTGTGTGTTGAACCAACCTTGCATCCCTGTAATGAACCCTACTTGATCATGGTGCACTATTTTTTTAATATGCTTTTGTATGCGATTTGCCAAAATTTTATTGAGAATTTTTGCATCTATATTCATCAGGGATATTGGTCTGAAGTTTTCCTTTTTTGATGTGTCTCTGTCTGGTTTTGGAATCAAGATGATACTAGCCTCATAGAATGAGTTTGGAAAAGTTCCTTCCCTTTCTATTTCATGGAATAATTTGAGAAGTATTGGAATTAGTTCTTCTTTGTAGGTCTTGTAGAACTCGTCTGAGAATCCATCTGGTCCAGGGCTTTTCTTGGTTGGAAGGCTCTTGATGGCCTCTTCTATTTCCTTGCTTGTAATTGATCTGTTTAAGTTATGAATGTCCTCCTGGTTCAGTTTGGGTAGATCTCTAGGAATTTGTCAGTGTCCTCAGGGTTTTCTATTTTAGTAGAATATAAGTTTTCAAAAGAGTTTCTGATTATCCTCTGTATTTCAGCAGGGTCTGTCATGATATTTCTTTTTTCATCACAAATTTTGGTAATTTGTGTTTTCTCTTTCTTTCTTTTTGTTAGGGTGGCTAAGAGTTTGTCAATTTTGTTTATTTTTTTGAAGAACTAGCTTTTTGTTTTAATTTTTTGAATTGTTTCTTGTGTTTCAATTTCATTGATTTCAGCTCTGATTCTAATTATTTCCTGTATTCTACTTCTTTTGGTGTTACTTTTTCTTCTTTTTCTTGGGCTTTGAGTTGTAGTGTCAAGTCATTGATTTGTTGACTTCTACATCTTTGAATATATGAGCTTAATGCAATGAACTTTTTTGTTAGCACTGCCTTCATAGTGTCCCAGAGATTTTGGTATGTTGTATCAGAGTTCTCATTTACCTCCAAGAATTTTTTTTTATCTCTTCCCTAATGTCTTCTGTTACCAATGCATTGTTCAATAGCAAATTATTGAGTCTCCAGGTGTTGTAGTGGCTTCTTTTTTTTAAACTGTGATTAATTTCTAGTTTCAGTCCATTATGGTCAGATAGAATGCAGGGTAGTATCTCTATTTTTTTGTATTTACTAAGACTTGCTTTGTGGCACAGCATGTGATATATTTTGGAGAAGTATCCATGTGCTGTTGAGAAAAACGTGTATTTGCTTGTTGAAGGATGGAATATTCTACATATATCTGTTAAGTCTAGACCATTGATTGTTCTATTAAGTCTTGTAGATTCTTTGTTTATTTTTTGTTTGGAAGATCTGTCCAGTGGTGAGAGAGTTGTTTTAAAGTCACCCAATACTATTATGTTGGAATCTATTTCGTTCTTGAATTTGAGAGGGGTTTTTTTTTTATGAACATGGCTGCCCCATTGTTTGGGGCATAGATATTTAAGATTGTTATGTCTTGTTGATGTATTATTCCCTTGAGCAGTATGAAATGACCTTCTTTATCCCTTTTCACTGACTTTGGTTTGAAGTCTACTTTATCTGAAATGAGGATGGAAACTCCTGCTTGTTTATGCAGTCCATGAGAGTGATAAATTTTTTCCATCCTTTCACCTTCAATCTGTGAGTATCTCTTCTATGAGATGAGTCTCTTGGAGGCAGCATATTGTTGGGTCTTTTTTTTTTTAATCCAATCTGCCAGTCTGTGTCTTTTAATTGCTGAGTTTAGGCCATTGACATTCAATGTTATTATGGAGACATGGTTTGTATTTCCAGACATTTTGGTTTGTTCTTAGGTTTTTAACTTGACTGGGTTTCTCCTTTCATTGGCCTTTAGTGTAGCTCCTCCCTCTGCAGGTTTTCATTGTTGTTTTTGATTTCCTCCTCATGGAATATTTTACCAAGGATGTTCTGTAGTGCCGGCTTTCTTGCTGTGAATTCTTTTAATTTTTGTTTATCTTGGAAGGTTTTTATTTTATCATAAAACCTAAAACTTAATTTTGCTGGATATAAGATTCTTGGTTGGCATCCGCTGTCTTTTAGCACCTGATATATGCTTTGCCATGATCGTCTTGCTCTCAGGGTCTGGGTTGAGAAGTCTGCAGTGATCCTAATTGGCTTCCCCCTATATGAAATCTGATTCCTTTCTCTTGTAGCTTTTAAGATTCTCTCCTTATTCTGAATGTTAGGCATCTTCATTATGACGTGCCTTGGTGTAGGTCTGTTGTGATTTTGTACATTGGTGTCCTGTAAGCCTCTTGAATTTGATTACCCAATTCATTCTTCATATTTGGAAAGTTTTCTGATATTATTTCATTGAATAGATTGCTCATTCCTTTGGTTTGGAGTTCTATGCCTTCCTCTATCCCAATAATTCTTAAGTTTGGTCTTTTGATGTTATCCCATAGTTCTTCGATGTTCTGTTCATGGTTTCTTACTGTCTTCACTATGTGGTCAACTCTATTCTCAAGGTTAAATATTTTGTCTTCAGTGTCTGAGGTTCTGTCTTCCAAGTGGTCTAATCTGTTGGTGGTGCTTTCTATTGAGTTTTTAATTTGGTTTATTGTTTCTTTCATTTCAAGGATTTCTGTTTGGTTCCTTTTCAGATTCTCTATCTCCTTATTGAAGTTATATTTTACTTCCTGTATTTGCCTATGTATCTCTTTATCAAAATGGTCTTTTGCTGACTCGGCTTGCTCTCTTATATCATTCTTTAAGTCACAGAGCATTTTAATTATGTACATCCTGAATTCCTGTTCTGTCATTTCTTCTGCTGTACTGACCATGGATTCTAATAGTATGGTATCTTGGTTAGTTTGAGTCACTTCCTTCCCTTGTTTTTTCATGGTGATTGCGTGTCTTTTCTTCTAGCTCTGTTGATTAAAGTTGCTACAGTTTTTACTCCTATATGGGTATTGTTTCCCTGCAGGGTTTCAATACCTCTCTTTTAAGGGGGAGACCAATATTGATTGATCTCAATACAAGCAATATATAGTTTCAAACCAAGTAGTTCCTAATAGCTCCCAAATACATTTACAGTTTAGTCATGATAAACAACAATTATGGGTTCCTTTAAAATCTATTATGTAAACAATAAATTTGCACAAGGGTCTATATTTTCTGTTGGTGGGCTAGGGAAACTTGAGGGTAGGGTGTAGGATAGAATGTTGGGGTAGTAGGAAGTGAGGCTATTAGATCTTAGAAAGCATGAGAAAGGAATCCAAGAGAAGTTTGATATTACTAGAAAGAGTAACAGAGAGTTGAGGAAGACCAGTAAGGAGGAAGAAAGGAGAGTACAGCGAGAAGAGATGATAGCAAGAAAAATAAAACATATGCAAGTGGGAGTTACAAAACTATATAATACCACTCTAGTATACAGTACAGAAATCCCAATCTATCATGTCCCACTGTATAACAAATACTTGGTTTCACAACTGTTGGGGATTAGAGGGTAGGAAAATAGTGAGAGAGAAAAGGGAGAAGGAAAAAGAAAGAAAGGAAAGAAGAAAAGAGCAGAGAAATAAAACAAAAAGATTAAACAATAGCAATATTAGGAGAAAAAGTTAAAGGATAAAATAAAAAATAAGAATAAAAAAAGTAAAAAAAAAAGTCTCAATGTAGCCAGGCGCGGTGGCTCAAGCCTGTAATCCCAGCACTTAGGGAGGCTGAGACAGGAGAATCGTGAGTTCAAGCCAGCCTCAGCAATGGCGAGGCACTAAGCAACTCAGTGAGACCCTGTCTCTACATAAAACACAAAATAGGGCTGGGGATGTGGCTCAGTGGTCGAGCACCCCTGAGTTCAATCCCTAGTACCAAAAAAAAAAAAAAAGTCTCAATGTAAATAAACAGATATGTTTCCTTTTGCCTCCGGTAGGTGGCATCGTCTGTTGCTTGCTGGACTTTCCCCGCTGGTGTCCTGGGTGTGGGTTTCACAGCAGGGTGTAGCTCTGGGCTGGGCCACTGATGGAAACGCCGCATCACTGTGTGCTGTGCTGAGTTCAGTTTGTTCCCAGGTGCTTTCCCATGCCCCCTCGTGTAGAAGCAGGCCCTGCCCGGGGCAAGCCCTGGGCTGGGGCTCCAAGCTGGCCACAGCGGAGCCACTGGCAGTGGAGCTACCCCGCCGTTTGCTGCTGAAGTCACGCTGCTTGTGGCAATCGCTGCTGTCTGATAGCCCTGTGTACATGCGCAAGTGAAATTCCTGTGGGGGTAGCTGTAGGATGATGTTCAGAAGCTGGCTGGGAGATGGAATTTCCACAACTTCAATCTTCGGTTCTGGAGAGACTGATTGCGGTGTCTGTCTGTCTCTACTTAATTATTTTTAATACACTTTATTTTAGTCCAATCTTAGTGATATGAGAGCCTACCTAAAAGAAATAGTTTCTTTCCATGCTCTTTTACATTGCTTTTGCTCATCAAAGCAGCCTGAAAAAGGCGGTGCAATTTAGAGAAACTTACTAAAGTTCCTCTTTTGATTGTTCCCCTGCCACTAAGAAATGCTGATCAGCTAAATTCAAGAGGGGGATACCAAACTCACCAACAGCAGTGGCCTGCACAATGGGAGAAAAAGAACTGCCAATGTAGGCATATTAACTAGCAAGTACAGAGTTGTTTTAAAGTAGTAGACACAGGTAAACAGTTTATTTTTGTTACATAAGTCCAATGCAGACATCACCAGAGAACAAATGAAAGGAAAACAAAATTATTCTTCATATGAATGTCATGTTTTATAATCATCATTAAACAAGCTTATTAACATTGCTGATCTTTTTACTTGAGTATCATTATGTAAATCATTTCAAGACTCATAAATGCAATAATAGTAATAACAATGATGATGATGATAAAATTTTAAAAGTTACAATCTGAGTTTCTGTGCCATTTGCTATAACATTTAAGATGAGTGGTGTCTTGTCTACATCATTGGAAATCTCCAACTTCTGTTGTTTCTCCTTCTGAATTATACTGTTTTTTTGACAGCTGTAAGTTGTACTCAGTATCTTTGTCAAAGGTGGTATTCACATATTGTTCTATAAGGGTCAATATCTGAATTCAGGGCTGGTGCTGGGCAAATCTGAGGCATGTTACATTACATGGATATATACCAATGGGTTCAACCTTATCTAAAAAAGTAATAAAGGTACATATAAAGCAAAGGAAAATCATAAGTCTTGCAATAAAGTCCTTATTTTATTGGTATGAAATATTAAGAATAAGGTATAGGTCACAGAGCAAATTAGTTAGCAGAATTAAAATCAGAGTTTTGTGCTCAAAAAGGTCCACTGCCCTGATGGAAGAGGTTGTGGTTTGGCCCTTACTCTGGCCCACACAGAGACTGCCTGTCCCTTGCTCCATCCTACCTTTATTTTCTCAGTGACCTATTACAAGTTATCAGATCATTTGCCTGAGGTAATTCTGTGTCCTTAGTAGGTCTGAGAGCTTTCTAGACAACCCCAGGCATAGGAGGCTGATTGTTTTAAAGTACTATTAAACACACTGAGAAATAATGTAAGAAAGATGTAGTGGGACTTCAAATCTATACCTTTATGATCCCCACCTGTCCATTGTTCTTGTCAGTGATCCCTGAAGTGATACCTTTCTATAACCTTTCTACTATTTCCAACTGGAATCATGTTTTCCTCTGCTTCAAACTCTCTCTCCAAATCTATTAAAAGTTATTTATGCAATAGTGTCCATTTATCCTTCATCATTCTCTCATTCTCTTATTTTTTCTGGATGTGTCCAAATTGCTAATGTTGAAACTCAGTTATAATTTAATTTTACAAAGCAATAATAATAATAGTAATAGTAATTACATAGACTTTGCATGCAACTTACTTATGACAATCTGCATGAGAATATGTATCCCTTGTAATCTACATGAGAAGATGCTGAGCAGAAATTTTAGTGGCACTATTTCTGATTCAGTCAATTTATTGCTACAAACATATTGTAATTGATTATTTATAAGAACTGGAGTAACAAAAGGAGGAGTAGAATATTTTTTTCTGCACAAAGACAAACTAATCCTGACTGTAGTGGCACCCCCTACTCCACAGAAAATCTTAGTTAAGCTTCTCCAGAAATCTGCCCCATAATCGATTTTAGGACTATCAGCGAAAGAGTCTCTACAAAAGAGTTCAATGTAGTTAAAACTCCTATTTCCTGTTGCTCTGTCTTGCTTGGCCACTGGCCTAAAAGAGATCATGATAACAGCTGGCAGGGGAGGAAAGAAAGGGGAGAAGAAGCTCGCCCCTTCTCAGGTGCTGTCCTTGAAGTGTTAACTTGCCAAAGCAGTAAAAGAAAAAAACTGCTTTTGTGTGAACTTCTGCAGACTGTGAACTTCTGAGCCCCTCCCCTTATATGCTGGGTATAAAATTCTGAAACTGCATAAACTCAGGGTTCAAGGGAATTAACTGATTACAGTGAAAGCTTTACCCTCTGAACTGACTGCAGTCAAATAAATCTGCTTCCTGTTTCCTATCTGGTGTCTTGCCTCATCTGTCCCTACAACATGATGACTACTTTATTTTTAATTTGTTCTCTGTATACATTGTTTAATAGCCTTAACTCTATGGAACACATTAATTAACATTTTGAACTTTGTTGGGATATTGGAAGGGGAGAATTAATCAGCACATGGTGACAAAAAAACCAAAAATGAAGAAAATGGAAACAACCACCATCTTCACATAGGAGGTGGAAGGGTGTGAATTCTACCACCTGGACATCTTTTCCAGCTACTGTAAAATCTCTGTAAGTAAAGATCTTAGAATTAAATTAATGTCTTGGAAGTCAGATCTGCTTAAGATACATGTTCTTGTTTAGTTCTCAATGACTTTAAGAAATTTTGTCCAGACTGTTCATCAGATTATTTATAACAGGTCAGCCAGGCAACAGCTTTGAAGTGGTTGTCATTGTCCTCACATGAGTGATCTTGGCAGCTTTTCCAGATGGTAAACTGGGCAAAAGTAACATCTCAATGTTTTGGACAACAATGTAAGTTACGTGTTAAAGAAGTACACATACTCAAGACTGTCATAGATGGACAATAAAGTGCATCATCACGGTGTTTGCATTTAGGAAGTGTACTCAAATTTCTGATACTAAATGGAGAAAAAAATGTTTCTTGATATGATCTTTGAATATATTTCTATATTTGAAAATTAAATGGTAGACAAGGTAGTTTTTTTTTCCAACAAAAGTTTTCTGCCTCCATTTTTCACTTACGAATTTAAGTATAATTTTAATCAATCTTTGCATGTTTTTTAATTAGCTCATCTTTCCCTAATTATTACATTAGCTGATGTTCTCATTAAAGTCTTGCTCCTTATCTCTGAAGGACAATGTCATAAGGAAGGTGAAGGGCACACAGAGGACTAGGGAGATAGTAATTTATAATTCATAATTTAATGTGACAAGCTGACATTTCACTTATTATGATGAAGCTGTTTTGGGGAGAAAAGACATTTGAGAAACACTTATATCAATAAGTGCAATGTAAAGAATCACAATTGAATATGAGCATAATTAGTATAACCCTAAATTCTTCAACTGAGGAATTCTGCTCCCTTGGTACTCAGCTAAAACCCCCAAGTCAATATTCCATGTGACTCCCAGAAACACAGCGCTCTCTGCTCTCTCTTTGGCTGTACTCCATCACCTATTATGGAGAGTTGGTCACATCTTTTAAGCTCATTTAGGTGGGATATACTCTACAGTGAATGGAATCTGCCATTCCATTCACTTTGAGCCAAGTAGCAGGTGCAGAATAGTTAACCTTTCTCTGTACGCCTGTCTTTGGTAGATACTTCCAGTTGCAAAACTGTCCAATGTATCATCTCAGCACTCTAGACATTTGAATGTAAGGATAATCGAAGACAAATGAGATCTGTTTTATGAAAACCATCTCATAAGTTCCATGGCAAGAGTAGAACAGTACTAGCTTTTTAAAACTAGTATCAGTGGCTTGGAAGAAAAATCCAAGTTAAGAATAGAGCAAATTTGAAGATAGGCGCCCATGTCCATAGGTTCTACATTTGTGGATTCAACCAAATATGGGCCCAAAATATTAAAGAAAATTCCATTTGCACTGAACATGTATGGATATTTTCTTGCCCTTTTCCCCTAAACTATATAGTACAGTTACTATTTTCATAGGATTTGCTCTGTATAAGGTATTGTAAGTAATGAGATGATCTGAAGTATATAGGAAGATGTGCACAGGTTATATGCAAATACTCATTCATTTTATATAAAGGACTTGCTCTTCCATGAATTTTGGCATTTATGGGGAATCAGAGAACTAATCCCTTGTAGTTACCAAGGGGTGATTATATGTGCAAGAGTAATATAAAATTCAAGTATCTATTTTTAAATAAGTAAAAATGTTTCTTTCTTAGACATGAAATAAAAATCTAAGTTATAAGAAAACATTGCACGATCATTTAATGATAGTATTTTTTCTTTGTGTACATAAAATAATGGTGCACCTTAAATTTATGGCATCTTACCCTCAAAGAGATATATTTCTAGAAACTTCCAGACAGTTCTGACATGCTCTAGCAATTAGTGTTGATTGTTGCTCCTCATCTTACTGATGATGCCAGGTTTCACATGCCTCAGAGGATTACCTCTCATAGTCTGTGTCTCTTATAATGGTACTTTGTTTATGGGGAACCACAAAGCAGAAATGACTCTGGCAAGTTATGATATCAAGAAACCTTTATTGGAATTTTATGAATGGGAAGAAAATACAGTACAATAAAGGAAATTTTAACCTGAAATATTTGATATTTCAAATATCAAATATTTGAATATTGAATTCCTTTGCCCTGACCCTTTTTCCATCTCTTCTTGGTCTTACTTTGCTCTGTTGTTCCAGGAAGTATTTTGCTTTACTCGAAGGGGAACACAGCAAATACTGAAGTCGACTGATGTCTCAATTACTTTGCAAGATTCCCAGTAATATACATGGCCTCTACCTTATTGTGAGTAGTTTATTTCCTTATTGACTCAAAATTGTTTTACTTTTCCATGGCTAAAAAGCCTATTAAAAGGTTTATTCCTTAAAAGTAGAAGTGTTTGAACCATAAATTAAACTAAATAAATAAAATATTTGTTTCTTCCTATTAAGCGTGCATTTTTCCCCAAACTAAAGGATAGTATTCTCCTACAGATTAATTCTGCTTTTATCTTTGAAACAAAAGAAAAAAACTTGATGCAATAAGTTCACAGATCAGTTTGTTCCTGCTGTATACAAATATTTGAAAAACCAAATTTTAAGAGATCAGCCTGATGACTTGACTTCTTATGTAATATTTGTGCTAAAAATTTAATGTAACAAATAACAAGATGTATGGACATCCTCTGAAATTACAAGAGAGTGAGAGAGATTTATACATGAGTTTGTGAGACTTGAGCACAGATTTCAATTCCAAAGTCTCCAGAACAGAATAAAGATAGGCAAAGTCACCATTTTCTCAAGGTGATATGTAAGTTCTGAAAATGAAAAATGATACACAAGTTACAAATAAAAGCAGTAGTTCTCAGTGTACCCAACTTTAAAGATATAAGCTTTACCCAAGGAATTTGTTAAAAACTGAAAAATTCAATCTCTCAGCCTCCAGTTATTCTGAATTAGTGTCTGTGGCAAAATTAAAAATATGCATTGTTTTTTTAAAAATCAGATGATTATGATGTTAATATTAAAGACATCATATTGAAAAAAAAGAAGCCAAAGATTGTTATAAAGTTTATATTTCATATAAGAAAAAATAATCTAGTAATATTTTATGGTAACATATTATTACCACTTGCCTGGATATTTAGATTCATAGTTTAATAAATTATTTCTTACTATTTAGTGATCTCAAAGAGCAAAGTATCTTAATGTGATAAGTAATTACATTACTTGGGAAAATATCAGTTATTTAAAATACGTGTAGCCAGAACAACATAGTCCTGGTCATACATGCTATATTTGGTTTTCTGCAAGTTCTACATTTCAATAATTATGGTGAAATAGCAAAAATACTGTGGAATTGACATTTCAAAAGTCTCAGGTCATGTTTGATGTATACAGTTATCAACATTAGCATGTTCTGAACAATCCAATAGCTTTTAATATTGAAAGGTATGTTACAAAAAAGATGTTAAGAATTTTGTATGTGGCATTTTGTTTACTTATATAATAAATAAGCAAGTCCATAATTGTGAAATTTTGTCAATCATAGGAAAAAAGTACATTATTTATTCAAAATTACACTTAAAATTTATTTTTTTCAGTTCGGCATCAATATCAGTTTTCCATATTTACTCCTCAGGCATTGATTGATCCCCATGTATATGCAAGGCACTTTTTTACAAGCTTCACTGGATAAAATGATCTGGTTTATACTCCAGTGGAAAAGAGAAGAATTTCAATAAACAGAACAAATATTATGATTGGCTGCTGTAGTTTCTTTTTCTTATTTCTTCACATAAAAGAATTACAATGTGGGGAACAAGAACTTATTATTAGGCAAGTCAACCTCTCAGAATTTCTATTACTTTGTAAAATTTTTAAAAAATGACATGACCTACCTCATACAGCTGTTAAGAGTGTAAATGAGATGATGCCTGTGGCTGCTAATAGCCATGTCATGTTGATCATTATTATTGGAGTGGTCATAGGAAATTTGTGTTTTGGGATATTACAGCTTCAATCTTCTCTGAGGGCAGACATGTTCAATGCCTTAGAAAATTACTCTCAGTCTTCAAGAGGGTCAGCATAAAGAGGCTTAGTGAGTTGAGACATAAGTACTTCTGAAATTCAACCCCTAAAAGGTCATTGAATTGTATCACTGTGAAAAATACCTATTGAATCTTATCATTGGAAAAAATGAAGCACTACCAAAATAAATTGTCCTTTGGTCATCAGTTTAGTTTAGCATTAACCAAATGTGAGGAGTTAATTTCTCTGTGTTGAGTCATTGTATTAAACATGCAATCAATTCAAACTTTAGAAAATGGAGTTTTAAATAAATTCTTGTGATTTATAGTGGGTTCTGATTAAAATGTGAGATGTAATTCCTAATTGCTAGTTTTGTTTCTAAAATACACTTTTATACTGCAGGAGAATTCAGATGGATTATAAAGACCAGTTTCTTCCCCATCTCTTAAGAAGCAGAATTAAAAGACTATTGATAACAAGACAATAACACTGTTTTAGAAAAGAGCTTTTGAATACAGTCATTTTAGCTTCTACAGTATAGTCCTATTAGGAAAAACCCAGGTATGTTTTGTTCGTCAGAAGTAATACTGCTTAACAGGTCTATATTTATGCAGCATCATTTTCAAGCATTTAAGTACAGAAGTGTGAGAGGTCTCAAAACCCTTTTCATGATGGTTCACTTTTTTTTGTTGTTGACAGAGTTTTGTTTTTATTTTAAAGCTATTTGTCAAAATAAAATAATTTGGATTACTAAATCTTTTGTGGCCAACTCTTTTTGGCTCCTTAAAACCTCCAACATTCTATCTGTAAGTGTGAAATATTTATTCCAGATATGTATATCTGCCTTGAATGTTGAAGAATGAGTCTAGTGCATATTCTTCCTCTCTCCTTTGGTTGTTTTAATTGATGGTTTTTTTGTTTGTTTTTTATTTTTTAGTCTACTTCTTAGCCTAATCCAATATATTGTCTGGGATTGCAACAATATCAATTTTAACCCAATGTTTTGCTAAAGTAAGCACTTAAAATACTTAATATGACAATGTTCTGTCCTAGAAACAGCACACTAATTAAAGATCAATTGCTAAATGAACAACCGTCAGGTATTTTGGATGACTTGAAGAGAGGGGACTGTCTGCCATGTAGGGCAATGTTTGATATTTGCTGTAGAAGATATCCAATGTTGTCCTCAGAATCTGTTTGAAATTGGTCCCTGACAAGTTAACCTCAAACAGCAACCCTTTGCTATATGATCATTGCTGTATTGTTTTGTAAAATAAAAATTTTATGTTCAAAACAACTTATAAAATATGATTTTCATTTTCCTTCAAAATTCTCAAGATGGGCATTTTAAAACTGGTTCTATTATAGTAAGAGACATTTAGGTTATAGATTTTTAACTTCTTGATTTGGTGAAATTAGAAATTGGAAATTGAACACCTGTGGAGTTTCCTGAGGTGGATCTGGGCCCTCTGTAGCTCCTGCCAGACCCCAGGAACTCTGGAGCGGAACTGGGGAGGACCCAGGCTGCCCTTTGACGGGGCTGCCTCACGCTGGTGTCTCTGGAGCAACTCTTGCCCTGAATTTGGGCTCCCCAGTGGCTAGAGGTAGCAGACCCTGGTCTCCCTTTGGCTGGACAACCGTGGAGTTTCCTGAGGGCGGGTCAGGATCCTTTGGGGCTCCTGCCGGTCCACAGGAATTCTGGAGCAGAACTAGGGTGGGCCCAGGCTGCCCTTGGGTGGGGCTGCCTTGCGCTAGGAAGGACCTGGGAATCAGACCAGAGACCCAACGCCTAATAGAAGAAAAAATAGGCCCAAATCTTCATCATGTCGGATTAGGACCATACTTCCTTAACAAGACTCCTATAGCACAAGAAGTAAAATCAAGAATCAACAAATGGGATGAATTCAAACTAAAAAGCTTCTTCTCAGCAAAAGAAATAATCAATGAAGTGAACAGAGAGCCAACATTCTGGGAACAAATCTTTGCCACACACACATCCGATAGAGCACTCATCTCCAGGATATATAAAGAACTCAAAAAACTTAACACCAAAAAAACTAACAACC
>CM053407.1:34722521-34794486 GCA_028644305.1 Xerus rutilus
TACAACCAATCTGGAAAGCAGTATGGAGATTCCTTAGAAAACTTGGAATGGAACCACCATTTGAGCCTGCTATCCCACTCCTAGGTCTATACCCAGAAGACTTAAAAACAGTGTACTACAGTGCTGCAGCCACTTCAATGTTTATAGCAGCTCAATTCACAATAGCTAAACTGTGGACCAACCTAGATGCCCTTCGATAGATGACTGGATAAAGAAACTGTGGTATATATACACAATGGAATATTACTCAGCAATAAGAGAGAATAAAATTCTGACATTTGCAGGTAAATGGATGGAGTTGGAGAATATCATGCTAAGTGAAGTAAGCCAATCTCAGAAAACCAAATGCCGAATGTACTCATTGATAAGTGGATGCTGATCCATAATGTGGGGAAGGACATGGGAACAATGGTGGAACCCTGTTCACAGGGGTGTAAGGGGGGAGGGGGTATGGGTACAGCAAAGGTGGTGGAATATGATGGTCATAATAACCCTAACTTTATGTATGACTGTATATATGTTGTGATTCTATACAACTTACAACTAGAGAATTGATATGTTATCCTCTATGTACAATGAATCAATTTGCACTGTTAGCATGTAAGCCTAAATAAAAAAAAATAAAAAATAAAAAACCAAAAATGTACCTTGAGGGCTGGCATTGTAGCTCAGTGGTAGAGCGCTTGCCTAGCATGTGTGAGGCACTGGGTTTAATTCTCAGTACCAAATAAATAAATAAATAAATAAATAAATAAATAAATAAAATAAAGGTAAAAAGTAATTAAAAATAAATAAATAAAATGTAAAAAAAGAAGAAATTGGAAATTGAGAAGATGAATGTTAAATTCTTCAGAGCTAAATTTCATTTTTAGGTTAAAACTATTATTAATGTGTTTTTAGTTTTGAAAATGTACATGCAACTAAATAAAACATTTTAAGTAACCTTTTGACCATTTATTAAACTATGAAATATTCATGCTGACAAAATGATCCTTTTTATATTTTCACTGAGATATAGGAGATGGTCTTACATATGTGATTGCATATCATGCGGTTTTTAACAGGACCTAATTCTTACTTGAGTTCAAAAGCAAGTGAGTGGTTAGTACCACAATGCCTGATGGGTTTATTGTGATATCAGTACAATTTATAGAAAAGGGGAAACCATGAATGAGAGCTGATAGCAGCGAGAAGATGGCAAAGGAATCATAGTAATGTTTGATAGGTGAGTAGATTCAGCAATGAGCCCCAATGAGCAAGTAGGCCTGGAAATTAGGACAATTTTCCATTTATAAGATAAGGATTTTACCATTTTAAGAATTTTCCAGAATATATTCTGAAATATTTATGCATTTACCTTACTCTATTCTGCTACACATATGTATCCCATAATTATTAAACTTCATCACTCTGAGTTTCAATAAATTTCTTTTAACCTATAACTTAAAAATCACAGTCTATGTCTAATACTGGCAAATTTACATGATTATAACTTATAATAAATAGTAAACCAAGCTTTAATGCTTGCAGCAATTAGTATTTTATCTTTTCCCAAAAGTTTTGTTTTAATAATATTTTTACTTTAGATCATCATTAAGGCAAAGAGTAGACTGTATGACCTTTTAATACTCCTTCCAATCTAAAGATTCACATTTATTAAAGAAATTTACAATTCTTATGGTGCAGTTGAATGTAAATAAGTCTGTTCTCTAAAAATAAATAAATACAAGTACTGTCTTGTTTGTACCTTTAGGTCCAATTCATGTTTGCTTCATTGCTTCTCAATTCCTTGGGGTTGTTCCAAGTTTCTTAAAGGAGATTTGCTGATGGGTGAACAATGTAATTATACTGTAGCTAAGCTCCTGCCCTCCCACTGCCTGAAAGTGGAGAAGGAGCATCAGAGAATATGCAAAAGAGAATCAACTTTTTATTATCCATGTACATAGGCACATAAAGTATCATATATAGTAAGATAAAGCTTATGCAAATTGATAATTGTACCAGGCTAAAGGAAGCACAAAATGCACATCCTTTCCTCTAGCTCTGCATTATAAGAAAGGATCTCTTTATTTTTTTTCATCCTCTTCTCTCACACCTCAGTCTTAAGCCCTAATTTTCCTGGTTTGATGGATATATGTAGAGAAAGCAATTGAAAGAATGCTGCAATGAGAAATGATTTTTGTCGGAAAAGGCAAAAAGGTGTGTATGAAGAAGAGAAGGGAGTGAGAGAGGGGAGGACGTGTATCAAAGAGTGGGCGGAGTGGAGAGTACTCCTGAGTCCAATTGTGAGAGGAAGAAAACAAGAAAGGGAGAATTTTGCAGTTCAAAGCAGAAGGAATTGAGTGGAAAAAAATGAATAAGTATATACTGTGATTTTTTTCTCTATATTAGTTATACTCCTTCCTGTTTCTTTCTTGTTAAGAAATTTCAGTGAAGATGTCTTACACAAAATTGATATGTTTTCTATTTTTAATTTGACTTGTGATTTTTTTTAAATGCAATGAAAAGGATCTTAACTCTAAGGCTTGGATATATTCAGGCTGTGTGAGAAACAGGTATTAATTAATAAAAATGTAGATACATTGCAAGCCAAGTCAGGTACTTGTTTTCCCATCAAAAGTACAATTGAGCTCAGTGAAATAGGATATTTAGGGAGAGAGAGACATCCCTTAGGTGGATTCTGGGTTCTGAGAAATCAATGTGCAAAGAAGAAAAGAATAAGAGCCAGAACTGTGTGTGTGTGTGTGTGTGTGTGTGTCTGTCTTTCTGTCTGTCCTATGAGAGACCAAAGATAGCTGAGGAAATTCAGTCCCAGTTTACCTGTCTAAAAGGACTTTGTTTCTCACTATTCAAGTCAAGTAGCTCAGATGTCCAGAAAGCTCCTCAAAGTGTCTGGAATTATCATCTTGAGCCACTGAAGTCTTGATATAGACTGCCATGCAAGGGACATGTAGACTGATGTAAATCTATTATAAGGATGTATACATTATTCAGAGTACGTAAAGATTATTTCAGAGTTTTTTCTAAAAGATGGTTTTATACCAGTTCGAATAATTTATATTAATTTGGTTTCAAGTTCACCAAAGCTTACTCTTACAATGTCCTATCTGCTACAAATCACGTCTTGTTCATTTTCAGCTATTCTAGTTTTACTTAAAGAATTTCCTTCAGAATCATTTTCTTTTTTCATTTTCAGAGTTTAGCTTCCATATCTATTCAATAAATATGTCCCTCTTTTCATTAAGTTATTAAACATTTCTGCATTAGCAGTTTAAAGTCCTTGCCTGTTAATTTTAACCTCTAACCATTTATTTTTCTATTGACTTCTTTGCTCTTCAGTATGAAACTCTACTTCTTTTGTGTGTTTGGCAACTTTGGATTTTATGCTGTACATAATTTTATTTCCTAGGAGTCTTGATTATTTTCCATTCCTTTTCACTGTTTTGGATTTCATTTTGACTTCTAGTTAACTGGCTAGCATATGTTATTTATTGTGCAAAACTTCATTTTATGCTTATTAGAGTGGATGTGTTTTGCATTTGTCCTACATCTCATGTGTGGTCCTTATTCTAAAGCAACATGGCCTTTGATAGCTTCACCTGAACATGGGAAAGCTCAGCAGTGTCTCTTAACTCTAGCTAGGCTGGTGCTCCAGTATCCCCCAACTGCTACATGACTTCTGTATCTTTTGTAAGGTCTCTTTTCCACAGTAGATAGACCTCATGATGTCTAGTTCTGCATAGCTCAAGAAGACATTTTTAGTGTAGAAACTATGTTACTTATCTTTTTTTATCATGAAATATCTAGTGGATACCTTGGCATTTAGTTACACTCAACAAATACATATTGAAATGAATTAGATGGAATATTCATTCAGGAATATGTTGAGATTATATAACACACCATTAAAACAAAATCCTATTTAGGAATTTTAATAACATAAAATTCTCAAGTATAGAAATCAAATGTTTCTAAGCAACTTGTAATGTTTTGCTTAGTACAGCCATATAATCTGAAAAATTACCATGGAAAAGAAAAATGCATTTAGTATTCTGGGGTCCTTATACCAATTTGGCTCATGTTGTTATTCAGTTCATTTATTCAGTTTATTGCTACTAGTTTCAACCACCCAGAAAGTATTGAAGAAAGAAAATTAGGAGTTGAGAAAATTGTTTATCAATATTCCTTATCAATAGTTTTATCAAAATGGATTTTAATTATCATTGAACACCATTGTATATTGGGAATCAGATCATTCTCATTCTCGCTCCAAACTTTCATAGCCATGATACAACTGTCAAATAATTTATCTAGGCCGAACCTCATGGTTTTATCATTGTTAATATTAGGCATTATATTTATGTTTCTTAGTGCTGTTTAGAGGTTTTATATTTGTAACAAAGGAAAGTACTCTGTATGGTAAGTTCTTACATGCCTGGTTAACAGTTTTAACCAAATTTGGATCGAAACTGAATCCCAGTCAAAACATTTGTAATAATATCACAATAGAACTGAATTTACCTATAATTATTGAAAAATGGGAGAGTTTAAAACAATGCTTTAGATAAATTCAAAGTAAAAAATTAAATTAACATTTTTAGTTGCTATAATTTTCCATATTAGAAATGCATAATTACATTTTGAATATTGCTAAGGTAGAATTTAAGTGTTCTTACCACTTATACATGAATATGGAACGAATTAGCTCAAATCATTCTACAACATATGAATATTTTAAAAGAGCATATTATAAATTATAAAAATATGATTTTTATTTGTCAATTAAAATAATAAATAAAAACTCAAAAATAAAAAATTTTATCTTTTTTCACAACATATTTGTTCAATATCTTATTCATTTGATTGATAATTAATCTTTTGTTTTTAAATTTTCACCACATTTTTAAAATATTAACCACAATTTTAAAATAATAACCAAAGTATTTTTATAATAAAATTTTTCGAAAAGTTTATATGAATCTTTTTTATCTTTCATTGTATTGGTCTGTAATTGAGAATCAATGGTTTCCACCTACGGTAGAGGATTATGTAAATTATCTCCTGGCAGGCTCTGATAGCACATATGCTCATTCTAATAGCAACTAAGGAGCAATCTGCTGGTGAGTATATAGCATATCTTGCATCCAAGTCCTCATGAACATCCAATATCTGTGCCCCCTCAACAGAACAATTACTTTCACTCCAGTGTACTCATTCTCGTTTCTCTTATGTGCCATTTAAAATCTGTTAGACATAGACATATTTAAAATAAAAAATTAAGCAATGATTACTGTTTTAGAACAAACAAACAACAGTTTTTAGATATTAACAGAGAAATGAACTTAACTTTGCCAACAATACAAATTCAATATTTTGTTATTCACATAAATTTTTATGAAAATATTAACTTTGCTAAGTCAAAAAAAAATAGCTACCAAAACTTTCACTCTGAATATTATAATTTGTTAGTCATAACAATCAAAATCACAAAAGAATGAAGAGCAAATGTCAATATTTTTCCTATGAATTAAAGTTATTTTGTTAAACACATTTAAAGACAAAGCACTTAATGGTATTTTCAAAATAATAAACAGTATCAGCATTTTATTTATGAGGATGTCAGTATGCCTTCTCAGGTTAAAAATTCAGATGGCATTAAGCATTATTAAGCATTTTTTTTAAAAACAGAAGTGCTGTATCTATCACATGGGTTTTTTGCTTTCATTTCTAAAGAGTTTAATAATCTAGAACTGCAGAGAATAAAACATCTTCTCAGCATGCGTTCCAGGTTCTCCATTTGTACTGTGAAATGGATTCCTGCCTTCTCCTTACATTGCTACACACACACAATTACTCGCCAATATGCCCAGTGCTTCTAGTTGATGCTAAAAAGAATGTGATCCCTTCTTAAATATTGCCACAGCATGTTACATAAGAATCAATGCTGGCTCATGTGCACCTCCTGAGACACCAATCTGGAATACCACACAGAGTTCAAATCCACCTTGTCTTTCCATCTTTGCTCCTACTATAGTGGGACTTGAAATCTGTTGTACATGTTGTCAAAACACACCTTGATTGAGTTGCTAAATTCCCTAGCAAAGTGCAGGGAACATTCCCATTTCTAACATTCCCATTTCTAAGATCAGTTAAGTGTCCCCCAGTAAGTTTGAGTGCAATAGATTAAAGGATGGAGAAGCATCCCTCTCATCTGCTCTGACACACCAACCCAAGACCTTGAAGCTTCAGGTTTCAAAAACCACTGGATCACTTTCATCTGAGTCACTTTCATTAAGAGATAAGAGAAACATATTTATCTTTTATTTTTGTAGTTGGATTTGCATTAATTAAAATTAGGTCATCCCAGAGTTTATCTAAACTCCCTGGTAGTCTTCAATGTAAAGATTTATTTAAGATTTTCCTTGGATTTCTGTGTGCTATCTAGAGCATTCACTGTGAGTTCTAGTGAGTGGAGCTTGGGGATGACTCTGAACACAACATGGGCAAGTTGGAATTTATAGGCAAGGAACAAGGTGGGGATAAGTGGATGGAAAATGACTAAGAGAAAACATCAAAGGTAAAGAAGATTCTGGCTAAACCAACATAAGAGGATTATTGTTGAAGATAGGCCAGGGAAATTGGGCATCACCTAGGGGTTAATGAAGTACGAGGAGCCCAGTCAAACCAGCATGATCAGACATCAAGAGTAGGGGGTTCTTGCTAAACTGACTTGGCAGATGTCCTTGCTAAATCTGGATTTTACAAGGCAGTACACAATGGGCCTATGAGAAGCTTCAAAAACCCAACTTAAGTTTGGTCAAGCAGAGAATTGCTATACCTAATACCAAGATTGAATACATTTTGCCAAATTTTCTTCATATTTCTTCCTCTTTCCCCTTATTTTTTATGAAATAAATTAGGAACAGGGGCTATAGCTCAGTGAGAGAGCATATGCTTACTATTCAGGAGGCCCTGGGTTTGATCCCCAGCACCAAAACCAACAACAAACAAAGCAAAGAAACAAAAAAGAAATAAAACATTCAAAGACACAGCTCTCATTTCACTTTGTACCCCTCCTTCATCCTGTTTGCTCACCTACCTCTCTAATTTCCACCACAACCCTGAAATGGATCATGCCTGTTGTGTTTCCATGGTTACCAAATATGTTTTCATCATTTAGTAAAGTAGAAAACTGATTTATGTGCTTTAAAATTCTACAGAATGTATCATGATTTACTTATCATTTTAAAACAATATTGAATAGAAGATGCAAATTACAGAATTATGGAAATCCGACTGCAGTTAAAATGTAAGAACTTGATTTATCTGTACTAACGTGAATGAATCTTAAAAACATATTATGCAGTATAAACGTCGGTTTTGTAATAATCTAGTGTTGACATATATAAATCAAATTTAATAACTCTTGCAGCTGTGTAGTTTGATGGCATATAAATATACAATTTATCCATTTTTGATTGAAGGGTATTTAGCTTGTTTCCAGCTATTTCCTAGTAAAAGTAATGATATAATGGACATCCTTGTATTTATCTCTGTGCACTTGCATAAAAGATTCTCTAGGGCATATGCTGAGTAGAATAAATGCTGGATTATGGATTAGATACATTTTCAACTGTTACAGGTTTTTCAAATTATGTTCAAGGTTATATCATTTGATATAAGCAACATATAAGACATATATTTACTCATAACCTTACAATACTTTGTGTTGTCAGACTTTTAGGATTACTGAAGATATTTCCCTCCCTGATAATGAATTTGCACATATTTCATATATTTAGTTAGCATTAGTGTTTATTCCTCTGTAATTCATATATATATATATGACCAAGCTACGCACATCCACACATTCAGAATATAAATTTGGATGTTTGTTTTTCCATGTTGGATGTAGGATTTTTTATATGATCTGTACTCCAAATGCATCCATTATATATTTTGAAAATATCTTTCTGCTCTTCTGTCTTCCCACTGATCATTTCTATTGAGTCTGGATATTTTGTCAAAAATTTTCATTATAACTTGTGCTTTTCTCTTATTGATAAATTGTCTATAACCTAAAACCATAGATAACCCTCTATATTTTCTTCTAGAAGATTTGGGCTTTACATATTTAGATATTTAAATAGGGAGACCATAGAATTATACCTTAATAAGAAGAAACACATAAGAAGCACACTTAGAATTATTTGTTAATTTAAAGGTAATTGAACCATGAAATGTGATAATGCTAATATTGAATGAAACAACACTTTTGACTACAGATGTAGGATTTTTCCTCTTTGCTAATCACTATCAAATGGATCTTAGAAGTATTTATTGCTTTAATACCTATTTTGTAAGTTAAACTAGATATCCTATAAGATATTTAACTTTAATATAAATTTGTCTTGTAAAGGTTCATTATATTTTATTCAAAGTCATTTGGAAATCTTTATTCCAATATTTTACAATAGGAGTGCAAAACCAGTTCAGTAAACTGAAACTGAGTAAACTGAAACTATTAAAAACTGCTTGCAAACAAGTCTTTATAAAATCTGCAGGACCACAACAAATGAACCCTCAAATCATACACACAAATTTAATTTGAAATATCTCTAATAATCTCAATTTATGTGAAAAATGTTTGGCTTTCCCAAGAAGGTGATATTAGTGTCACACATAAACACAAAATCTGATAAACTTTTCTTATGTTAGAAGGGAAATTACATAAGTTTGGGGTTGCTTATCTTGGACCATTGGGCAAAAATTATACTGCATAACTGTCTTGATCTGTTAGACTTTTAAAATTTTATTTGGTTTATGGTGTGATCTTTCTAAACTTTAACCTTTTATAGCTTTAATTAACATAATAATTGTGCACATCTATGAGATAGAGTGTGATGTTTTCATACATAAAATATTTAATGATTAAATCAGAGTGATTAGAATTTTCATCTTACCATTTCTTGCTGTTTGAAGACTTCAGGTTTCTCTCTTCTAGTTATTCATAAATTAAATAATAGGCTACTATAAATTATAATCACCCCAATGTGCTAGAGAATATTAAAGCTTATTCCTTCCAACTGCATTTTTCTACCTGTTATCCAACTTCTATACACCCTCTTCTTTCCCTAGCCTTTAGTAATCATACATATTGTGATTACTGATTTGATTTAATAGTTTCATACTAAATCAGAATTTTTTCAGTCTGTTCTATTGATTCCTATATTTTCCTAAAAAATCTATTAATTTTCTGGAATTTCATTTAAAATGCAAAATTTTAAATTTATTGGCATATTATTAAAATAGTATTCTAAAATTTTCAAAATTACTATATGTAATTACATATAATTGGTTCTCTTTTTTCTTAGTATTGTTGATTTGTGTTTTCTGATTTTTAATAGGCTTTTCATGATTTATCTGCTATAATAATCAGTGCACATAATCAATTTTTAAAATTCTGTTCATCTTCTTTATGTATAATTCCATAGAAATGTTTGAGTTTGTAGAATTTATACAGAGTTTTCTAGTTTATATTTTTCACATTGATTTTGACACCATCAAGTGCACACTGTAAAGTATACGTGCTGATAATGAAAACAACAGTTTTAAAATAAATTTTTCTTCTGTCCTTCTGGATGTATAAGGTTTTTCAAGTTGATCCATGCTAACTACTCTGCATTACCTTGCACATGAGGCCAGATCACTCAGACTGTGTTTGAGAAATAGGAGTTATGTTACACAATGGAATGATATTCATAACATTTACATTACATGTCTTTGCAATAAAAGGATTTGTGTGTGTGTGTGTGTGTGTGATACTGGGGATGGAACCAAGGGCCTTGTGCATACAAGCATTCTACCAACTGAGCTATATCTCAAAGAATTTTTAAAAAGATTAATTCTGCCATGTAAGATCATTTGTCTCTTCCCATCAGCCATCTTGAACTTCAGTCTGACCCAATGACCTTTTTCTGAGGATCCCTTCAATGTAACAGACATCTATACTTCCTTTTCAGAGTAAAGACCATAGAAATGTCTGGTTCTTAGGAGGACATTCACAACTTAAACAGATCAGTTACAAGCAAGGAAATAGAAGATGACATCAAGAGCCTTCTAACCAAGAAAAGCCCTGGACTAGATTGATTCTCAGCCAAGTTCTACAAGACCTTCAAAGAAGAACTAACACCAATATTCCTCAAATTATTCCATGAAATAGAAAAGGGGGGAACCCTTCCAAACACATTCTATGAGGCTACTATTACCCTGATAACAAAACCAGACAGAGACAGATCAAAAAAGGAAAATTTTGGACCAGTATCCCTGATGAATATACATGCAAAAATTCTCAATAAAATTTTGGCAAATCAGCTGGGTGCGGTGGCTCAAGCCTGTAATCCCAGCAATTAGGGAGGCTGAGACAGGAGAATCGTGAGTTCAAAGCCAGCCTCAGCAATGGCAAGGTGCTAAGCAACTCAGTGAGACCCTGTCTCTACATAAAAAACACAAAATAGGGCTGGGAATGTGACTCAGTGGTTGAGTACCCCTGAGTTCAATCCCCAGTACCAAAAAAAAAAATTTTTTTTGGCAAATCACATACAAAAGCATATTAAAAAAACAGTGCACCATGATCAAGTAGGGTTCATTCCAGGAATACAAGGTTGGTTCAACACACAGAAATCAATACACCTAATCCATCACATCAATAGACTTAAAGATAAGAATCACATGATTTTATCAATTGATGCAGAGAAAGCATTTGACAAAATACAGCACCAATTCATGTTTAAAACACTAGAAAAACTAGGGATAGTAGGAACATACCTCAACATTTTTAAAGCAATCTGTGCCAAACCTAAGGCCAACATCATCCTAAATGGAGAAAAATTGGAAGCATTCCCTCTAAAAACTGGAACAAGACAGGGATGCCCTCTCTCACCACTCTTATTCAACATGGTCCTTGAAACTCTACCCAGAGCAATTAGACAGATGAAATAAATTAAAGGGACACATTAGGAAGAGGAACTCAAACTGTCATTATTTGCAGATGACATGATATTATACTTGGAGAATCCAAAAAATTCCACCAGAAAACTTCTAGAATTAAAATGAATTCAGCAAAATTGCAGGATATAAAATCAACACCCCTAAGTCAAATGCATTTCTATACATCAGCAATGAGTCCTCTGAAAGACAAATCAGGGAAACTACTCCATTCACAATAACCTGAAAAAAAATAATGTACTTGGGAATCAATCTAACAAGAGCAGTGAAAGACCTCTACAATGAAAACTACAGGGCACTAAAGAAAGAAATTGAAGATCTTAGAAGATGGAAATCTCTCCTATGCTCTTGGATAGGCAAATCAATATTATTATAAAATGGCCATACTACTCACAGTGCTATACAGATTCAATGCAATCCCAATTAAAATCCCAAAGCCATTTCTTATAGAAATAGAAAAGGCAATAATTGAAATTTATTTGGAAAAATATGAGACCCAGAATAGCCAAAGCAATTCTCAGCAAGAAGAGTGAAGCAGGAAGCATCATAATACTAGACCTTAAACTATACTACAAAGCTATAGTAACAAAAATGGCATGGTATTGGCTCCAAAATAGACATGTAGACCAACGGTACAGAATAGAAGACACAGAGACAAACCCACATAAATACAGTTATCTCATACTAGACAAAGGTGCCAAATACATACATTGGAGAAAAGATAGCCTCTTCAACAAATGGTGCTGGGAAAACTGGAAATCCATATGCAGGAAAATCAAACTAAACTCCTATCTCTCACCATGCACAAAATTCAACTCAAAGTGGATCAAAGACCTAGGAATTAGACCAGAGACCTGCACCTAATTGAGGAGAAAGTAGGCCCAAATCTTCATCACGTCGAATTAGGCCCCAACTTCCTTAACAATACTCCTAAAGAGCAAGAAATAAAAGCAAGAATCAATAAATGGAATGGATTTAAACTAAAAATCTGCTTCTCAGCAAAAGAAACAATCAATGAGGTGAACAGACAGCCTACATCTGGGGGCAAATTTTTGCCACACGCACATCAGATAGAGCACTGATCTCCAGGATATATAAAGAACTCAAAAAACTTAACTCCAAAAAATCCCCACAAATAACCCAATCAATAAAAGGGCTAAGGAGCTGAACAGACACTTCTCAGAAGAAGATATACAATCAATCAACAAATATATGAAAAAATGCTCAATATCTCTAGCAATTAGAGAAGTGCAAATCAAAACTACTCTAAGATTTCATCTCACTCCAGTCAGAAAGGCAGTCATCAAGAATACAAGCAACAATAAGTGTTGGTGAGGATGTGGTGAAAAAGGCACAAACATTGCTGGTGGGACGGACTGCAAATTGGTGTAACCTATCTGAAAGCAGTATGGAGATTCCTTAAAACTTGGAATTACCACCATTTGACCCAACTATCCCACTCCTTGGCCTATACCCTAAAGACTTAAAAACAGCACACTACAGTAATGCAGCCACTTCAATGTTTATAGCAGCACAATTTACAATTGCTAAACTGTGGAATCAAGCTAGAAGCCCTTCAATAGATGAATGGATAAACTATGGTATACATACACAATGGAATATTACTCAGCAATAAAAGAGAATAAAATCTTGGCATTTGCAGGTAAGTGGATGGAGTTGGAGAACATCATGCTAGGTAGGAAAGCAGACTACACATGCACACATACACACCACACATACGCCACCCCCAACACAAATTGGCTATGAATTAGCATTGCAGTAAATGTGATGGAGCCAGAAGAGAAGACATGGTGGCTCCTCTAAGGGGAGGGAGCAAAAAGAGTAAAAGAAGGGCCTTGATGTCTCAAGCTTTTGAAATCACCTGAATCATAAGAGAAGAATCTGTTAGTACTTTGTCACTTTTTCACTTTCTGAAAGCACAGATTTATGAAAACATATTCTAGAGTGTGTTGTATTCATGCTCTGGTTCCACATTTTATCTACTTATATTTGGTATATCACTTAACCTCTATAAATGTGTTTCTCCCTAAAAAATGCAAATAATAATAACACCTACTTCATAAGATTGTTGTCAGAAGTAAATACAATAATCCTAGTAAGGTAATAAACTATTGGTTCATAGTAAGCACATGGTAAATGTTGACTTCCATTTGATAAAATTCCATTCTTTCCACTCTATTATTTTGCAAACTCCCATAGCAGCTCTAGAATTTCTTGTGTGTAAATCAGTTCTCACCTACTCATATACCTTTGCTTACCTCCATGTCTAAAAGTCTCTGACAGGACAGTTTGTCCCCAGGTGAGCAAGGCCAGGAGGAATTTTTGGACCTGGATGTGGTTATTGCCATGATTACCTGAATTTTTACCAAAATCTTTTATTTGCCTGTGGAAACAATTTTACTTTATAGTACTGATTAAATCAGTAGTTCTTAACTCTCTCTGCATGCTATAATCACTTGAAAGGTTTTTAAAACATTACAACACCAAGTCTATAATAGATCAATAAATTCAGAAGTCTTTGTATTTTTTTAAAATGTTTCATATGTGATTCTAACTGCACCCAGGATTAAAAAATAATTATTGCATCACACACAGTTTCTATGGACATTAGTCAAAGAAAACCAAACACACACCTACCATAACAATACACACAAAGCTATTTGAGAGATTATAAAACTTTTCATCTTAAACACAAAAATTCAAATAGAGCTACTTTAAAGATAAAACAAAGGAACAAACCTCACAACATGATGGCATTTAATATTTGAAGAATTCACTTTATTTTGAATAGCAAAAAAAGAGTAGGGGTAGTAACTTTAATTTCAGGGGAATTAAATGTTAATATACAAAATTTTATGTATCAAATTTAAAAAGTACAATAGTAAAAATTCTAGCAAATCAGTATTTGAAGCCAAAAAAATCATTAAATGGGACACAGAATGTAATTTCACCTTGGTAAAAGTCATAATCCCTCATGATGATATAATAATCATGAATCACAGTCTTAAAATACAGAAGGCAAAAGATATGTGGAATACAGGAGTAATTTACAGAAAGAGAATCACTGTAGAAAATTTTTAAAACATCTTTTTTCTCTTGACAGATCAAGGACATTGAAAAGAAATAATGTCAGAGAAACTGAGTAATACAGTTACTAATGTTGAGTTAATAAATATGTTATTCAAATAAATACATGTGCCAGAAGTATTTTTGGAAGGAAATATAAATTATGTAATAAATTGAAAATTAGAATCTGTGCCACAAACGTGACAGATTTAGAAAGAAAATAAGAAGTAGGATGGGGAGAATAGAAAAAAGCAAAAAGAAGTGGGCTAATGTTTCCTTTTACATGTAATCATTAGATGTATTTTTGTTCTTTTAAAATGTATTCAATTTTGTTTATTCTTTCCTCTTTGTATTGCAAACAATAAATCTTTATTACATAAAAATCATAAATTACAAATAATTTTTACAAGAAGTTACTCAGAATCTCACACAAATCATCACACTACACATATTACTCTTCCAATCCAGCAAAAACATAACAAAACTCTTTGTTGACTCTTCTTAAAACCATTAGGAAAACCTGCTGAGTATACGAACCTAGGTTTATTAAACTTACTGAGCAAGGGAAACCATTGTGATAGAGTTTCACTACATCTCAAATGGGAAAGCTTGGGAAGGGTCCTATGGAATTTCAGGAACAGAAGATAGTTATGGATGGTTATATGGCATAAGTTTGCAATCATGTTCAGGGCAGGGACTTGTGAGCTGTGTAAATTATGTGACTTGCTGTAATAGTCAGTAGTTTTTGGGACATGCAAATCTATATGGTCACTTTTACCTGGCTTGAAATGTTTAAGTCCTACAATTTTTGTTTAAACATTTTATTTGAGTTTAGATTCTTTGTGTTGCAGCTAAGTTTGATATAGTTTCTGTGTTTGCATGCCATAGTGTTTTCTTTTGGGGTTGTAATTTCCATATCAATTAACCTTTTCACATACAAAAAAAATACAGGCAGTATAATATTCCAAATGTTAGAAAGAACAATAAGTTATTTACCACACTACTATCATTGGATGTGTAGATTACTTTCATTTTGGTAATGTTAGATATTGTTTATCTTTGTGTATGTTAGTGAGAACTTGCCAATTATTTCCTTAAGATAAATTCCTAGAAGTGGTATTGCTAAATCAAAGAAAAGGGAATTTTTCAAAAAAATTTGAGGAAAATGGTCAAAATACTGGTCAGAGAATGCACTGGCTGAACATGGAGTTTGGGTTTCCCTTAATCTAGTCAAGATTCATTCACCAAATATTTATTGATTGCCTGTTGTGTATCAGGTACTACATATTGCCAACATATGAGATTTACATGGTAATGGTTTTCATGATTCATGGTTGTACAGAAAGAATATGCACCTACTGTGTGGTGACTCTGTGTCACAAGGTAAAATGGA
This sequence comes from Xerus rutilus, assembly GCA_028644305.1. Lineage (NCBI taxonomy): Eukaryota > Metazoa > Chordata > Mammalia > Rodentia > Sciuridae > Xerus > Xerus rutilus. The sequence continues at coordinate 34,738,009 of CM053407.1, forward strand.
GAGGAGAGAATCTGGCCAGAGCTATTTGTAGCCAGAGGGGAGAGACAGAGCAGAATGGGAAATACCTGGCACCTCTAATACTTGGGTAGGGCCAAGTGTTGATAATTCCTTGATTATATAATGAGATTATTTATGTTAGCCATTCAGTTTTCTGGGAATCCCTGGGAGTACTCTGATACTAACCCTGGGCTAAGAAAAATTACCTTTAATTTTTTGGGGATTTGGAGTTCTGGTTATTGAACCCAGGACCAACCAGATGCTAAGCACATGATTTACCTCTGAGCTATGCCCCCAGATGTTTATATCTATCACTTTTTCAATCTAATAGTTGATTGGCATTGTTGTCTTTATTTGTTCTTTTGATTTGCAGAGTAAATAAAAGAGACAAAATATGTTTATAGTTTTGAATGAATGAAAGACATGAACTTAAGTGTTTTCCTCTCTAATTTTTGTTTTTTTTGGTATTAATGATTGACCCCAGAGACACTTGACCACTGAGCTATATCCCCAGCCCTTTATTTTTATTTATTTTTTTATTTTTTATTTTGAGACAGGGTCTTGCTAAGTTGCTTAGGGCCTTAATAAATTGCTGAGGTCATCCTCGAACTTGCGGTCCTCCTGCCTCACCTTCCTGATCCACTGGGATTATAGGCATACACCACCACTCCTGGCTCCTCTCTACTTTCAAATTAAAATTTAAAGTTATTTACCAAAATGTGAATGTATTTATTTAAATTAAATAAAAAGTAATCAAAATCCTTTTTGTACAAAAATGATTATAGACACGTGAGATTAAATTTAGAATTTTATCTGCAAGAATGCAGGTCACCTCAAAGCTCCTATTCTTCTTATATCTTTGCCAACTCAAAGTAAACAGGTTCTGGAATTATTTGAGGTGTAATTTTTACATCTTGAAAATACAATGACCAAGCAAAACAAACAAATTAAAAATCCCTCCACATATATGATAAACAAATAAGCAAACAGTAACAGAGTGAAACAAAATTTCAAGACTCAAGAAGTGAATTATCATAAAAACCTTGAGATGTTTTTTAAATCACCACCATTACCAATAAAATGTTTTAATCATGACAGTCACATTGCATCTTTTTTTAAAACATTAAAAGCTTTAACTTCTCTAAAATCTTGTCCTTCCTTTAACTTTCTCACTGTATATATTCTTTTCTTTTGGACTATCATCATATTTATTTCAAGAAAGCAATATTTTGAAATTTTTATGAGGTACACTGAAAAGATCTGTGATTCATGATCTAAAAGTCTAGCATTTTCACACTGCATTGAGTAAAACCATGAAACACTCGACTATAACATGTGCCCAGTTGGTTGGGAGCACCCCTCTAACATTTCACTGCATCTCTCCACTATCCTTTGTATTACAAGGGGAATTTTACATTTATTGTTGACATTGGTCATGGATTGTAGCAATATTCACATTAGCCAAGATGTGGGATTAATGTTAACTGTCCATCAAGAAGGAAGGATAAAGAAAATGTTGTTTGTGTACACATTGGAATGCTATTCAGCCTCACAAAAAGGAGGATATTTGCTTATTTGTGACAGCATAAACAAACCTGGATAACACTAACTGAAATTAGCTAGATACAGAAAGAAAAATAAGGCAAGATCCTATACATGGAATCTAAAATAGTCAATCACTTAGAAGCAGAGAGTAGAGAGCTGGTTTCCAGGAGCTGAAGGAGGTGGTCTGGGAAGATGTTGGCCAAAGAAAACAACATGGAAGAGATCTATTGTACAATATTGTGATTATACTTTATAACAAAATTACTAATTGCAGATTTTAAGTGTTCTTACCACAAAAATAAGATAGTGCATATTAATAAGCTTGAGTTACTTATTCCCAATACTTTTTTCAAAACATCATGTGGTGCATGATAATAGGTCTCATTTTTGTTAATTAAAAGTGAATTTAAAAAATAAAAACATAAATAGTAAGTAATGAATCTCCTACCAAAAGAATATGGTATAGAGTACTTCCATTAATGGAAAAATACATTGAATTTTTAAAAGATGATAATGTTATCGATAGGCATCTTTTATTCCATATGTTTGCTCCTATATTTCTATTTGTCTGTAAGTTTTATTGTAGGCAATAAACTTCTCAACTCCTCGTGAGACAATGTATATTCACATGAGAAACTAAAGATCAGAAATTGATCCTTTAATTTTGAATATTTTGTAAAATAAACCAATATACAAAGACAACTGTGCAAAATGCTAGATATTACACATATATATCATATTTAGATTGAAAATTATTCATTATAGATGTGGGCATTGAAATAAGAGATTGCAGGTGAAGGCAAGAGGTAGTTAAAGGAGGCTCTGCTAAAAAAAAATGAGATTTGAAGAATAGACAGGATTTGTGCAAGGAGAATAACGATGGGTTATCAGCAAGGAACAAAACAGATACAAATGTGCTTGTTGACAGGTGAAGAAACCAGTTTAGCCAGATTTAGCCATGCTGCTTGTCAGTACAGTGCAAAACAGGATAAAAGAGGATTTTTAAAATGAGGTCATATTGTTGCTATCTCTGAAAAAAAAATAATTGTACATGTTATTTCCATCGTTCAATTCAGTAAATATTATGTCCCTAGAAGGCAGGTCATTGTGTTAGGTAAAAGGGAATATTTGGGAGACAATGTTGGGAAAATGATAAGTAACTTGTTCCAGATGGCATTTAGAATAGGCATTCTAACCTTACTCCACACAAAAAGGTGTTTATTAAGAAATAGTTGCATAGAGCAGGTTTCCAGAAGGAACAAAAATGTATTAGGGTCCCAAATAATGCTTTTTAATCAGAATGTTTTGTCGTTTTTAGTCAGTCCATGCAAAGGATTTATAACAATTTATTCTCAGCTCTAAATAACCAAAGCTGCTCTCAGTTCTGATTTGTATAGTGTGGATTATGCTCACAAACATCCATTAGTTTTCCCCTGGGGTAGCTCCGTGGACAACTATATCTTTGATTGTTCAGCTTCTATATATTCTCATTCTCCTACCTGCATTTTCTCAAAACATAGAAGAGCATTCTCTTCCTATCACTGAACTAGCTGCTTCTGTTATGCTTAGAAATGTTTCTTTCTTTTATAGCATTATAGAGTTTTTCAAAACCAAAAGATACTGTAAACAAATGCCTGTTCCACAGTTGGTGGGTGTGAGGATGAGAAGAGAGGGAAAGGGCCTAAGAAATACATCTGTGCAACTAAAGCAGAAATGGTCCAGATGCTTAAACGATAAAGCAGTAGTTCAGTTCTTCTTCAGCTTTACTTACTAAGGTATTTTCCTTTTCCTATAAATAAAAGCAGGAATAGAACTATAAATTACAGAAGGAATGGGGCTAGCAATTGCCCAAATTATAAATGCAAGTAGATCAGAGTGTTATTTCAGAAGGAATTTGCTCTGGCTTTCTTCACAATGCAATATGCTCTAAATCAGATGTCAACTTTTTTTGATATTACAGTGACTGACTGGGTGATTGTGGGTCCATTATAAGAAAAATCATTTTAAATGACAGCATAAGAGCTATTGGGATATGACCTTAGAGGTTAGGAGGCCATGGGCTAATTTCTCATGGGAAAGAGATGCTTTGCATTTTCATTTGCCTGGAAAGAAGGGTCAGAGTAATTGGACAAGTCTGAAATTCCTGAACTTTACAAGGGGCACAGGTGAAAATATAACTAGTGAAAATTGGAGGCCAATTATCTTTAAGCTATGAAATAGTGACCACATATATTCTTCTGCATAAAGTGAGAATTTGAAAATGATTCAATGGTGTTGGTAGTAAATACAAGTTTCTGAAATTCTAAAAATTTCAGACTATGCTGATTTGAAGGGCAATTTCTATTTTGGGAAATGTTCTGGTAAGGCAATAAGTACATAAATATCTAAAAACAATTTCCAAAATCAATTTGCTTGCTGAATATATACTCTTCAGCCATTGATAATTCAGTGATTTCTGCATGAATAAACTATGTAAATAAGTACCACTTTAATAGTCAAAAATTACAGATTACTGCACTTAACAAGGCAAATAAACATTTTTTGTGACCCCTCTCAGAGTATTTTATAGGCAAGAAACAAAAGACAAAATGTTTTCATATTTGACCAAAAAGATCCCTTACTGAGACATTGATTAGGTATTTTTAAGAATCTGGAGAAGTGAACTTTATAGGGTAGTACAAGGAAGAAATTAGCAGCAGCTTTGGAATTCTGGTCAGGTTGGTCATCTCAAGTGTGCAGAGAGCTTAGAAAAGCATTAAGAATCAGTGCTCCATTTAGCATGACAGAGAAGAAAGAAAAAGTTGACACAGAAGTATACTAAAATTAATATAAGTTTTATAATTACATCTCTTTTATGATGAGTATACAAAGAAATGTACTTTGAGATAAATTGACTTGGAAGTGACTAATTTAGGTCAGTTATTAACTTTATTCTGTGCCCATCAAAGCAATGATGTATCATTTTAAAAATCATAATCTCTTCATGGAACTCTAAAGGCTTCCAAGCGTATTATGTATTGCCTCCCCAATTGGAATCCTCCTCTCTGCCAATTTCTCTGTGATATTTAGTGTATTGTCTGACATTCACACAATTAAAATATTATCCATACACTTAAATAGTATTTTAAAATATAATGTTCTTACTAGTATAAATAAAATGTGAGATGGGAAATGGTTAATGTGCAAAGAGAGCAATTGAAAATGAGGAAGCAATGGAAGTATTATACTGTTGTACAATCAGAGAGCAAAAGTACCAATATTGCTTCCAGGGTTCATCAGGTGAGGAAGATTCTGCCATGAAGGTAGATGAACCAATATTCTTAAAAAACAGTGAACTTCAAGATTCTCAGCCTCAATGGCTTACTTTCCATTATAAAAACAAGTCGCCAGATTGTGCCACCTCTTCATTTGGTTTACTAACATGTAAAATCTATATAAATGCTATTATTGCTATTCCTTACCTGTCGGATTGATTGGATGTGATATGATGAATTCTGGGAGGATTCAGCATAAACATTAGAGGCTCACCTCCAGCTTGTCAATACACATCTGCCTCAGTCCCTGACCCCCATTTTTATAATTCAGCATTAAATCACAACTCTGCTGCAAGTTTTGTTCTGATTTTCTTCCTTAGTTGTGGTTACAGATTCTCCATTTTATTCCTTTGTAGTTCTACTCAGAAGTTTTGAGTTCTTAAACTACTCTGCATAATTCTAATTTTACTTTATATATGGAATTTTAAAACAAACCTGTATAATACCATAATGAGTTCTAAACTCATTAGCATTGCTGTCCTTTCATAACAAACTCTCATTTTATGCTATTTTCACAATGTTTTTGCCTCATGCAGGGAAAAGAACAGTAACTAAATGAATATGCAAAATCAACAATTTTCCTATAAATACTGCATGAGTTAATTTAAATCTTCCTTAAAATGTTTAGAGCAGATCCAACAGGTGACATGAGTTGATTATCATTATCATTAAAAGCATACTAATAATTTTGAAAAGGTCCAAATAAAAAGACAAGGAATAATAATAATAATGATTGACAAAAGAAATACAAAAGCTGGTGAAGATATGTTCAAATGTGCTATTTGTTAAAAATTTTCTAAACAGGCAACCTAATGCATGGCTTATGGTATTGGAAACTGATGTAAATATTTTCAAGGGAGATTTGCAAAACTCAAAACAGAAAAAAATGCCATAAAAATTTGATAGAATAACTCAAGTTCTAGATGTTTTTTTGCTAAAGAAAAAACATGAATGTATACAAAGATCTCTGTATAAAGGAAATAGAACAATGCCAAAGTCTAACTACCCAAAAAGAGTGCAAAATGAATAAATAATACTGAAATATAGCCCAGTAGAAGAGTGTATTAGGCACTAGAATTAGATTGCTTGAATTCCAGTCACAGATAATCACTTATGAACTCTACAGCTTCCCTAACTAATTTAATCTCTCTGTACCATCGTTTTCTCATTTGTGAAATGTGGGTAATAATAATGCCTACCTAAACATATGGAGGACATTAAATTATACAATACTACAAGCAATTGGAACACTGTCTAGTACATAGGAGCACTCAGTAAAATTTAGCTATTGTTTGATGATTTATTATGCACTCATGAAATCAGGTTTTTACTGGTAATATGAAAAATATGAACATTATGCTAAATGAATAAGCATGTATAAATAACATTTCAATAATAAAGTTAATATTTTTAAACTACGTCCTAATGATTTTCCCTTTTTCCGTAGCTCAGTTTCTTTTCTACAACCCCTCTATACCTGCAGCTTCAGGAAACAGGAGACTGAAGGTCACCCGGGAAAGAAAAGCAGAGAAATGAATTCCAGGTACTGTAGTTTAGTTAAATAACACCAGTCCCCCCAGTAACAAGTTTTAAATTTCAATCACCATAGCATTATGAACTATGAATGATTACATAAAACATCAACTTCATCACTAGTTCTTATGTCTACAAATCTGTGCTTAACAGTTGTGCATTCTTATGGTTTGCAAATGAGGTGTCCCCCCCAAAGCTCCTGTGTTAATGCAGGAATGTTCAGAGGAGAATTGATTGGAATGTGAGGCATTAGATCCATTCTAGTTTGAATGAACAAAGGTTCACCTGTAGGCAGGTGGGGTGTGGTTAGAGGAGGTAGATCTCTGGGGCTCTGCCCTGGAAGGTAAATCTTCCCTGCAGCATCTTTCTGCTTCCCAGCCACTATCAGGAGAGCAGTGCTCCTCCTCATGCCCTTCTGCTGGGATGTTCTACCTCACCTTGCACCCAAAGAAATGGGATTGGCTGACCAAACACTTAACCTCTGAAACCTAGACCAAATGAAACTTTTCTTATTTCTGAATTTTTCATGTCAGGTGTTTTGGTCACAGTGACAAAAAGTTGACTAACATATTCATCACCAATCACATCCCTTTATCCAAAGCCTGTCAGGGATTGGGCTTTGTGCAACTGTTAGCTCATGTACAGAAAGGAAAGCATGTTCTGTCTGGTGATAAATCCATCTAATATTTTACAGAAATGTATAGTAAAATGGTGAAACTACCCAATAAAGATAAAAATGCAGTTTAAGAAAAAAAAGAGAGAGATTTCTGGAAGTGAAATATCTTATCTGAAAGTGAATGGAATCGTAGAAGCAGGGCCTGACTATGGGGATATTGACACAGCTACCATGTTGACACTGCAAAAGAATCTAGGTACCAGGTACAGGAACAGAGTTCAAGTGAACTTATCAACACAAAAGAGGAAAGTGTTTCTCACATAAAAGATGAATCTGTCCCAGAGAAACTGATATCAGCAAAAGTGTTTACATGAAAAGAACTCTTGAGGCTATATCATGACATTGAAGATCAAAAGGAGAAATTTTTGACACCATTCCAAACTTAGAAAGTAATATACAACTTTGAAAGTATAGTAAAGATGCTCACTCAGTATCATAAGTTATACAAGGAAAAGAAGACAATCTGTTCAAACTACTCAATAACTTTTTTACAAACAAATAAAATACTTTAATCCTCAATGTTTACAACATTTTGAACTACGGTATGTTAAACAAACAACGGCTTTATTGTTCTTGTCATTCCTTATGCATTTATAATTGATAGTAAGAACAGTTAAAGGTTTTGATATACATTTCTATAGGTGAAGAAACTGGTCACAATGGTGCATACTTGTAATCCCAGTGACTCTGGAGGTGAAGGCAGGAGGATCTCAAGTTCAAGGCCTGGCTCAGCATCCTACTGAGACCATATCTCAAAATTTTAAAGATAATTTAGAAAGGGCTGGGGATGTAACTTAGTAGTAAAGTATGCCTTAATTCAACTCCCTTCCTAAAAAGAAAAGGTCAAAGAGCAATGTAGTTTGATTGTTAAGATTTCTTTGTGTGATTTGGGTTTGCTTAGTAACTTTTATGGTACCATATATCTATACAAAGTGAGGACTATGTGTATATGACATAAAGACAGTAAGAGAGAAAAGGGGAGAGAGATGCTCTTCCAAGCAGAATTGAGGGAAGAGAAGCAACTAAGAGTACATTGTTTCATAGGAGTATTCTGCACCATGCAAGAATTGCTGTTGAAAGCATCAGAAATGTTTGGGAGAATTCCAGAGCCTAGAGAAGTGGCTCTTTATTTCTCAGGGCATATATAAGAAAAAGCCACGCCTTTGAGAGAAAACATCAACCAATAGGAGTTTAAGCAGCAGTTAAGAGACACACTGATTGCACGCTGACATCCAGTGGAAGAGGGTGAGAATTTCTTAGGTGACCCAGTGGAAGATGTGATACTTGTCATATTGCTCAAGACAGGGGAGGAAAACCCAGATGGTGGAGGTGGTTGTACTAGAGCTGGCATATGCATCAAGTGCCAAACTGATTAACCTAGCTGGGAAGAGAGATTCAAGTGTGTCCTGTAAGTGGCCAGGAGTTGTGTTAGCTGTGGTGCACTAGGTATTCGTAGGAAAAATGAGCTATCCTTCAACTGGAAGTTGGAGGAAGCCACTGGAAAAGGAAAATTTTTTACAACTTCATCTATTGCACACAAAAAATAAATAACACTAACTCTTAGCTTAAAAACTACCCTATGTGCACACCTCAGTGTCTTGGGAGGCTGAGGCAGGAGGATCAAAGCCAGCATTGGCAACTTAGCAAGGCCCTAAGCAACCTAGTAAGACCCTGCCTCTTAATAAAATATAAATAAGGGCTTGTCTGGGGATGTGGTTCAGTAGTTAAGTGCCCCTGGGTTCAATTCCTGGTACCCAAACAAACAAAACAAAGAAACAAAACTACCTTAAGATTAAGGGAGGAATATATTTTATGAGAGACTTAAATTTTGAACCCACTGAATATTTACCTGAGATATTTTTGAACCTGAATGAGATGAAAGTTGTGATTACTGCATATATATTATTTTGCATACCACATAGGTTTAAATTTTGAACTCTCTAGAATTATCTACGAAGACTGAAATGGTGATTCTTCTAAAAATTAACCTACTATTTAGGCGATGAGATTTATGCTGAACTGCATTTTCTTGGTGGTGTTCCCTGTTTTTCTAGATTTCCAGTGATAAGTGCTTATTATTTTTTAGTATGTGAAAGAAAATGTTCCTTACAGAATCAAGCAAGAACAAACAAGAAGTGAGTCTTGGAATTAGAACTGAACCTTGGAGGTGCTGAATAGAAGATCTAAGATTGTTTCTTCTGGAAAAAATAGTTAGGACAGTAACATCTATCTTATTTACCTAACATATTAATGTATTTGGAAAAATCAAGTGATATAACCGAACATGGTTTAGTGCCAGACAAAGTTTTAGTTTTATTATGGAACTACAGCATGAAGATGAAATTAGATATTGAAATTATCCAAATAGATTGATTTGTATAGGTGGAAATGAGATAATTCATATAAAACAAATAATTTTCCATTGTCAGTGCACTGTTATATACACAGATTGCACTGTGCAAAAAATTGTAGAGCAGAGGAACATCTATTAAAAGGGAAAATTGCATGCTGAGAGTGAGCTGATCTTAAGTAAGAAGTTTAACTACCCAGCAAAGTCAACTAACCTTGCCTCATTTCTTTTTTAATTAACTAATTAATTAATTAATTAGTTCTAATTTGTTATACATGAGAGCAGAATGCATTTCAATTCATAGTACACATATGGAGAACGATTTTTCATTTCTCTGGTTTGTACACAAAGTAGAGTCACACCATTCATGTCTTCATACACATACCTAGGGTAATGATGTCTATCTCATTCCACCATCTTTCCTACCACCATGTACCCTCCCTTCCCCTTCCTCCCCTTTGCCCTATGCAAAGTTCCTCCATTCTTCCAAGGATCCCCCCAACCCTCGTTATGGATCAGCATCTACTTATCAGAGAAAACATTCAGCCTTTGGATTTTTTGGGATTGGCTTACTTCACTTAGCATGATATTCTCCAGCTCCATCCATTTACCAGCAAATGCCATGATTTTATTTTCTTTTATTGAAGAGTAATATTCCATTGTGTATATATACCACAGTTTCTTTATCTATTCATCTATTGAAGAGCATTTAGATTTGTTACATAATTTAGCTATTGTGAATTGTGCTGCTATAAATATTGATGTGGCTGTGTTACTGTAGTATGCTGTTTTTAAGTCCATTGGGTATAAACCAAGGAGTGGGATAGCTGGGTCAAATGGTGGTTCCATTCCAAGTTTTCTAAGGAATTTCCAATCTGCTTTCCAGATTGGTTGTGAAAATTTGCAGTCCCACTAGCAATGTATGAATGTGCCTTTTACCCCACATCCTCGCCAACATTTATTGTTGCTTGTATTCTTGATAGTTGCCATTCTGACTGGAGTGAGATGAATTTTTAGTTTTGATTTACATTTCTCTAATTGCTAGAGATGTTAAACATTTCTTCATATATTTGTTGACTGATTGTATATCATCTTCTGAGAAGTGTCTGTTCAGTTCCTTAGCCCATTTATTGACTGGGTTATTTGTTTTTTTGGTGTTAAGTTTTTTGAGTTCTTTATATATCCTGGAGATTAGTGCTCTATATGATGTGCATTTGGTAAAAATTTGCTCCTAAGATGTAGGCTCTCACTTCACCTCAATGATTATTTCTTTTGATGATTTTATCTCATTTCTCAGAAACATTGTTTTTCCAAATCTGAATCCAGGACAATAATAAAGACCAGTTATATTTTTTGTGGTAAAAATATTAGCAACTTAACATGTAGAATTTTTCATTCCTCCAAGACTGTTTTATGGGAAGATTCTAAAGTATGCTGTAATGGATGGTTGCTTCCCTGTGGATAGTTAGACTGAGCACCATGAGGATGGGCCAATTGTTAGATAATTACATTCTGAAGTCTAGGAGTTCTGTTTCAGACAATTCTAGCACATGAAATGCAATGTCATTAATGTCTTTCCATGCTCAGATGAAAAAAGCACCAAGATTGCTGCCTTGCTTAAGTGTGGCCTAAAAAAAGAAAAGGAAAAAAGAAGTAAAACTTAAACTTGCAAAATCAAAATTGCTATATTTTCTTTTAATTCTTCTAAGTCTTGTTTTACTTTTATGCTAAAATTAGACTAAATGTTAATGATTTTATTCCTATTTCCATTCATACATCAAATTTTATGGAAGGTCTAAAACTAACTTTCATAGTTAATTTATTGTGCATAAAATTACATGAAGCATATATACTTTTCTATCCTCTTTTATTCCTTGATTTTTGAAATACATAAAAAGAGGCAATCTTGTTACAGTTGTCTTTTCTTTATTGTAGTTTTATTTTCTTACTATGGCAATGCATATACAACACCAAATTTACCAATTTAATTGTAGAATTGAGTGATATTTAGTATCATTCTAATGTAATATGGTCATCACCATTTTCTAGTTCCAGAACAGTTTTATTATCCCAAAGATTCTTTTTCAAAAAATCATTGAATATTTTTATTTCAAGACAAATAGGCAATAAAAACAACAATGAGTTATCAACATCTTGGGTGAATTAGTAAATCAAGGAGTATAAACTATCTGTATTATTGTCTATGTCTTTGATTCAGCATTACTTTAAACCTGAAAGGGATATCAAAATTAATTTTTCTGTAAAAAGAAAATATGCTTTCTATTTGATTATAAATTTAATGCCTGTAGGTCATGAAGAAGTTAGTAAAATAAAAAGTAGAAAAAATTATCTGAGATACTACTTTTCATTTTATTCTTTATATTGTATCTACAATTTGATAAAATTATTTAATATTACTTTAAAGCTATTAGCATACAATGAAATGAAAACTCCCAAAATTGAGAGATCATATGTCAATACCATCATACATTAGCATACCATACTTTTGATAACTACTATAAAGACAAAAGCAAAAAATAGGAGGATTAATTATCACTGTTAAAAATGAGGGAAGGGATTTAAAAAAATTTATTAGTTCATTATAGATATACATAATATTAAGGTTCATTTTGACATAATTATACAAGCTTGAAATGTAACTTGCTCCAATTCAATCTCCCTACCCTCCTTCATTTTCCCTACCCTCCTTCTTCCTGCTATTCCCTTTCCTTTACTCTATTGATCTTTCTTGTATTTATTTATAGTTTATTGACAATTTGTCCTTCATTCTTTCCTTTTTTGGTCCCTCCTCCTTCCCTCTTGCCCCCTACTTCTAATTCACTGATGTCTCTTCTATTTTCATGAGATGCTCCTACTTTTTATTTCTGTTTTAAATTTTTTGCTTTTTTTTTTAAATCTAAATTACACATATGAGAAAACTTTGGACCCTTGACTTTCTGGGTCTCACTTATTTTACATAGCATGATATTCTCCATTCCCATCCATGTATGACCATAAGCCATAATTTCATTCTCCTTTATGGCTGAGTAAAGCTCCATCTTGTGTGTATACATATCACATTTTCTTTACACATTCATCTATTGATGGGCATAAATTGGTTTAATAGCTTGGCTATTGTGAATTCTCCTGCTATAAACATTAATGTGTCTGCATCATCCCTAAACTACGCTGACTTTATATTTTTTGAAAATATACCAAGGAGTGGGATAAATAGATCATATGGTGGTTCAATGCCTAGTTTTGCAAGAAATCTCTATACTGCTTTCCAAAGTGGTTGTAATAGTATGCAGTCCCACCAACAATGTATGAGTGTACATTTTTCCCCACATCCTCACCAACATTTGTGTTTGTGCTCTTGATGATTGACATTCTGACTGCAGTGAGATGAAATCTGGGTGTAGTTTTGTTTTTCATTTCCCTGAATGCTAGAAAATTTGAACACTTTTTCATATATTTATTGATGATTTATATATAATCTTTCTTTTGAGAAGTGTCTTTTTAGTTCTTTTATCCTCTTATAAATTGAGTTATATGTTTTTATTTATTCTTTCTTTTTGGTGTTAAGTTTTTTATTTGTATATTTTGAATATTAAGGAGCAGGTGGCAAAGATCTTCTCCCATTCTGCAGGCTCTCTCTTCACACTCTTAAATGTTTCCTTTGCTGTTTAGAAGCTTTTAGGTTGAAGCCATCCCACTTATTGATTCTTGGTTTTATTTCTTGAGCTTTAGGAGTCTTGTTAAGGAAGTTGATGCCTGTGCCAGTATATTGGAGTGTTGCGCCCATATCTTCTAGTAGTTGCAGAGTTTCTGATCTAGTGCTTAAATCTTTGATCTATTTTGATTTGGCTTTTATGTAGTAGCGTAAGAGGTAGGAATCAATTTTCATTCTTCTACATATAGATATTAAGTTTTCTTAGAACCATTTTTTATTTTTTCTCCAACATATGGAACCTTTGTTGATGGTAAAATGATTCTATCTACATGGGTTTGTCTCTATTCTATTCCATTGATCTTCTATTTTGTTTTCCTGCCAGTACCATACTGCCTCTGTTTAGTGTAACTGTAATATACTTTGAGGTTCAGTATTGTGATGCCTCCAGCATCACTGGGAAGAGATTTTCTTCCCTCCTTTCTTGTAAAGCATTGACTTTAAAAAACTTTGTAATGGTAAATATTTTCTCCTCTCTTTAAACTGTATATAAGTCCTTTAAAAAACAAGATAGGCTTTTTGCCAATTTAATGACCAAGGAATGTCTTTTTCCAGTACTATGAGCTATCTCTGCAATGTTATCAAGGAAAATAGCATCCATCTCCTTTCTGTGAGAAAATGGGAACTTTTCTTCTGGATAAAGCCAATTAGATAATGCAGAGTATCAACACAACTTCCAGGTAAATTTAGCATGAACTATGTGTGTGAGAAATTGTGCTGCAAATGTCTTTTGCTTGAGGAATAATTATTATATATCTTAAAATATGTATGTAATGGTTTGTATCTGCTTGGCTACAAAAATGGGTGAAATTTCTTTCTGTTTTTGTAATCTCTTGTTAGATTGTCAGCAATGGGAATCACAGTCTAATGTTTATTGAATAATAAAAGTTTCACTTTCTTCTACTGTCTTTGTTGAGAGTATTTCTGGGTTGTAAAATTTGTTTTAAGTTAGATTTCTCCAACACTATAAAGTGCTCTCCCATGAAGTGCTAGAATTTAATTATGTAGCTGTATTTGAAATCTCTTATTTTCAAAATTTCATTATTTAAATAATATTGTGATGAACAATATATATTAATCTTCTTTTGACTTTCCAGTTTCTTCAAACAACTTCCTGGAAAAAAATTAACTAAGTCAAAGATCAAACTTTATTTAGACATTTAACACATGTACGATAGTTTCATTTACTACAATATGGTTTTGACAGTATGTAGAATTGAAATTCACGAAAATCAATAGAAATTCATATTATAATGTGGATACTTTTTCAAGCTAATTAGAGAACAATCCTATTCCTAACTGCTTGTATAAATGCTTAATTTTTAATCTTAAGTATTAAGAAATGCATAGTGATAAAAATTAAGTAAACATTAAGTATAAACAGATTCATTTTCTGAAATACTTTAATTTGTTACCTACCATACATTCTAGCTCTTTGATATTCTTCAATGTGACCTGAAGCACATAGAGAACCTCTTTAAATGTGTGGTAGAGAGTGGCCTGATGGCAATTTTGTAAAGGATTGAGTGGCAGGAGGTTATGATGTTATCTTACCAATTTTCCTAAAATTTTTCCAATAAAGATTTAATGAACTGCTTGTCTTCCTTTGCTAAAAGTGCTGTATAGCCAGTATTCCTATAAAGGCTCTAGGAAACTGCACTTTCATCTACATTTGAATTACTGAATGTCATCAATTATCACCTCTTTATTATGAAAAAGTCAATCATAACAAAAACTGAAAGCAATAGTTTAATGGATTGTCACAAACACACCACTTAGCTTCAGAAATTATCAACTTTTATTTCATTTACACCTCACCCATTAACTACTCCCAAACATTAATTCATCTATAAAGATTTCAGCATATATCTCCAGAAGATCTCTAAAAGAAAATGAATTTTAAATAAGATAATTATATTTCTATTTTACTATATTACCATTTTTCACATCCCATAATACTAGTTTGTTAATGTCATTCGCATTTCTCTTATATGCAAATATTTCTCTTATTTTATTGCAATTTGTTCAAATTGAGATCCATATCAAGTCCACAGATTTTGAAAGGTAATAGATCTTTTAAGTCATTTTATCTGTAGAGTTTCTCTCCTACCGTTATTCTTTGAAATGTGTTACAGAAAACAGTTCATTTTTATGTAGATGTTTTCCTTTATAGTGTGGATGTTACTTATTACAGCCCTGCAATATAATTGCTCTCTGTATAGCCTACAAAATGATAGTTAAAAATAGAGAACTGTTCAGGCTCAAGTCTGATATTTTGGGGTTCTATACTTTTATCAGGAGACTAATAATGTCCGACTCAGTGTGTTTATGTGTCCATTACCTGGCTAATTTAATTCACTGGAGGTTAATTATAATGTTTTAATTCTACTTTTTTGTCTTAACAAAGAGGCTTTTTGTTGTTGTTGTTGTTTGTAGGAGCGTCTTCATACCTTCAACCTCTCCCTTCCATATTTCCCCATTCTATGCTAATGGACTGTGCGCTTGACAGAGAACACCTCTTTGTTTGTAACCTTGGGCCTTGATTGGTCCAGGAGTGTATATAAGCTTCTGTACTTTCTGGAATAAACGGTGGTTCTGTGTCTCACTCAGGCAGAAATGTTTACCTACCCTGGAGTCTGGGTGGAGTGACTCCGCAGACCCGTCACCCCAAAAAAAGCCTCGTCCTGAGAGACCCCACTTCATCCCCTGAGGACCCCTCTTCATCTCTCAGGACGCCAACTCATCGAGTGGACCCATGCAGCGCAATTTAAAACAATAGTGGTTGTTTTATTTTTTTGTACCGGGGATTGAAATCAGGAGTGCTCGGCCACTGAGCCACATCCCCAGCCCTATTTTTGTGTTTTATTTAGCCCTAGTTTTGTATTTTATTTAGCCCTATTTTTGTGTTTTATTAGAGTCTCACTGAGTTGCTTAGCACCTCTCTATTGCTGAGGCTGGCTTTGAACTCCTGATTCTACTGTCTCCCCAAATACTGGGATTACAGGCATGTACCACTGTGCCTGGCTTAACAAAGAGTTTCATAAAGAGAAATTTTGATCAATTATTTGTACTAACATGTAGTTCATACAGGAAAAAATAAGCATTGATTCTTTTGTTTTATTTTTTCTATGTAATCATTTGATTACATACCATCTTCCAAAGCTGATCAATGGACGTTAACTTTTAGTTTTATTTTTGGTATAATTTTAATCTCATGAATGGACTACATTAGACCATCTTTCATACACTGCAATCCATATTCTTACTGGTGCTCAAAGTAATGCACATCTGGCTGATGGAAGCCTCAAAGTATTTACTGAATCCTTTGACAAAAACCTTATTATTGGGTAGTTTCTTAGATTTTTGGCATATTAAGATGCCCCAGCTCAGTTTACCAATTTTTTTGCCCTCCATCTATAATCTGTTATTTACTCCCAAGGAACTCTGGCTCCCTTTTGTGAGAAAAAATATATTGGGTGAATATAATCTGGCTGCCAAGGATACTCATTGCAGTTGGATCATGTATCACTTATATATTTTGATTCCCACTCTTTAATTATACCTTGCACCTTTTAGAAAAAAACATTTAAAATATTTAACATCTGGAATTCTTTCTTTAATTGTATTGTGAGTTCTGTTGACAGATATAGCAGATTTCCACTTTTTATCTATTACATTCATTTTTGAAAAAATAGAAGACATAAGAAAATAAAGTGTTGAAAAAATAAGATAAATTTCTTATGAAATTCAAACTGTACATTTTTCTTTGCAATAAGGCATACACCAAGGTAGCTGAGGGCACTCATTTTAGTATTTTCGAAGTGCCAGATTAATTGCTCTTTAGTAAATTGATTCACTTACCATTACAATCTGAGGTACTATTGTGTTGTTTGAGTTGTTCAATCCGAGCCCTGAAAGTTAAATACTCTGTCCAATATTATTCTCTAAGATGTCTTCATTTATTCATTGAACAGTTTAGAGATAAATACCACCTAAAGAGTGTGCAAATATCTGTTCATTAGATAATATGTGAAAATCCAAATTTGATATAAGAAGCAATTATTGGTAATGATAGGATGAGGGGTGAAGTCTCAAAATTTGTGAGAAATGTTTCGGTCAGCTTTTTTTGCTGCTGTGATTAAAGGACCAAACTAGCACAATTATAGAGAAGAAAGAGTATATTTGAGTGCTCATGGTTTCAGAGGTCTTAGTCCATAGAAGGCTGGCTCCATTCCTCAGAACTCTAGGTGAGGATGAATGTCATGGCAGGAGAGTATTGCAGAGGGAAGCAGCTCACATTACGGTGATCAGGAAGCAGAGAGAGACTCCACTGGACAGATGCAAATATATACCCAAAGCCACACCCCAATTCCTACCTCCTCCAGCCATATCCTACCACTTCAGTTACCACTCAGTTAATCCCTATCAGGCAATTAAATCACTGGGGTAAGACTCTCACAACCCAATCATTTCTCATCTGAACCTTCTTGCATTGTCTCACTTGTGAGCTTTTTGGGGACACCTCAAAACCATAGCAATAAGCTATGTCTAAGTCTCCTAGACTAAAACTGTTAGTGAGCCTGATAATGCAATATAAGAAATAAAGATGGGCAATTTTGGTGCAAGGACACTTTTCTTATGAGATGATAGAGTAATAAAATAGATCCTTGGGCTGGGGCTGTAGATCAGTGGCAGAGGACTTGCCTAGCATGTGTGAGGCACTGGGTTTGATCCTTAGCACCACATAAAAATAAACAAATAATATGAATCCATTCTATCCATCTACAACTACAAAAAAACTTTAAAAAATTGAACCTTATGTAATGATGTGGATTCTTCTTTAGCCAAAAGTTTTAAAATAAACAATGAAAAAATAAACACAAAAGAACATGTATGAATGAATAACTGAGTACTTCTGATGTGGTAGAACCTTCACTCATGCAGGCTAATGAGGAGATCTAATTCAGAACCACTTCAAAGGAAAAAAAAAAAAAAGGAAAAGACACCAGTGAGACTTACTTAATACCAAATATATTTTTGCAGCCCTATTTGCTGTGTCAATGTTAAAGTATACCAGAATACCTTGACCTAATTTGCATTTGTCTTTCTGCCTTTATCAGACATAGACCAATCTTTATGGGCTGATCTCAGAATGAAAAGTGCATCTCCAGCACCATGTTGGAATTTTTATTTCACCAAATTCTCAAATCTTTTCAGACATTAGCATTAGCATTTTGATTTTGTGATGGTGCTCTCATCTGTTTACAGGGTCGCCTCCCTGGTCTCAAGGCAATGGGGAACACTCAGCAGCAGCATAACCATCCCAATTTAGTTGAACATAAGGTCTTCCTGCTGAGAAAGTCTGGAGTGGAGCTGAAATACTACTGTGAAATTTTCCATTACCTAAAAACGTATTCTCAACATCTGAGTTCCTTTCTTATGAGTGATATGGGGATGCAGAACACACTGTTTACTGCACAAGTAAGATATTTCTAAGAGGACTGTAGGAATGTCAGTTCTCTACTACATAGGAATCTTGGAAAGTCTAGGTGCTAAGCTCACTGGGTCATACTGGATTGACTGTGCTTTATTATGAAATACTGACAAAACCAGATTCTTGAAAGTCATGATGAAATTAAAGCACTTGTGTCCACTTTTATGCTTAGCTCACACATTGAATCCCATTCATTTATTTTTTAACATTTCATCAGTTATTCTCAGCTTAGATTTTTGGTCCCATGACTGTCTTCTACGCCTCTTACTTTTGATTCTTTATATTGGATCTTAGTTGTCATTGAAATTTGAAGTATGCAGAAGCCAGTTCTCTGTCCTATAGTCTTCTCTCTAAATTATATACCTCTCCTCTGCCACTTTGTCATCAACTCAATTTAGACTTCTAGCCTCAAAATCAATGAGAGAATAAATTACTCTTGTGTTAAGTCACCTATTTTGGCGACTTTGTCATGGTAGTCCTTGCAATCTTACAAAGCATCTTTTTTTATTTGGATCTGGACTGTCCTCCACAGTCTTATTGTTGAAAGCATGGTCCCTAATGCAGTAATGTTCTGAGGTAGGGCATTCAGGCAATAGTTGGAATATGTGGGCTCTATGCTTATCAGTGGATTAATCTATCAAATGGACTGATAGCTCAATGGACTTCCAGAAGTGGGAACCCAGTCGGAGGAAGTAGGTCACTGGAGGGGGAATGCCCTAGAAGAGTTTATGCCTTTTTCTCTCTTTCTGCTTCCCTGCTGCCATGAGCTGAGAAACTTTCCTGCACCATATTCTTCCACCATAATGTTCTGCCTCACATGGGCCCAAAGCAAGGAAGCCAGCCAAACATAAACTAAATCCTCTGAAACCATGAGCTAAAACAAGTTTTTTCTCCTCTAGCTCTTGTCAATTTTTTTGTTATAGCATCTAAAACAGTGCTCTAATTCTGTCTCACATGCCAAATAAAACAGTTGATTTCCAGTCTTCCCAATCTCCTGTGTTTTCACTGTGCACCCAAATAATCTCACCAAAATTAATGAGAATCACCTTTAATGTTTTCTCTAGTTTTCTACATCCATATTTTAACCAGGATTTGTGAATTTTTATTATTCCTATGACAAATATTTATTAAGCAATTGAATATACCAGACACCATTCTGGACAAGGGAGAAACAGTTAGAAACCAAACTAGACCACTTTATAGTATTTTATAATATTAAAAAGTCATGACACATTTCAGAACACCATAAAGTGAGCCCATCATAGCTTTAATAATAACTAGGAAGGCCTGTGTGCTATTTCACTCCACTAATGCTTGTATATATTGTCATCTTTCTCCCCTCATCTTCATGTTCTCCACACCAGCCCATCTGTTCCATCACCACTTAGAAGAGGGTGTTACTCCATCCCTAGGGATGCTGAAGCAGAAGATTGCAATGACATCATAGTAATTGTTTTTAAAAATCAAATTTGCACAGAAAATGCATTGCTAGCAAGAACTCTGTCAGGTCACAGCTGTTTCACAGTGAGTCATCCATCACTCCAAGGACTATCCCACATGGACCAAAGCAATGAAATCCCACACACCAGGGAATAAATAAAGTTATGCAATCTCAAGGATGCCTCCATCAAATATCTGTGAGAAACTTCTACACTGGTTAAGCAAAGAGCATGCAGTAATGCTACATCAACACACTACACATTTTTCTTCAAAGAACTCTGAGAATATAAAAATTTTGAAAATAAATGATCACTCTATGTAGAAAGTGTTGCATTATACCTCAGTCTTAGAAATTTCTTGTGCCAAACAAGAGAAAAGATTTGATAAGTCAAACAACATTTATATTGGACTTACCAACAGACCCTTAATAGGCCTGATAGGAGGAACAGACAGCTGTCACAATAATAGAATTTGAATTTGATCCAAAAGTTTTGATATTACCAAAATATATTCTCCAATTTCCTGTCATAGAGCCTAAAATTTCTATTCTACTGAGATAAGTTATTATGCTCATGAAATAGTAAGAAATCATAGAATATATATAAGCCCAGATTAATAATCATTTGCTTGCAAAAAAAGGATTTGGATGAGGCTTCATATGGATATGTGGGATAGCCCTGCGTGTTTGACATACTGCCAAAGTTATCAACAAGTGAGAAAAAAAATCAAATAACTTCTGCATTCAGATAAATTTGTTCAGGGATGATTGTGATGCTCTATTTTCTTGCAAAATAGCATAAGACAAGCAAAAACTGAAAAAAGAAGGCAATGATAAATACATTTTAAAAATCATCAAGGATTGGTATATATTGAGATTAATCCAAAATGACCAGAAAATCAAACATTTTAACTGAAGTGATGAATTAAAGTATTCTTATGATTATTTGGGGATTAGCAAGTGGGTTTTTGTTGTTGTTATTGTTAGCAACAACATGAAACCTAGTTTGTATTCATATATACAACTTAAACATAGATATACCTTTCTTGCTGGAAGAAGTTATACTTATTTTAGCTCTTGTTGTTTATTTTGTAGGATTGGATTCCTGTAAAAACCTGACTTCTGATATGAAAATCTATCTGAAAAGGTATCAAACGTTTCCTTTGTAAATCATGTATCATCTTTGTTAGTACTGAATATGCAATTTTAGGTAGAAATGTCATCCAGAAGTATTTGAGACAATTTTGAGGAAATTATTTTAAGTTAAACTACTTCTCAGGCAATAAAATAAAAATTATAACAACTGTGGGAATTGACTAAATATACTATTTTCTCAAGTACTGAGCTTTTTAGATGAACTAGCAATAAAAAATCATGATCATATTACTTTCTGCATAACTGTTGCTAGGTGTTAGTAGATAATGAGTTTGAGAATGTTGTCTTTGAACTAGGATAAGGACTATAAGACATAACACTGAGTAGAGGGAAATTATATTCTTAAAATTTCAAATTTATTCAATCATGTTCACATACTGTACACTAATCATAGTATAAAACATTAGACAAAAACGAGTAAGACACTTTCTACTCTTAAACTGAGCACATTCTAGTAAATAGTGTTATTAATAAGTATTAATCCAAGAGCTATAATTAACAAAATGTAATGACTTATAAATGATAAATTTTTGAAGCATTTTAATTGTATAATATTAAATTGATGAAAATTAAAATTATGATCATAATATACTTATAATTTGCATAGACACCTATGTAGATAGATGAGTAGATAAAATTTTTATAAAAAAAATCAATTGTTGAGAGTATTACTCATGAGTTATGCAATTATGGTAATTAGTTGTATATTTCTTAAAACATTTTTATTTTTCAAATTACTTTCTTTCATTTTGCTGTGAACATTTAATTAGAAAGAAATAGAAGTCGTTTAGCAATAGATCATTTACTTAGAAAGGCATTTCTTTTTTTTTTAGGCAATGGTAGGCACTTATGACCAGTAGGCCAACATCAGCCTGTACCCTCTTTCAATTAGATGGCCCTTTATGGATAAAGTTTGTCAGACTCTGCCATAAAGAATAAAACCAATAAATATGTATATCATCAAGACCCTTTACTTGTCTCTGTTTGTGTAGAACAGACAGGGGAAAATCACTAAGTTACATGACAAATTAGAGTTCAGATTGTCTCAAGGTCACTTATCCAGGCTAGAGCTAACCTTTGTGAACAACACTTCAGCTGCAGTTTGTGTCGATTATTGGATTTTAATTCTCAAAACAATGTTATGCAACATAATATTTTTTGACTATTAGTGATAATGAAACTAAAGCATTGTTATAGCAAGAGGCACAGCCCAAAAGTGGATTCATTCATGAATCAAAAACAAACAGAAAAACTAATCCAGGACTAATCCCTTCCTGTGGGGGGGAAGCTGAAAAATGCTACTTGCAGAGTGAAAGCTGGCCTTGAAACTGGCCTTTACAAGGTAGTGGTCTAAAAGGCCCTCACCAAGTTGACTTCTATTTCTAATTGAAAATAAAATGCAGCTATAATCACCACTATAGATCAAAACTTCCATCTAAAGGTTGGCTGCATATTCTTGGTAGATGAACTTGTTAAGTGCTCTGAGTTGACAGAATATACATAAAGATGAGATATTTTCTCATCCTAGAGATTTTCAATTTGAAAAGTTAATAAATTCCACAGACTTGCAAATCAAAATCACTAGAAGTATTCTCTCATTAAGAATTCAAGCCCAATTAATGGTAATAAAGAAAATTAATAAGCATGGTATTTATGTGGATACTGCATGTCTTTCCATGAAGACTTTGTCACCTTTATGATGATCAAATTTAATAATGTGAGTTTAAAAATCCTTTGCTTGCTATTTTTATGTTCAGTTTCTGAACTGAAAAATTTGTTAAAATAAAAATAAACATATAAAATGAGTGTGTTAATATTTTATGAATTCTCAACTATCCAACACAATAGAGATAGCAAAATTTTAATTTTGATTTTAATTTTATGTAATTTGAATTTTTCTAGTTTATCAAGCCCAATCATGTTAATTCTAAAGTAACTAAAATGCTTCCCTTTGAGTAACAGAAATTGCTTTTTATGAATAGTTTGCTACCTAGCCTAAGTATTTGATGTTTTCTTTCCATTTTACCTACTTGGACTAATATCACATATATGAACAACATCCAGGTGATTTAAATGTGCCCATATGATTCTTTTTTGGATGCGAGACATAGTTTGGTGTTAAAGTATAAAGTCATGGAAAAATCATTCTTGCAGGGTATAAGAAATTTATTTTTGAGGTATTCATAATCTAACATTTGTAACACATAACCATCTTCAAATGTATCTAAGAATCTTAGTTATCAAAACATATTTTTCTCTCAGTAATTTACATTTTTTTGTTATACTCATCTTTTTGGAAGTCATTTGAATGATGTAAAAGACAATAAAGAATGTCAAATATCTGTGATTAGCAAATAATTTTCATTAAAAAATATTTTTCTTTGTGCTCCATTTTAATAGACTTTTAATTTTTTCTTAAGGGCTTTCTTTGGTGGTTATGTTCACATGTTAAGTTCTGTCAGTGATGATTAGTTCATCTATAACATTTAAGTAAAACCTCATGGGATAGCCTTACTATGTTCCACACATCAATGTAAATCATCAGGGAGATTTATAATATAACTGGCATTTTCCATATTTATTACTCAAAAACTGACTCATTTTATTGATGCTTACACGAGATATTATCTGTTGTGTTAGTTAGCTTTCCATTATTGTAACAAAATGCCTGAGACAATTAAATTTAAAAGAAGAAAAGCTTATTTGGGCTCACAATTCTGAAGCTCCCAGTCCATGGTTAGATGGATCATGATAAGGCAACACACCATGGTGGGGACATGAAGTAGAGCAACTGTTTACCTCATGGCAGCTGGAAGCAAAAGACAGAGAAGGAAAAGCATCCAGGATCCCAATACCTCCTTCAAGGGCACACTTCCAATGACCTAACTCCCTCCAACTAGAATCTAGCTCTTAAAGATGGCAGCACCACCCAATTATACCAAGTTAGAGACCAAGCCTTTACCATATGGGCCTATGCAAAACATTTCAGACCCAATCTACAGCACCAACACTTAAATACATGTGATCATAACCATAATAGTAATTGAAATACAACAAAATAGAATTAAAAATATTTTCTTCATTTTTATAACTTTTATAATACTAAAATTTCTCAATATTTTTAAGAGTAACATATTTTCTTAGTTTTCAAATAGTTGGTTTTAGACACTAAGTTCAGTGTATCAATATTTCCAAGAATAATACTGACATAAAAATCTTAAAATCAAACTAATTCTTCTTAGAAGAAATTGCTGATGTTTTATAATACTTTGGCTATTTAAAAAATTCAATTCAATTCTACAGTGGTTAGCTTTAGAAAATGTAAAGAAATGTCAATTGTATTAAAATACTATTACTTGTTCTTTTCTTAATACCATTCATCAAGAATATGTTCCTATCAATAAAAATATGATCAACATTTCCTCTCACTAATGTCCCTTAAAGAGCAAATTAATACTGTGAAGAATGTGAGTCACTGTTGTGAAAGATACATGTAATACTAATTTTAGGTGACTTTTGCATTTTGAAATACTTCTTGAATTTTTCTACCAATATAACATTTTTAAATCTCTAAAGATATTTATTCTAGTCTTTTGTAAAATTATCTATTCAGCTCAAAACCAGTTCTTGAATCAACAAGTGAGTTGTTTTTAAACGCAAATTTATAGAAACAAAAGATAAGTAGTTGAGACTTTTTGTGGGGAGATGTTGGAAAGATAAATAGGAAGAACATGGAGGATTTTTAGGAAAGCAAAAATATTTTGTATGATAATAGAATGGTGTATACCTGTCATAATATGTTTGTCCAAACTCAAAAGGCACAACACCAAGAATGAGCCCCAATGTAAACTATGGACCTGGGATAATCATGTGTCAATAGTTTCATCAGCTGTAACAAATATATTGCTTAAGGTTGGGAGATGGACGTAACTGGCAAGGCTCCATGAGGGAGAGGTGTTGGTGACATATGGGAACTCTGTACTTTGCTCAATTTTTATGATAATCTGAAATGACTCTAAAAATAGTCTTTAAAGCTCCAAAAAATAAAAAATTACAAATTAAGAAAAAATATCATAAGATGTAGAAAATATATTTCCAGCTCATTCTCTCCTATGTGAAAACATGTTTGAACATTCTAACCTATTAGATGGACCTACCAACATGCCCTTTGATTTAAAAAAGAAAAAGGATTTTGTCCTCTTGTATATTAGAAAGTTAACCTTAATGCCTGAGTATGTAGGTATAGAAGGATGCACATAAAGCCATGAGTCAGAACTTCTCATATGCCACTATTTTAATGTCTCCATCCCATCCTAGATGCCCTCTTAGCTGCCCTCTTATGCCAATACAAAAGTTAATCTGTGCACCTCTTATGGTATGTAATGTGGTGAAGCTGGCAGTTTTATTCCCCAGTATCTCCTTCCCTGTATGAGTCTTGGTTCTAATTGACCAAAACAGGAATTTACATAAGATATGGAGGCGGAAGTGAAACAGCAGCTGCTACTGAATGTTGTGGTCAGTTGTAGTAACAGATATGCAAAGGTGGCAGTGCCATTCAAGTTGCTCTCTTTTTTACTTCCTGTCTAAATCTTCTTTCTGAATATTGACTTCATTGTCCAACCATCGTGCTAGATCTTTCACTGGATCCTTAGCTGCAGACACACAGGCAGCAACTTCCTACTGACTTTTCTGTTGTGGTCCTTCTTTGGTGGTTAAAAGAGATTGGTTACTCAGTTTGATTGGTTCTTAAGTCCTCCGATCCTTCAATTACCAATGAAATTCTTATGATGGATTTCTAATCCTGACTTGACTACATTTTTACTTCTGGGATCCTGCAAAAGCTTTGTATTTCAGTCGTCTCTGACCACGTCTTTGTGACTGTCCAAGTAATCATTCAGGGATGTCTAATCCTTCCCTGCCACAAGTTCAACAACCATAACTGGTATGACCAGGTGCAGTGTTTGCTCATTTTCCCTTCCTAGTACTTCTGCCTTTGACCTTCTGTATATTCTATATTCTTGCATATAAACTACCCCTACTGGAAAATGAACTGATATATGTTTTTCTATTGCAGCTGAAACAAATTATCACAAATTTAGTGGCTTAAGGCAATCAATACAAATTTATTATTCTACATTTAGAAGGGCAACATGGGTATCAGTGACCGAGATCAAGGTGTTGGCAGGGCTGCCTTCCTTTTTGAAAGGTCTAGGACAGAATTTATTTCCTTGTCTTTTCCAGCTTCTAGAAACTGCCTCCATTCCTTGGTTCATGATCCCCTTTCTCTACCTTCCAAAGCAGCAACATATTCTCTCTCTAAACCTGCTTCTGTTTTTACATCTCTTTCACTCACCACAGCCAGAAAATTTTCTAATTTTAAGGAAATGTGATTATATTGGTCTCAAATAACGCAGAAGAATCTTTCTATCTCAAAATCCTTAACATAATCACATTAGAAGTGTCACTTTTATTGTGGAAGGTAACATATTCACCCATTCTTGGAACTATTATGTGGGTATCTTTGGAGAACCTTTATTATGCTACAACAACTGCTTTCCTAACACACCAACTTGCACTTATGAAGCATACAATATTTAGAAAAGAAGTAAATTTTGACATAATTAATATTTTTCTAAGGAATCATTAAGAAATGTATTTTCTTTTGAGTAAGTGAATCACCATATTCCGCTCACTTTGATATTCCTCTTACTAAGAACTCCCTAAATGGAACACACCACTCCAGATGCATCAGTGACATGAATTCGATAAACAGGAGTAGATCCTGCTAGCTCATCATAATTATCACATCTCTATGAAAATGGTCCTTCAATATATTAGTGTTTTTGTAAGATGAATAACAAATCCTTGCTCAGTTTGAATGTCTTGCCAAGTGTAATATTTAGGTCTCAAAATGTTAAGTGGTGCTTTAAATAAAAGATAATATTTATTCCATTAAGTTTTGGCCCTCTGTCTAGGATCTTACATTTGTCACTGTTAGCTTAGTTTGTTTACCTTTGCTCCAACTGTAGGATTTTGTTTACTAAATCGTCATGTATAATATCCAAATTTTAAACACATTTTCATGGCCTTGAAAATAGCCAGGCTCTTGTCTCTATTCATTTTATTCCTCACAGATTTGAGAGAATAGTCTGAAATTCTTAATAAAGGTTGAGAATACACCAAATAGCTGTTAAACTTTTTGAAACAGGGGGAGATTTCTGTGATATATTCCAAGTACACTCTACAATTAATCATACTTAGAATATGATTTTTTAAAAAATATTTTATTTAGTTATAGATGAACACAATACCTATATTTATTTTATGTGGTGCTAAGGATCGAACCCACCGCCTCACACCTACGAGACAAGCGCTCTACTGCTGAGCCACAACCCCAGCCCCTAGAATATGATCTTTATGCAGCTAGGCCATGAGTAAAATACATAGCGTGTTTTCTTTTTTATCTTAAGGAACCTAAAATGTCAGAGCAAGAGTTGTGGCAGATGTGAGATGGATGCTGTACTTTGAATCTTGAATGTTTCCCAAAGTGGCAGTATTGGGAGGTGGTGTAACTTTTAGGAAGTTGGGCCTAGTGGAAGTATACACTTGGGGTATATGCTTGAACAGGTTTGTGAGTCCCTGACCCGCACCTCATTCTTTTCACTTCTTGGTGACTAGGTGAGCAGTATTAGTTTTCCGTTGTTTTCCCACCATGATGTACTTCCTTGCCATAGGCCCAACTTCATGGGGCTAATCAATCGTAGATGAAATCTCTACAGCTGTGAGCCAAAATATTTTCTCTTTATAAGTTAATTCATTCATGTATTTCATTACAGTGAAGGAAATCTAATTCAGAAAATCGTTACTGAGAAATGGTGCTGTTTGAGTATATCTGTATCTGATGATATGGAAGAAGTTTTGGAACTGGTTTATGGTAGAGAGCCATCCATGGGCTGTGTGTGGACCACCACGCAAAAGTCCCACACAGCACTAGATATGGGTTGAACTGCTCTCGCAGCAGCCCCTCTGAGATGGGTGTGACCTGCCAAGATGTCAATCAACCTGCTCACTGCAAGACTTCGCCTTCTTCCTACCTTGGGAAAGAATGTTCCTTGGAAAGTCTTTGAAGTCCCCCGATATAAATAAAGCACACGGGGCCTTTTTGCCTTTTGCCATCTGCCAGAAGCCTGAAGGATTATCTGGCTGTGGGCCCATCCTACCCCCGCGTTTTGCAAGTATTTTTTGTGTTCTTTGGTTTTTTGGTCACCTTTGTTCTTTTAGTCAGTCTTTTACCACTCAGATCTTGTCCCTACCGTCCATGCGGGACATGAACAATAGTTTATGGAAAGAGTTTGGAAGAGTTTGGAGGAGCAGACTAGAGAAAGCCTGGACTGCTGTAAGTGGATCTCAGTGACAATTCCAGTGAAGGCTCAGAAGGTCAGAATGCTAATAGAAATGTGACCACTAAGGCTATGGTAATGAGGTTTCAGATGGAAATGAGGACTGTATTGAGAATTGGACTAGTGGCTGCTGTTTGTTACACTATGGCAAAGAATTTGGGTTTGTCTATACCCTGAGGTTTTGTGGGGCTGAATTTTAAGGCAATAGAATGCTTTACTGGGTGGAGAAAATTTTAAGATAGCAAAACATTAAGGCTGTGGTACAGGTATTACTGGCTAGTTTAAACCAAATTTATAGATGGAAATAGAAGCAAAGAGGAGGAGAGTGAAAAGATACTGAAAATTGGCGTCTTGGCCAGAAAAGGACTGTATGTAAAATTTTAGTCAAGGAGGATGCAGTTTTTAGTGCAGATAAAGAGAAGCCAAGTCTTTTGCACTGGGACAATAGGAAAGAAGACTTGAGAGTATCTCAGAAATCTGCAAAACCACTCACCCACAGACACTATCTGCCAAAGTGAAAGATCATGTGGGCTACAATGAGCAATGTCATAATAGAGGGGATTCCCGAGATCAAGGTCATAGAAGAGGGATTCCCAAGCCTGGAGCATCTATATCTTGCCAGTGTTTGAATGATGGACATAGAATTTTAGGATACAATATTTTCCCTGCTGAGTTTTAGTCTTACTTTGGGCTTCTCTCTCCTTATGATTTTTTGTTTAACCTATGCCTGTTCCACCATTGTATCTTGGAAGTATTAAACTTTCTTTTTGACTTTTACAGTGGCTTACTGCAAGAATTTTCCTTGATTTTAATAGAAGAGCTTGGACTTGATCTTTTGAACAATGCTGTAACCTAAGACTGGGTATATGTCCAAAAGAGATGAAATCAGTATGCCGAAGAGACGTCTGTACTCTTCACAATAGACAAGAAATGAAACAGGTGAAGTGTCCACCAATGGATAAGTGAGTTTAAAAAAGTGATACATATACATTGTAGAATGCTATGCAGTCATAAAAGGAATGGAATCCTGCTATTTGCAATAATGTGGATGGAACTAAAGATCATTATTCTAAGTGAAATAATCCAGGCACAGAAAGAGAGTACTGCATGGTCTCATTCAAATGTGTAATCTAAAATTTAAAGTTCATTTCATATAACTTGAAAGTAGAGTCATGGCCACCAGAGGCTGGAGAGTGTAGGAAAGACTAATGAATGGATTTTAAATTATAGTTAAATAGAAGAAGTTTTGATGTGTTATTGAACAATAAGATGATTATAGATGATGAATATGTACTCTATACTTCAAATAGCTAGAAAAAAGGGTTTCTAAATGCTTTTACCATAAATAAATTATACATATTTAAGGAGATGGATATAATTAACTTAATTTAAACATTATAGAATGTATACCAATATCAAGACATTACATGGTACCCCACGAATATTTATAATTCTATGTTTTTTGTATTAGTTAAATAAAAGAAGTGAATACAAAGGCAAAGGATTTGGGGCACTCTTGGGAAGGGACAAAACATATTTTGCATTGATATAGAAAAGATAAAATTACTAAAAATAGTACCTTATCTGTACTTTAATTTTATCTTTTCTATAGACTAGCATCAACAACCTTAAAATGTCAATTTAATTAACATTTTTTAGCCTAAATTTCACAAGCACCATATATTTTACTTTAGAGAATACTATGATCAGTAAAATTTGGCCTCTCCTTTTAAGAATATTATGTCCTTTCCAATGAACTTCTATTCTTTCTTCCTTATCCCCTTATTGTGTGTTAGCATCCATATATCACAGAAAACATTTGGTCTTTGGTTTTATGGGGACTGGCTTATTTCACTTAGCATGATAGTCTCCAGTTCCAAAAGGGGAATGAAGGGAAGGGAGGGGGAATGGGAATAGGAAAGATAGTAGAATGGATTGGACATAACTTTCCAATGTTCATATATGAATACACTATCAGTGAAACTCTACATCATGTACAACCAAAAGAATGAGATCCTAATTCGAATAAATTATACTCCATGTATGTATAATATGTCAAAATACACTACTGTCATGTATATCTGAAAAGAACAACAATAAAAAAGAATATTATGTGCTAGTAGAGGAGCAAGAAAATTAATACACACATATTTTTAGAATGGTAAAACAATTCTTCATAATGCTATATACCTGGATAATATTGGATACATGTCATTATACATTTATCAATGCCCATAGAATGTACTGCACCAAGAATGAATCATAATGAATTCATAATTATGAATTTCAGATGATAATTATATGACAATAAAGGTTCATGGTTTGTAACAAATGTCCCACTTTGGTGCTCATGCACCAAAGATGTGCATGAGGTGGGGAGAGGGAGGTATATGAGAATTCTGTATTTTCTGCTCAATTTTTCTATGGACCTAAAACAGTTGGAAAAGTAGTCTATCCAACAATAGATGTAGTAAATGTGTTATTTAAATTCCACCAAGAAAATTCCATTAAGTGTTTATGCAGTTTGTGGAAGGAGTTGGGAAGAATTTATGACTGAAGGGAGCTCTGATGGATGGATAAGACCCACAGATCTTGCAGTTAGAAAACAGAGAATGAACAAAAGCTTCAAAGCACAAAATTTGAAGGGCATTTGGGTAGGAAGAGGGGTTCTAGATGCCATTTATCCTCCACTCCTCTGAGGTAATGATCTGTGAAAAATACAAACAAGGATTTATAGCCAAATCAGAACTGAAGCACACTTTATTAATCTGAGCACTCATCCTAATCTCCCAGAAAATGTGGGCCTCCAGAAAACTTGGAAAAAACAGGGCCAAAGTCAATCTGTTATTTCTCACACTTTTTGTTCCAATCGAATTAACTTTTTTTTAAATTGGTTCTTCTTAATTTTACATGACAGTAGCATCCATTGTGATAAAATTATATAAGCATGGAATATATCTTATTCTAATTAGGACCTCATTCTTGTGAATGGGCATTCACTTAAGTATTTTCATATGTGTGCATAGTAAAATTATGTTAGATTTATTCCATTGTCTTTCTTATTCTTATCCTCTTCCCATTCCTTTGGTTCCCCTTTGTCTAATCTACTAAACTTCCCTTCCTCCCCTCCATTTTGATGGTGAAAAGGATAGAACAAAGGGTTAATCCAAATAATTTGTTTTTATTCCATTAAGTGATCCTGCCCAGCAGTTGCAGGTGACCTGAATGCCTGGCCCTCCTTGTCTGTCCCCTCAACACTGGGAACTTGTGCTGAACCTTTGCTTTCCCCATAAACTCAGGCAGTCACAAAGCAAAATGGAGAATAGCTTGTCCCAATATCAAATTCCTTTCCTCCTTATTCCCAGTAATTAATATTTGATTTGGTTATATAACTCTTGCAGAAAAAAGTAATAATTTGTTTTTGGTGCAAATTATTATCTAGTCTAACCTGTTTCAGATATTCATACATGAGTGCTTAAATTTCTGGTTTATGTTCATTCTCAGATTTTATCTTAATATCAGACTTTATCTTAATTGGAGTTTCCATAGAATACATATTCAAATTATCCTTTTGCCTTATAATTATTCTAGTAACCAAATTACTATCTTTTCTTAAGATGGCATAAAAACCCCAAATTAAAACAATAACATTTAAAAAAAATATGGTTATGGTATATTCATAGACATAGCATTCGTAGTGGCTTTAAAAGTAAGGTACTGTGCTAAAGATATTTTGTAGGGTTAGAGTTAAATAAGAACAACTATAAGAACAAAAGTAATGGCACAGAAAGCAGCCAGAGCAAGAAAGAGGTACTGGCATAGGCCTTTGACTCTAAGAAAAGATCTCAGAGAAGGCACACAGAATTGAATCAGGACAAGAACCGTTCTGAAATGAAGTTTTAATGTGGAAGAAATGCTACTACCCAGCTTTGGAAGAGCTGCATAGATCTGGCTAACTGAGAACATTCAAGAGCTATTTTAATAACTTATCACCCACATGCACACTAATAAAAATGTCATTGAGAATTTGCTTTACTATATGAATTTGAGAGCCTGAAATTAGGACACACGGTTCATCACACCCCAAGCATCTTTTGCTATATTCCCCTTAATTTGCCCAAACAAGCATCCAGGCTCTCAAGCAGCCTGTAAAAAAAATTGAAATAATCATCCTTAGTTTTTTTATATAAATATTATATGTTTTTAAATGGAATAAATCCAATTGTTCAGCATGCAAATTAGTTCGTTAAAAATTGTTAAGTATTTTAGCTAAATAGATGAACAATTTACCAAGTACAATATTAGAACTTCAAAAGACTATTTATTTTTGGTGCAAATTATTCCTAAGTACATACAGAATTTGTATGCAAAAATTGGCACTAGCAGAAATGTTACCAAAACACAGTGTACCTATACATATAACTGACAGTCTTTAAGTACTGTAAAACATGTCAAGTGACTCAGTCACCCCATGTGTTCTCTGAAATCAGAGTGTGTGGAATGCAGGAGTGACAAAGAAGAGATATTGAGAGAATAAATGGAAATCAGAAGAAAATAGTACTAGAAGAAGCTTCTAGGGGATATCCCATAAAGAGAATGAAGGCTCTGTTCACTAGCTATTCACAGGTGGTTGAACCTTTATTAATTCTGAGTGCCATTGTCTTGCAAAGATCAGCTAAAACCAACCTTGACTGGTGGCATTGACAAGCATTGCCCAGCAGCATCTGGCTTGGTGCAAGGTTTGTAACTGAGCTGGGCTTGTTGGTAACTGTTTTCAAAGACACTATACACACTCTTTTTTTCTCTCTCTTAACAGTTATTGACACTTTATAGCTACTGACACTGCTTCCTTCTTTGGCCCCCTTCCTCAGGATATTTGCCCCTTAACAAAAAACCCAGAATAGAAGAGGAAAGAGAGCAAATGTGGAGTTGTGCAACACCAAAGATCAGGTGGAATGGTTTGCTCAGGGTAGATATTAAAAAAAAAAGGAGATAAGTTTTGAAAAAAAAATTTTTGATAACTGAACCAGATGTATAATTTTATTGGGTGCAAGAACAAGTTTGATCAAGAAACTACTGGGCCCATGAAATTTACCTTCTGAAGTCAGTGTCCTGCATGAGCTTAATAGGGGAACTCCTGGGTTTACTTCTTTCCAGAACCTTCCATTCTACTCTCCTTCTTTTTCGTCTCATCTTTTCTTTCCTCATCCCTTCTATTTATCTCTTATCTAATCTGGAAAAGCTCTTCAGTCTCCTTTGCTTTACCCTGTGAATTTGATATCTAAGTGGAAGACATGAGTTTGGATTATAAAATAAGGTCAGCAGTTAGGCAAATTAAATTCATTCTTTCATCCAACAGCACTGATGGAATCTTTATGTTCTGCTCAAATTGTCTTCCCCTTAGTGTAAAAGTAATGCATTTGTGGATTTAAGTAACAATAACAAAATGTCATATACATGTTTTATATCCTGCAATATTTTCAGTAAGTTTAATGCCTATCTGTCTTTTCATTATATTCATACATTATAATTCACATCATAATATTCTAAAATCTTACAGTTCTCATATTTTAAAAATATTTCACAGTTTGGAGTTCAATGCTTCTTGGATTATGTGTCATACAAGAAAAAACAGCTAGAAATTAACTCGTCTATTTTTCTACAATAAAGAAGCTTTCCCAGCCAAAAGTAGCAAAATATTATTATAAGGGATGTTACTGGGGCTTGCCAATGTCAGCACTCCTCGGGGTCAAGGCAAGACCATAAGCATACAAAAGAAGCCTTTGGATCAGATTTCCAAGCTCAGTTCCCCAAGTCTCAGGTGTTATAAGAACATAGTAGTGGGGTGATTGGAGAATAGTTTGAATATTTCTAGAAGTTTAAGGAGAAATATACATTTGCCTGCACCAAGGCGCTAAGAGCTAAGTAAAATGTTGATTCTATTTTGGCTTTGTTAATACTAACTCATACTGTTCAGAATTTCTGATGGATGTTTCTATATTAGTAATAAATAAAACATTTCCAAAAATGCTTATTTTGAGTAGAGAAAAATCATTCAAGTACGATAAAATCTATAAAGACAAAGTAACAAAAAGTTTACAGATAATGAAAGGAAATAATTAGGAGTGTCTAACTTGGGGAGAATTCTGACATAAATACTCACATATTTTGTTCAGCCTTTAAATATAGTCCTTTGTGAAGACTTGGTTCAGATAGTCTCCTTGACCTTTCTGTAACAGGAGTGATGGTTTATTTAGCTACCTAGTTCCGGAGAGAGAACGTGACCATTGGTACTTAAGGAATTGGGCATGGAAAGAAAAAGCCCTACACATTTGCTTGGAATAAAATAAAAGATTCATCAGGCCCTGATAGCCATGTTCATTATGTGTTTGAAGTGCAAATGATTTTAAGGTAGAACACAGGATATCTTTGAAAGAGCAGAAGTATCAATAAAATAAAAATAATAAAGTGTAAATATTTTTGTGAAAGAACATTTGGTTGAATTTTATTCTGGGCTTGGAAAATAGGGTGACTGGGATTTTCATTTCAGATTTATCACTTTGCAGTGATGTGGTTGTTGGGAAGCCTGGATCTCTTTGTTATGATTCCCGTTTTATAACTGTAGATAATAATATCTAATTTATAAAGTCCTGCTGAGTTTCATATGCATTTTTGCACATATTAAGTACTCCAAAAATGAGTTGTTATTATTTTATTACTATGCTACTATTGTTATTTTCTGAATGAACTTGGACAAGTTACTTAAATTTTTTCTTTTTATAAATGTAAAAAATGAGTTGAGTTTTGACAAGATTATCTACTGTAAGTCCTTAGATATGATCACTGAGATCCTTGCAGTGATCATGGGTTTAAAATATTCAATAAATGACAATATACTAAAATTTAAATCCAACAGTGATTGAGATGGCAAGATCAAGTATTCTCATTTCCTGGGCTCCTGAGATTTGCCTTTCCATGACTAGTATGTTTTTGTACGTTGTATCTCTCAATTACCTAGTTTTTTTTTTTTAAATAGATGAGTCATCTGTATCATTTTTCTGATTTCAAGAGGTCAATCTTGGCCAGGAATCCACCCCACCTCACCCATCAAAAGTGGTCATATGCTTATTTTTACAAGTATGTAAGAACGTACCCTTTCATTTTTTTCAAAATTAGGAACTTGAAACCCTAGATAGAAGAGGTTGTAAAACAAAGGTTGGT
This sequence comes from Xerus rutilus, assembly GCA_028644305.1. Classification (NCBI taxonomy): domain Eukaryota; kingdom Metazoa; phylum Chordata; class Mammalia; order Rodentia; family Sciuridae; genus Xerus; species Xerus rutilus. The sequence continues at coordinate 34,773,862 of CM053407.1, forward strand.
AATTGCTAGGTCAAACTTATCTAGTTCCTGGGTACAGACTGTGATAAATGCTAGTGCAGCCAGAACAAGGACTGAACTATCTACTTTTGATAGAATAAAAAACAATTCAATAGTGAGTCAGTGGTGCTATCTCTCCTTTAAAAGAACAGCGTATATTTTTCTGTTTAATTTGATGACCTAGAAGCATTTTTTAATGGCATTTATCTAGGAGAGACTCTAACAAGGCAGAGACTCGTATACAGGGTACAATCAATCTTTCTTTTGCTGTCTGAATGTTAGGTTCCAAAACCACTCTGCAGAATAAAAGGTAAAATAAATTGCCAGGTTTAAATTTAATACCTAGTTCCCATGCTAAATAATTATGGCTGTGCTGGAAACTTTGATAGAGTGGTAATGAGTAGCCCAATCTATAATGTGTAATGTATCAACTGAAATTTTATATTGGATTCTTTCAGCAGGCTTGACTTCTATATGCCTGTGAACCATAAAAGGCATCAGGTAACCCAACCAGAATACTAAAGCCTAGGCCCTTTTTCCCCAAGAATATATAACTGATGTACACACACACACACACACACACACAATAAAAATAACAGAATAATGTTATGACTTTTGTTGAAAAATATGAGAAAATTTAAATATGTATAAAATCTACAAAAATGTATACAGTAAAGAGCTTTTACATAGATTTTCAAGGAAACAAGGGAAAAGACCAATAAATAGCCTTTTGAAATTCATTGCATACTTTGTTCTTAAGCCAATTTTAATACTCCTCTGCTTAAAACCCTTAACTCTCTCCAGTACCACCAGAATGTTTATTTCCTCTAACAAACTATCATTTCTCATCTCACATCTTTTAATTCGCTCATTCACCTGTTCTACAAACATGTATGTGGCACTTATAATGTGCTCAATAATATGCCAAGAGTTGAGGTTGCAACAATAAGCAGATATACAACATTTCTTCTTAGAGTTTAATCTACTGGGATTGACATACAATACTAAAACAGTGCCAGAAAGAAGTTTGAAAATATATATGTAGCCAGATCTTTGAAAGGGAGATATGGGGTGCATTTTATCATAGAGAATTTATCCTAGTCCCTAGGTTCCAGGCAGAAGAACAAGCAAAACCAAAAGCCCTGAAGCGGGAACGAACATGACACACTGGTAGAATTGCAAAGTGAAAACTAGATTCTAGAGAAAACAAGTGTGGAAGAGATGGACATAGGAGATAAGAGAAGTAGGTAGAGAGAGATCTTTCAGATTTCTGTGGACTGTGTTTTTATATTTGTCTTAATAGGGTTGGCAAATCACAAATGTGTTTTAGGGAAATAATTTTCTAATCTGTTTTTTATCCTAAAACAAGGGTTGGCAAACTCTATCTGTAAATCAAATTGGATCCATTACCTGTTATGTATATGAAGTTTTATTGGCACACAGACATGCTCATTGGTTTGCACATTCTCTCTGGTTGCTTTTGAGCCATAAAGGAAGAGGTGACAATTTTGAAAAAAGACTACACATCCTGCAAAGATGGTGAAAATATTTGCCATTTGTCCCTTTATGGAGAAATTTTTCCAACTCCTGCTCTAAGAAATGACTGTGCTTCTGGGAGGGAATGAATTTGAGGAGGCTAAAGTAGATATAGAAAGATCAGTTTAAATAATGGTATTTTTAGTAGTACAGACCAGAGATGATAGTTTGAACTAAGTGGTTTTGTTGATGGAGATACAGAGCTGCTGATGGATTGAAGAAAGATTTAAGAAGTAAACTGGGAAAAAGTTAATGAATTATTGGATATGGTACTTGAAGGAGAGGGAAGTTTTGAGGATAAATTTTATGTTTACGTCTCACACTGAAAGATGGATAGTAGTGTCATTTACTGGAAGTATACCAGATTTAGGAGGAAGATTACAAATTTAATTTCAGACATGTTTGGTTTGAGTTATCTTTGAAATACCTAAGAAGAGATGTAAAGTTCTCAGTTGAGGTTGGAGCTCAGATAAGAAATCTGAGCTAGAAATAAAAATTTATGATCATCTGTGAATAAGAGTCATGGGGGTTGTTGAGATTTTCTGGGAAAATATCATTGCCTAGAAAGAGAAAATTACTATCTACCTTAAGAATCTTCAATGCTTCTGAGCAAGGTAGATGAGATGGGTTGCAAAGGGCGTCAGGAAGGGAATACATCATGAAGACAGGGAAAAAAAAGGGCATTGTTATAGAAAAGACTAGAAAAAATGATGCTTTTCTTTGTTTGTTTGTTTTGTGGTGCTGGGATGGAACCAGGGGCCTCATCTATGCTAGGTAACCACTTCACCACTCAGTCACATCTACAGTCTATGAATATTTTAAGATGGGCAGAGCAGTCAACAGTGAGTGAGCAATGAGGAAAGAAATCCACTGGACAGTAGAAACTACTGGAGGCCTGAGGGAGATGAGTGCAGTCAGGGAGGCTGAACAAGTTTAGATTAGAAGTAGCAGTTAAGACATACAAAGAAGTTGTACAGGCAATTACTTTAAAACTCTTGTGGAAAATGGAAACAAATTACTTGGTGTCTCCATCTCCCCTTGACTAACTGGAAAATTTAGACATACTTTCCTTGCAAAGATTTCTCTGATATTCTATTTTCACTCACATGACTGCATTAGGCAACTTCTTTGAGTTCCCACATTTCTAACTCTTATTGTGGCGATACTACACTCTTTGCCACTGGTAGTCTCCTCTTACTACTTTGTAACCACTTAACTGGTAGATTGATAGACAATATTGAAGTCACTTTTACAGTTGCACCATGAGCACCTGGCTCTGAAAAAGTATCTTAATTTTAAAGGTAGAATAACAAAGAATGCAATGAACTTTTCAGAATCTTCTGTGTGTGTGTATGAGTAAACAAATTATTCATGCATTGCTTTTGATTTTATCATTTTAGTTTTAATCAACAAATAAAAGGTGTTTACATTTATGATGTGTAACATGGTATTTTGACATATATGTATATACACACACACTATGGGATGATTAAATCATTAATGTATCTATTAACTTATATACTTGTCATTTTTGTGGTGATAATATTTGAAATGAATATTTTAGCAACTTTTAAGTATACAATATATTATTATTAATAGTAGTCACCACATTGTATAATAGAACTGGATTTATTCCTCTAACTGAATTTTTAATCTTTTGACCAATATCTCCCCAATCTTATTCCTTCCCACAGCCCCTGATAACTACTATTATTTCTGCTTTGATAAGTGATGTTTTTCTATTACACATATAAGTGAGATCACACAGCACTTGTTTCTGCATCTGCCTTATTTCCACTATAATACTCCAGAATTGTCATAAATGACAGGATCCCTTCTTTTTGAAAGCTGAAGAGTATTCAATTACATACTGCTTATTCATCTTTTTCATCTCTGTAACCAAAAAACCTGAGATAAATAACGTAGACAAGGAACAGTTCATTTGGGATCAGGGTTTCAGAGGTGCAGTCCACAGCCGATCCACTTTTTAGCTCTGGGCTTGAGATGATGCAGAACATGATGGTGGAAGGGCATGGTGAAGGAAATTGGCAAGGGACATGGAAACCAGGAAGCAGAGAGAGAGAGAGCTTCACTCACCAGGGATACAACATAAATCCCAAAGGCACACCCTCAGTGAACTACTTCCTCCAGTGACCTCCTGCCTGGGTACACTTACCTCCCAGGTAATCCATTCAAGCAGATTCATCTATTGATTGGGATAGACCTCATAATCTAATCATTTACTTCTGGAAATTCTCGCATTGTCCACACATGAGCTTTTGGGGTACATCTCATATCTAAACCATAGCATTCATCCTCTAGCCTGTAACAGGTCATGCCCATTTCACCCTGCAAAACACATTTACTTCATTTCCAAGAACCTCATAGTCTTAACAGTTTCAGTACTGCCACAAGTGCAAGTCCACTCTCTCATCTGAAACTCAAGGATGTTTTCCCCTGTAAACATCAAATATAATATTATATCTAATATAAAAGGGTGCAGAATAACATTTCCATTCCACAAGAGAGGAAACAGGTGTACAGAAAGAAAAATGGGACCAAAGCAAGACTGAAATTCAGCTGGGCAAACATCCTATAGTTCCGTGACCAGGATCTGGGGCACATGGCATTATTGCAATGTTTTCTCCAAAAGGCTTGTGTAGCTCTGCCCCTGTGGCTTTGCTTATTGAAGCCCACTGGTCTCTCTTTTGGCTTTTATCTCTTTTATTCCTGTAGTTCTCCTTGACAGACTTCCCATATTACTGGTGTCTTTCATTCTCTGGGAGTCTCCACTGTTTCAGCTTTCTTATATCCTCACTTTATGTTCTCTCAGGGGCTGCCTGCAGGAATTTTAACCCTGGTACACTTTTCTTGAACTTCCTTTAAAATCTTGGGTGGAAGCATTCATGAACCCCTAACTTCAGCATCATGCATTCCTGCAAAACCATGTGGTTGGTGCCAAGGTCTGCCACCCTCTCAAACAATAGCTAAGCCTCCTGGGACTACAGCTATAGCAGTTTCTGGGTACCAGGGTAACTGAGCATGGTGAAAAACTTCCTAGGCATTCCTAAATAAGCAGGGTGCCCCATGGATTCTTCTCAAGGGAATTTTAATTTTTACATCCTTGAGCCTGAAATGGGTGTGATCTTGTGAGTTCCTGGTGATTCAGTTCAGCCATCTTTCCTATTGTCTCTGTGCAAAAATCCTTAGCATCTCTTTAGTGGCTGTAATGCTTTTTTTTTTTTTAAATTTTTTTTAAATTTTAATTTTTTTAAATTTTTCTCAAAAGTTGCATTTTAATACATGTTATCAAACATAACAGAAAAAAAGCAAATTTTCAGAAGCTGTACACACTGTTCAGCAAATGAAAACATTTGTTGAGGCAAATAGAAAAAAAAATTGTTACAATCATAATTTTTCTAACTTTGCACAAATTTATAAGCAGATTACATTCTTCATATTAAACACCTTTATATGCACTTTCAATGAACACTATATATATATTTATATATTTTTTTTTATCAACCATCTTTACTATACCCACAGCTTCCTTAGCCCCAGGTTTACTGTCCAAACTCTGATATATTCAATTCTTTTTACTTTGCTTTCTGCTTCTGATTATCACAGTGAATTTGACTAAAAGTTGTCAGCAATATCTATTCACCTCCTGAATGCTGTGTTGCCTTGAAATTTCCTCCTCCAAATTAATTACTACATCACCTTTAAATTCAGCCTCACAAAAAAGTCTCAGGACATGGGAAAAATGTAGAAAAAAATCTTTGCCAGAACATAATATGAATGGCCTCTAGTCCAATTTCCAAAACAGTCATCCTCCTCTGTAACATCATGAGCCAGTCTTTACTGTCCACAGTTCTATCGGCATTTTGGTCTCCCAAACTCCCACCAGAATAACCCATTAACCTCTGCATAAAACATTCTAAATATTTTCCAGCTTTCATTTCTAAACTTTTCAAAATTCCCCCTCCTTTTAAACTAGCTCCAAATTCTTCTAAACCATGTGATCAGGTTAATCACTGCAACCACCCCATTTCTCAGTATCAGTTTCTGCTTTAGTAAGTTTTTCATTGCTGTGACCATAAGATCCAAAAAGAACAATGTAGAGCAGAAAAAGGTTATTCTGGTTCAGGGTTTCAGAGGTTCTTTTCATCGCCAGTCAACTCTATATCTCTGCCTATAGTTACCACTCATTTAATCAATATCTGTGGATTAATCTACCAGTCATGTTAACCCTTCTCATAATCTAATCATTGTATCTATGAAAATTCTTGAATTGTCTCACACATGAGCTTGAGGGGCAACTTATATCTAAAACATAACACATACATATAATACATTTTTGTCATCCATTCATCCATTATTAAACCCTTAGGTTGATACCATGTCTTGACTTTCAAACTAGAATCTGTAATGGTTGTATTAATTTGCATTCCCACCAACCATATAAACTTTTTCTCCACATCCTTGCTAAGACTTACTACCTACCTTTTTTACAATAGTCATACTAATGGATATGAGGTTATATCTCTCATTGTTGTGGTTTTTCTTTTTTCTTTTTATATTTCTCTGATAACTGGTTATGTTTAGCACTTTAAATGTTTGTTTTCCATATCATTTGCCTATTTTAAAGTTAGGTTATTTGTTTTCTTGTTTTGAAGTTATTTGAGAGTGCTCACATATTTTGAATATTAACCCCTTAGCAGATGTAGAGTTCACAAATATTTTCTCCCATTCTATTGATTGTCTCTTTACTCTGTTGTTTCCTTTTATATATTTGTTTTAAATTAAACCTTAAAGAATCTGCTTTGTCATGAGGAAGTAACCACTCTAGAGATTTCTTGTCTTAACTCAAATGCTATTTAAAAACTATTTTCTTGTGTCTTCTACAATTAGATTTGTAAAACTAGCTAAAATTGAAATACTTAAAATTTAAAATACCTAATGTTATAGAAGATGGTGCTTAACTTTGATTAATTCTATGCAAAGTACTATATTTCCCACTGGAACTAATTATTAGGAACAGAACTACCTGTAAGTATGCTCTAATAAACTGAAGCATACACATTTTTCCCAAATGTGAAAATTGAAATAATATCTGAACATGTATTCTTCAGACTTTTTCAGTAGAAGTGTATGAAAAAGCACTTTACAAGTATATTTCATAAAATCTAGGTGTGACAATAAACAAGCAATACCTTTCAGTGAAACCTTACAAATTGCCAACCAAGCAATAGTGTAGAAGCCATTATTCTGACATTATTTTTGAAGGCAATGTGTTTTATATCAGAGAATAACATGTTGCTTTTTTACTTTAGGAAATTCATTTCTTCTTTATACTTTTTTATTACAAGTACAGAAATCACCTACCCATCAGCTGTCACTTTGGATTTGAGGTGGCATCATCAGCTCCCAGGCAACTGCTAGAAATTTCATATAATTTCTTTTTCAGAGGATGTAGTCTGATGTGTGTGTAAGCCAGTATTATGGCTACCAAAGCACTTAGGAGTAAATTAGCACTTGTCCCACCACAGAACAGCACTAAAAACCTAGAGAAGCACCCCCACCTCTCTTTGGTGAACACTCAAGCCATTGTCTTTGAGTCTAAGGTCAATTATGCCCCTTTTAAAGGAGCTCAAAGCCTCTCATTAATTTTCTTAAACGTTGATAATACTATGTGTTAAGGGAAATATTATTAAGGTAAGTGATACAATTTTGACTTCCAGAAAACAGAATGATGTCATTTCAGGTGTGATATGTAATATTATTTATTAGAACATATTTGTGGCCCAAGATGAGGTATTTTATGAAGAAAAGCCAAAACTGCAGATGTCTTTGTATTCTATTTTTCTTGCAAACCTATTTCAAGTAAGATATGAAAAGAAATGCTATCTTCATAACAAAATCATTTGAATATCTGGATTCTAGGCTTTTACAGTTCTATTTTAAATGAACAAATGTGTGTAATAATTATGAAGAAAAGATATTTCATTTTGCTGATAGAACTTATCATACATAGTTTAAAAGTTCATTAATGTAATTTTTAAACAACTAAGAAAAATTTAGCTCTGATTTTCAGATAAAGTATTTAGTTAAACACATTGTTTAATACAAGACTTTATCAGTGATTGATAGGAAAAACTACATATTATGAAACTTATGTTGTTAGTTTGCTAAATAGTACTTGAAACAATTTACTACTAGTGGAGTTCACAACATAAGCCATACTTGATGTTAATATATAAGTAATTAGACATCTTAATAAAAACCTACCCACTCAAAAACTTAAAATTAAGATATATTTTTGAAAAATTCTTCATTAACTATTATATTATTCAATTTCTTTAAAAATGTTATTTCACATTTCACAAAAATTTAGGAAAAATTTCTAAATATACTCAACTTAAAATAGAAAAAGCATGATTATTTTTAAAAGCTGTTTAATTATGTCAGATAAAGAATTCCCATATTAACTTTATGAATTATTAAAATGTAATTCAAGCCAAGCGCAGTGGCTCACGCTTGTAATCCCAGCACTTCGGGAGGCTGAGACAGGAGAATCACAAGTTCAAAGCCAGCCTCAGCAATGGGGAGGCGCTAAGCAACTCAGTGAGACCCTGTCTCTACATAAAACACAAAATAGGGCCGAGGATGTGGCTCAGTGGTCGAATTCCTCTGAGTTCAATCCCCAGCACCAAAACAACAACAAAAAAATGTAATTCAAATTCCTAATATGAAAATTATAAAACTAAGCTTCTAGAAAATTGCATGGATAATTAAATTCAGTTACTTTACAAAACTTTAAAATTTTTATTAGTTAAACTCATCATTGTTTTTCTTATTTTTTTAACCATCCTCCTGTATACTTTGTTTATTTGTTCTTTTTAGAAGTACATGACAACAGAGTGTATTTTGACATATTATACATACATGGAGTATAACATTCTAATTAGGATCCCATTCTTGTGGCTGTACATGATGTGGAGTTATGCTGGTCCTGTATTCATATATGATCATAGGAAAGTTATGTCTGATAAATTCTACTCTCCTATTTCCCATCCTCCTCCCCTTCCTTCATTCCCCTTTGTCTGATCTATTTAACTTCTCTTCTCCTCTCTTCTTATAAGTTAGCATCCGCATATCAGAGAGAACGTTTGGCTTTGGTTTCTTGAGACTGGCTCATTTTACTTAGCATGATATTCTCCAGTTCCATTTACTGGAAAATTCCATAATAATTTCATTCTTCCTTATACCTGAGTAATATTCCATTGTGTATATATACCACATTTTCTTTCTAGCAATACATTCTACACTTATACTATATCTGAGCAACTGTGCTATAAAGGGATACATGCTTAAGAAATGGCCTCTCTTTTCAAATGGTCTTCAGTCCAATGGTGGAGGTTAAGCTAAGCTTAAGAATAAGCAAACCAGCTATAGGTGTTATGTCCAATATCCTGGAATAAAGAGCAGATTTCCTTCCATCTGACAGAGGAAAATAATTTAATTCTAGCGTGCTATCTTCTCTTGTTGCCATATTTATAGATGCCATGTACTTATGACACACAATAAAGTAATTCCAAAAGAAGTAATTGTATATTTAGTGTGAAAAGTATTAAACAGTTTGGAATATGTGAAAATATTCTTTAAATCTTACATGTCAGGTTGCATAATAAATGCCAAAAAAAACTTGTGAAGTGAATGAAAAAGCAAAATGTTGAATTTTTCTTATTTACTAAACCATTGATAAATTGTACTCGGTTTTGATTTGGCATTTTCAGCCTACATTTGTATTCTGTAGTCTACCTATGGTGTTATTTTAATTAAATTCCTAGATGGGAAAATTATATTTGAAGGGAAATTGCAAAAAATTGATTAAGTAGTATGAAAAATGAAAATTAGAATGAAAATGAAACAAAATTTACATTAGTGAAGCAGATGGTGAGAATAATAGTATTTGAGAAAATAGTTTTCTGAAAGTGAGAACTAAATTGGTTATAAGTTTCTCAGTAATTTTAAGTAACTTTTTTATTTTTATATAATTTAGAAGTTACATAGCTATTGTAAAAATATTATAAAGGATTTCTTATATATTTTTGATTCAGATTTACCAATTGTATATATTTTACCCATTTTCTATGTGTGTATACTTATATAATTACATATTCATAAATATATGTATGCATACCATTATTTTTGTGGATCACTGGAGAGTAAGTGAAGGTATTAGGTAAGTGAAGGTATTAGGCTTCTTTTTTCCTATGTAATTCACTGTGCATTTCCTAACAATGATATTCTCTTACATATAACGACTATAAGAAAAAATTAAAATTGAACATAGATATAACACTATGAGCTAATCTACAGTCAAATTTCAAATTTCATCAAATATCAAAATAATATCCTTTATGGCTATTTTTCTGTCAGGTGTAGGATCCAATCTGGGGTTATAAAACAGTCTGTTCTATCTCTTGAAATGTTTGTATTTGGACATTCTGCCAGCTGTTTTCATCTTTTTTTCCCTTAATAGTTATAAGGAGTACGGGACATTTATTTTGTGCAACATTCTTTGGTTTGGGATGAAGTTTGTCCATTTGAGGGGCTGGAATGCCACACATCTGGTTTTGTGGTCTTCCCAGTGCAATTTTTCAGGAGGCACATGATGTTTATTTGTCACGATGGTGATATGAATCTTGGTTGCTTAGATTAGGTAGTGTCCACTAGGTATACATACTATAAAACTGCTGTTTTTCATTTGGTAATTAATAACTTATCTATAGGGAAGTATTTTGACATAGAATAATTATAGTGATGTTTATCAAACTTTCACCCACTGTTGGTGTCTACTGATGATTTTTTAAAATTTCCTTCACATTCATTTGAAAGCTTTCTAACACAAGTAGGCACTTTTTCTTCTCTTTGGTTATTTATAACAGTATATGTTTATAGATTTCTACTTTACTCACTAAATCATAGTGCATTGAGATCATTATTTAAACAGCCAAATGCCTCAGATTTGTCAAGCTGAAGCTTATTTAAGTAATTTCCTGTGTAATTTTGACATAGTCTCATTATTCTTTGAGCACTTATTTGCTGACATGAGAATTTCTAAGTTCCCTTCTTTTAAATTTCTTTGCGCTTAACCCTAAAATCAGCTGTTTCTCCAAGGAGTATTGAGTCCTTCAAATGAAGAGTAATAAACAACAACAACAACAAAAAGGCCTGGGAAGTGTGTTTTTGGGTTTGATTTTCCAAGTATGCCCATAACTAATGCCATTGTCCTCCTTAGTTATGAAAAACAAACTCAAATACACACACTGTTGTGCATTCTCACTCTCCCACACACACTCTCTCTGTTCTTGTCTCCACCTATTTATTTCCTTCTAAAGGCATTAGTCTCTGCTGAGATCTCCATTTACACCCCAACACAATAGCATATGATCTAGACCTGCACATATACCTATTTGTAACTCAAGTCATTTTATCACTTCATACTCCCACCAGAAAGTTTCAGAGATGATATTGCTTTACCTCCTTGTCAATAGATTTTTTATTAGAGGTTAGTTAATTTCTTCAATTTTATTCTTTTTTTCGAGATTGGCTATTCCACATCCATCAGATTTCTGTATGAATTTCAGAATCATTTGGTAATTTCTACTTTTTAAAAATCCTGCTAGGATTTACATTATTATTATTTATTTTTATTTTCAGTTTTTGATACCTGGGATTGAACCCAAGGATGCTTAGCCACTGAGCCACATCCCCAGCCCTTTTTTATATGTTATTTAGTAACAGAGTCTCTTTAAGTTGCTTAGAGCCTTGCTAAATTGGTGAGGCTGGCTTCAAACTCATAATCCTTCTGCCTCAGCCTCCTCAGCCACAGGGATTACAGGCATGTGCCATCATGCCTGACATTACAATATTATCTTTTATTTTCAATAAGAAGAAAACAATAAAAAATGAAAATAGAACAATTTTACTTGGATGACTTTAATTTAACCACAACAAAAAATCTTCAGTAAATTTAAAACCTTTAAATGAAGTCACCTTTAAGTTTGTCAAATTTATACACTGATAGGAACCAATGTTGACTGAAAAATATGATACTATTTAATCTGCAAATCTGAGTTATCTGTAACTTTTGTTTCCTCAGTATAATTTCAGAAATAGAATATGTTCTGTCATGATTACTTTAAAGTTGAGTAAATTTGGAGAAGATGTATTTAAAAGTTCTTTATAAAATTGTTTCAGTGAGATAATTAAGAATTAATATCAACTGGCATACTTTTAACTGAATTTAATAAGCAAAACAGAAAGATAAAAAAAGAGTATTTTGTACACATAATCTTGTAATCTCAGTTTTCCTTTTCGTTAATATGTAATTCTCAAACCATATGAAAACTCAAATGAAAAAAACCCCAAACACATATTGTTTATTGTTACTCAGCAAAAGTTAATAAAATAACTTACTATGGTGCGTTTCATTTCACAGAATCTTTTGGCAAAACATTTTCTGTTTCTAGAACTGCTAGGGAAAGTTTCTTTAAATGAGGGCCTGAAAACTCCAATCAACACTTCAAAGAGAGAGGATACTATCAGCAAAGCTATTCATGGCAGCTTTAAATCCTAATCAGCCTGCCCAGATCTTGCCTTCTTTTAAATCCCTCAACTGTACTGATAGTTCTAGGATCATGATATCCCTAGGATGAGATGAGGACTTGAAACTCATAGTCTAGGAACTTTACATGCTGTCTTCAGTGACCTTTCTATGATAAACTTTGTTGGAATCATGGTGAAAACTGAAAAATTAGAATAAGATAGTCAGTTTTTCACAAGATAAATTTATGTATCTGTTTATTCTGTACCTTTCTTGTTTTCATGATATTAAAATAACTCTGACTTTATGAAATTATAATGAAAATTGAGAGAAATATATAAATATATATGTACATATACATATACATAATTATAAAATGAAAAGGTGGTTATAGGTCACCTTTTGGAGAGGAAAATTTGCTAATGTTCTGGGAAATCTGATTTTATGAAAGTCAAATATCCAAATACCCATGACAATCATTACCATAGTAGGTAGATTATAACCTACAAAAATAAAAATTTATTTTACATACTCTTTTACATAGGCATGGAAGGAAAAAATGTAGCATGTTTTTAAAGAGAAAACTGAAGCTCAAGGTAGTTTAAAATGTTTAGAGATAACAATTTTGAGAGACTTCTACTCTAGCTCAAATGAATTTGAACCAAGAGTACTAAAATAACTTGCACATTTAAATGAAAAGTTCACTTTAAAATATCTTTGAGGAGTTGTAGAAACCAGGAGAAAGGTTAGGGGCAGGGAGCTGAAAATCTGACTTTCAAATTTATTGTCTTTAAAATAACATAATCTGGTAAATTTATTAGAAATAATGTTATGTACTTTTAAAGTAAAATCTAATTAGTATTAATAATTAGCATTTATATAAAGTATTTACAAAGTCTAGAAGTCAAGTTCATATTCTACTGTTTAATTATAATAATTCACAATTAGCTTATTTTAGGGGCCCAGGAAGTATAAGGGTTAGCAGGGTGTTACTAATGTGAATAGCATAATTTAGTGGAAGAGTCTATATTTCATGGTGGATACAAATGATAATTTAAAAATAAAATGATCTAAATTTTATTTCCAGTTCTTCCAGTACATATTTACTCCATATGTGATTTTGGGCAAGTTGCTTAACTTCTCTGTGCCTAATCTCTGCAAAATGAGGATGATGATAATATCTACCTTGCATGATTGTTGTGAAAATTAAATGATTCTAAATATGTAATGGATTTAGGTGTATGTTCCCTTCACAAAATAAGTGCTGAAGAAACATAATTAGTTATAGGGATTCTAGATTTCATCAAAACATTTAAGAATATGGAAATAGGCTATGTACATGACTAAGGAATATGGGCATAAACAGACTCAGACACATTGAAATTATATTTATAAAATATACAACTTGAATAAACAAATTGAAAACATGACTATGATTGCAGATCTGAAAAGCATAACTCACACAGAAGACTGAATCATGATTCAAAATAGCTAAAGAATTAGTTCAATTCAACAAGTTAAATTGTAAGGATATGTTGATTAAAAATTCTATACCTAACTTCAAAATAGTCACAATAAGAATAAAGGATATGTAAGGTACAACTAAACTATACTTTTAAAAAACACTAAAAATTTTAATTTATAGGAATTATATATAAGAATTTAATTTATAGGATTTATTAACATAAAATTATATTAAGTGAAGTATTGTAATTTCAATGGACATTATGCCAAATGGCATCTAGAATGTTCAATTAATTTTTGTCAGAAACAGCAGTAAATTAGAATATTCCACAAGATACTGAGCTTTTGCACAAAGTAGCCATATAATGGCGTTTGAAAGTCATGAGAATTTCCTGACATGTTGGAAAAAAGCATTACAGAGGTTAAAGACCATTGCCTTCTTATTTAAAAGTGTTGATGAGGAAGATAAATTGGATTTTTTAAATAACTATAAAAGAGAAAACTACCACCAGTGAGCCAGTAAATAAAAATTATAGATACAGCCAGGCATGGTGGCACATGCCTGTAATCCTAGCAGCTCCGGAGGCTGAGGCAAGAGGATTGTGTTCATAGCCAGCCTCAGCAACTTAGTGAGATCCTAAGCAACTTAGTGAAATCCTGTCCCAAAATAAAATATAAAAATGGCTGGGAATGTGGCTCATTGGTTAAGTTCCCCTGGGTTCAATGCCTGGTACCAAAAAAAAAAGAAAAAGAAAAAAGAAAAAAAGATTTATAGATACAGAGAATTAGTTCAGTATAAGGAAAAACTCTTAATTCACCTTTTAACAAGGATCTGGGCCAACATTTCCTAGGTTTTTATTATGTGGCAGGCAGTGTCCTAAGTGACCATGCTTAATTCATCCATAAATGATTTTTGTGGCTGGGTATTATTAGTGCCTTCTGTGGATGAGGGAAGTGAGCCTGCCAGGGTGAAGTAGCCAGCCCAGCTAGGATGTGGTGGAATGAGGCTCAGAACTGAGAAGCACAATAATTGCAAAGTCGATGTTTTTAATAGTAGTAGCAGTAATTTTCGAGTGGTCAGGGTGTTCTAGCAGTCTGAGATATGTAAAGTGATTCTTGAATTTTGTGCTTCAACTAGATTGAAGTCTTTTAATTAGTCCTTTGTTCAAATTAGATTACACCTGGATGGCAATCTATTGAGGCTGGGGAAAAGGACAGGTAGCTGATTATCAAAGAAAAGAAAATGGACACCCTTACTAGCCCCAGAGTCTGGGTGAAGTGACTCTGTGGACAGTCACCCCAAACCCTCATCCTGCAGGACCACATTCTGTCCTTCCTGAGGACCCCTCCATACCCCTTGTCCCATGAGACCCCAACTCGTCAAGCGGACCCACGAGGCACAACTTAAAACAACATTTTGGTGCCCACGTGTTCTAGGCCCTGCTCGATCCCTTGGCCTGGGTCTGCCCCAGTTGTGCTCTAGAGTTCCTGCGGACTGGCAGGAAGGGCAGAGGGCCCAAATCCACCCTCAGGAAACTCGACAGGTGTCCAGCCAAAGGGAGACCAGGGACTGCTATCTCTAGCCACAGGGGAGCCCAAACTCAAGGAAACTTCACGGTTGTCCAGCCAAAGGGAGACCAGGTACTGCTACCTGTAGCCACTGGGGAGCCAAATTCAGGGCAAGAGGCAGCTCTGCCCAAGTGCGGCCTGGGGCCACCTCAGTTCCGTTCCAGAGTTCCTGTGGACCGGCAGGAGCTGCAGAGGGCCCAAATCCACCCTCAGGAAACTCCACAGGTGTCCAGCCAAATAGAGACCAGGGACTGCTACCTTCAGCCACAGGGGAGCCCAAACTTAGGGTAAGAGTCGCTCCAGAGACCCCAGCGTGAGGCAGCCCTGCCCAAGGGTGGCTGGGTCCACCCCAGTTCCATTCCAGAGTTCCTGTGGACTGGCAGGAGTGGCAGAGGGCCCAAATCCACCCTCAGGAAACTCTACGGGTGTCCAACCAAAGGGAGACCAGGTACTGCTACCTCTAGCCACTGGGGAGCCCAAATTCAGGACAAGAGTTGCTCCAGAGACACCAGCATGAGGCAGCCTGGGTCTGCCTCAGTTCCACTCTAGAGTTCCTGCGGACTGGCAGGAGCCACAGAGGGCCCAAACCTGCCCTCAGGAGACTCCACCGGTGTCCAGCCAAAGGGAGACCAGGGACTGCTAGCCACTAGCCATTGAAGAGTCCAAACTCAGGGTAAGAGTTGCTGCAGAGGCCCCAGCACAAGACAGCCCCACCCAACTGTGGCCTGGGTCCACCCCAGTTCTGCTCCAGAGTTCCTGCAGACCAGAAGGAGCCACAGAGGGCTCAAATACTCAAGTTCCTCAGGGAACTCCACAGGTGTCCAACCAAGGCTTGACCAGAGACTGATAGCTACCAGCCACAGAGGAAGGCACACCCAGGGTAAGAGTGGCCTGCAGAGATCCCAGCATGAAGAGGCCCCAACCAAGTGTGCTCTGGGCTTGCCTCAGTTCTGCTCCAGAGTTCCTGTGGGCAGGTGAGACAGAAGGCCCAAAATCACCCTTAGGGAATGCCAGGGGTACCCAGCTGAAGACAGACCAGAGCCTGCCCCAGGGGAGCTCACACTCACTGTAAGGGTTGCGCACAGACTCTTCAGCTTGTGACCCTTCATAAGTGAGGTCTGGGCCTGCCTCCAGGTCTGCTCCAGAGTTCTTGTTCACCAGCAGGAGCCCAAGAGAAGGACTAAACAGCCCTCAGGGGCTGCCTCAGGAGCCAAGCCAAGGCCACTTGCACTGCCCTCTAGAGGTACATCCACTACCTCCGCCACCAACTTTAGTGGCAGTAGTGCCAATCTGGGGACACTGGGGGAACAGAAATAGCTCCAAGGGGAGACACAGCTAATCTGGAGTGTCAATACAAGATTATAGGATAGAAGCCGCAATACCTCAGATCAGTATTTTAAGAAAGGAAGATACACAATCAACATGAAAAAACAAGGGAAGAAAGTGCCCTAAATAAACCTCGATATCACTGTAACAGAATCCATTGACAGCACAGTTGATGAAATGTCAGAGAAAGAATTCAGAAAGTACATAATTAAAATGATCAGTGAATTAAAGAATGACATAAGTGCGCAATTACGGGCAAAAATTGATCAATCCAACAAAAAAATAGGAGAGCAAATAAGAGCAGCCATTGATCATTCTAACAAAGAGATAAGAGAGCAATTACAAGTAGCAAAAGGTTACTTTAAGAAAGAGGTAGAGATCATGAAAAAAACCAATCAGAAATTCTTGAAATGAAGGAAACAATAAACCAAATTAAAAACTTAATAGAAAACATCCCCAGCAGCCTAGATCACCTGGATGACAGAACCTCGGATAATGAAGACAAGATATACAATCTTGAAAATAAACTTGACCATACAGTGAAGATGGTAAAAAATCATGAACAGAATATAAAAGAAATATGGGACAGCATCAAAAGACCGAATCTAAGATTTATTGGGATAGAAGGCGGCACAGAATTTCAAACCAAAGGAATGCACAATCTCTTCAATGAAATAATATCAGAAAATTTCCCAAATATGAAAAATGAAGTGGAAAATCAAACACAAGAGGCTTACAGAACACCAAACATACAAAATTTCAACAGATCTACACCAAGGCACATTATAAGAAAAATGCCCAACATACAGAATAAGGATAGAATATTAGAGGCCGCAAGAGAGAGAAGCCAGAGAGAGAAACATATAAGGGGAGACCAATTCATATCTAAGCAGATTTTTCAACCCAGACCCTAAAAGCCAGGAGATCATGGAATAACATATTCCAAGCCCTGAAAGAAAATAGATGCCAATCAAGAATCCAATATCCAGCAAAATTGAGCTTCAGATTTGATGACAAAATAAAACCTTCCAGGATAAACAAAAGTTAAAAGAATTTACAGCAAAAAAGCCTTCACTACACAGCATTCTTGGCAAAATATTCCATGAGGAGGAAATGATAACCAACAATGAACTTTACAAAGAGAGGAACTACACTAAAGGGAAGATCATTCAAAAGAGAAAACAACTCAAGGTAAAATCCTAAAACAAACCAAAATGACCAGAAGTACAAATCATATTTCAATAATAACCCTGAATGTAAATGGACTAAGTGCACCAATTAAAAGACACAGACTGATGGGCTGGGATTGTGGCTCAGTGGTAGAGTGCTTGCCTTGCATGCGTGAGGCTCTGGGTTCGAACCTCAGTACCACATTAAAAAAAAAATAAACAAAATAAAGATATTTAAAAAAAAAACAAAAAAGACACAGACTGACAGATTGGATTAAAAAAAAAGACCCGACAATATGCTGTCTTCAAGAGACTCATCTCACAGGAAAAGACATCCACAGACTGAAAGTGAAAGGCTGGGAAAAAACATATCACTCACATGGACCCCACAAACAAGCATGAGTTTCCATCCTCACATCAAATAAAGTGGACTTCAAACCAAAGATGGTGAAAAGTGATAAAGAAGGTCATTTCATACTTCTTAAGGGAATAATACATCAACAAGACATAACAATCATAAATATCTATGCCCCAAATAATGGAGCTTCTATGTGTATCAAACAAATCCTTCTCAAATACAAGAATCAAATAGACCACAACACAATAATACTTGGAGACTTTAACACAGCTCTCTCACCATTCAATAGATCTTCCAAACAAAAACTTAATAAAGAAACCATAGGTCTCAATGAAACTATAAATAATTTAGACCTAACACACATATATAGAGTGTTCCATCCATCAACAAGCGAATACACTTTTTTCTCAGCAGCACATGGATCCTTTTCCAAAATAGATCATATGTTATGTCACAAAGCCAGTCTTAGAAAATACAAAAAATTAGAGGTTCTACCCTGCATCCTATCTGAACACAATGGAATAAAATTACAAATCAATGACAGATTAAAAAACAGAAATTACTCCATCACCTGGACTAAATAATATGCTATTGAATGATGCATGGATAACAGAAGACATCAGGGAAGAGATAAAAATAATTCTTAGAGGTAAATAAAAACTCTGATACAACATATCAAAATCTCTGGGATGCCATGAAGGCAGTGCTAAGAGGAAAGTTCATAGCACTAAGCTCATTCATTAGAAGAAGTAAAAGTCAACAAATAAATGAATTGACTCTTTGTCTCAAAGCCTTAAAAAAGGAAGAACAAATTAACACCAAAAGAAGTAGAAGACAGGAAATAATCAAAATTAGGGCTGAAATCAATGAAATTGAAACAAAAGAAACAATTCAAAAAATTGACAAAGCAAAAAGCTGGTTCTTTGAAAAAATAAACAAAATTGACAAACCCTTAGCCACCCTAATGAAAAGAAGGAGGGAGAAAACCCAAATTACTAAAATTCTTGATGAAAAAGGAGATATCACAACAGACACTACTGAAATACATGAATACAGAGGATAATTAGAAACTATTTTGAAAATTTATACTCCAGTAAAATAGAAAACCCTGAAGACACCAACAAATTTCTAGAGGCATATGACCTACCCAAACTGAACCAAGAAGACATACACAACTTAAACAGATCAATTTCAAGCAAAGAAATATAAGATGCCATCAAGAGCCTGCCGACCAAGAAAAGCCCAGATCCAGATGGATTCTCACCTGAGTTCTACAAGACCTTCAAAGAAGAATTAATACCACTACTCCTCAAACTATTTCATGAAATAGAAAAGGAGGGAACCCTTCCAAAGTCATTCTATGAGGCAAGTATCACCCTGATTCCAAAACCAGACAGAGACACACCCAAGAAAGGAAACTTCAGACCAATACCCCTGATGAACATAGATGCAAAAATTCTCACTAAAATTCTGGCAAATTGCATACAAAAACATATCAAAAAAATACTGCATCGTGATCAATTGGGGTTCATCCCAGGCATGCAAGGTTGGTTCAACATATGGAAATCAATTAACGTAATATATCACATAAATAGACTTAAAGATAAGAGTCATATGATTTTATCAATTGATGCAGAGAAGGCATTTAACAAAATACAACCATTTTATGCTCAAAACACTAGAAAAACTTGGGATACTAGAAACATACCTCAACTTTGTAAAAGCTATCTATGCTAAACCCAAGGCGAACATCATCCTAAATGGAGAAAAATTGGAATCATTCCCTTTGAAAATGGGAACTAGACAGGGATGCCCTCTCTCACCACTGCTATTCAACATAGTCCTTGAAACACTAGCCAGAGCAATTAGATAGATGAAAGAAATTAAAAGGATACGAATCAGAAAAGAAGAGCTCAAACTATCATTATTTGCAGACGACATGATTCTATGCTTAGAGAATCCAAAAAATTCTGCCAAAAATCTTTTAGAATTAATAAATGATTTCAGCAAAGTAGCGAGATATAAAATCAATACCCACAAATCAATTACATTTCTATACCTCAGTGATAAACCCTCTGAAAGAGAAATTAGGAAAACTATCCCATTCACAATAGCCTCAAAAAAGAAAATACCTGGGAATCAATTTAACAAAAGAGGTGAAAGACCTCTACAATGTAAACTACAGACACTGAAGAAAGAAATTGAAGAAGACCTTAGAAGATGGAAAAATCTCCCATGCTCCTGGATAGGCAGAATCAATATGGTTAAAATGGCCATACTACCCAAAGCACTATATAAATTCAATGCAATCCCAATTAAAATCCCAACATCATTCCTTATAGAAATAGAAAAGGCAATCATGAAATTCATTTGGAAGAATAAGAGACCCAGAATAGCCAAAACAATCCTTAGCAAGAAGAGTGAAGCAGGAGGCATCACAATACCAGACCTCAGATTATACTACAAAGCTATAGTAACAAAAATGGCATGGTAGTGGCACCAAAATAGACATGTAGATCAATGGTATAGAATAGAAGACACAGAGAAGAACCCACTTACATACAGTTACCTTATACTAGATAAAGGAGTCAAAC